>VZRU01008703.1:0-25169 GCA_013398155.1 Pedionomus torquatus
ATGAAACTTGACGCGGTACATCCCTTCTCTTTAGACTGGACTCCTTCCTCTGTTGGAGGTGCATGTTAGACGTTGCTGTCAGTTTGTTGGTCCCTTCTCCTTTAAGGATTGGTGTTTGCAAAGTAAATCAGGATTCTGCTCCTCAAACTCTACTTCAAAGTTGAGATTACATTATTCCACTTTTCCCAATTTTATACTGGTATTTTAGTAGAAAAGAGCTTCACATACCTTTATTTAAACCATTCTCTCTGCTCTTGACACACAGCGTGTTTCAGCCAGATGACAGAATTACAGAATGGTAGGGGTTGGAAGGGACCTCTGGAGATCACCCAGTCCATCCCCCTGCCACAGCAGAGTCAACCCTGAGCAGGTCCCACAGGAACGTGGCCAGGAGGGGTTTGGATGTCTCCAGAGATGGAGACTCCACCACCTCTCTGGGCAGCCTCTGCCAGGGCTCTGACACCCTCACAGGAAAGAAGTTTTTCTGCACATTGAGATGGAATTGAGATGGAATGTTGCCCCTTGTCCTGTCTCTGGGCACCACTGAGAGGAGCCTGACCCATCCTCTTGCCACCCACCCTTTAGCTATTGCTCAGCACTGATGAGGTCCCCTCTCAGTCTTCTCTTCTCCAGGCTGGGCAGCCTCAGATCTCTCAACCCTTCCTTATCAGAGAGGTGCTCTGGTAGCCTCCACTGGGCTCTTCCCAGTAGTTCTCGTCCTTCTTGAACTGTGGAGCCCAGAATTACAAGCCCCCCTGCAGGTTGCTCCATAGGTTGAGCTCAGGGTGGGAGTTCAGCCTTCGGGGACTGGAGGGAAGCACAGGTTTGAGGGGTGGCTGCTGCTGCGGTGCCTCTTCCTCTCCTTTTTCTTTACTGGTTTGTAGGACTTCCATTTTGTAAAAGCTGGCCCAACTCATTGTCTTTTGGCTAATGCTTCTGGGGTTTTTAATGTGAATTGTTCCTTTTTTAAGCTATTCAGAATCGCTCCTCTGTAATCTTCCAGTCCTGAGAGGGAAAAGATACTGAGCGTAATCTTTTGCAGTTAATGTTTTTATCCCATCGGTTTCTGTGTCGTCTTCTAACTGGTGGGAGCTCAGAGCTTGTAACTACTTCGGGAGATTCTTTTAATGATCTATTGTTATGAACAATCTGCAATGTATGATTTGGTTGCAGTTTCTTTTAAGGGAATCGGTGGTATCTGTTAATCCAATGACCCAAGTGTTAAACTGTCCCTGAGATGGCAAACTGGAAACATGAAAATAGATATAATG
This sequence comes from Pedionomus torquatus, assembly GCA_013398155.1. Classification (NCBI taxonomy): domain Eukaryota; kingdom Metazoa; phylum Chordata; class Aves; order Charadriiformes; family Pedionomidae; genus Pedionomus; species Pedionomus torquatus. Next base: position 1,272 of record VZRU01008703.1, read on the forward strand.
CTAATATTGTAGGGGTGGGTGGGTTGGTCTTTTCCATTGATGCGCAGACACCTAAGACTGAAAACCTTTAGTGCAATTTACTTCATTCAACTATTCCTGCATTAAAAAGCTGGATTTTCTATAGGACCATGTTTTGGGCTTCAAAGTTCAGATGCTTTAGAACTAACTCCGATGAGAAAGTTTTGTGTAACAAGGATTTGAAGTAGCAGAAAAATATGAAATCACACTGAATAAATGCTGAAGGGAGCTTCCTTCTTTCGCTTTCCTTCAGAAAAGTTGAAGTTGTTGTGGTTTGGTTTTGTTTCAATTGTTCCACTCCGTAACTTTATGTAAAAAGACTTTTATACTTCACTTTTTTTTTGCCTATTAAAGTCAGTTGCTACATCAACAAGGTCATGTCTGACTTACAAATGCCTGATACTTCAAATCTGGGAATAAAAATTAAGCTGTGATATCATGTATGTGGCCTCTGGCACGGTGTAAACTTCTTAGGGTAAACGATGTTATATTGATTTAATGTGCTTTGTCTTCATTTTAGATAACAACTTAGAAGAAGAAGAGGAAAAAAAGAGGCTATGTTCAGCTTCTTCCGAAAAAGTCAAGATTCAAAGAAGGTTACAGTGCCAGAGAGAGAGGCGGATGGATTCGTTATTGTGGGTAAGTGGTACTTCTGTGTAAAATTTTTCTTGTCTTTGCCATGTAAAAATGTTTTTGAGATGCTTGGACAAGGTGAAATGTTAAGAGAAGATCAGTATTTTCAGAATTCTTACTTTTCCTGAAGGAGTTCCTATTCTGTGATTCCTGGTCTCATCACTTGGATTAAATGGCCAAAGTTTTATTTATGAGGGTGTGAACTCTTATTCAAGAGCATTGAAAATGTCGTTTCTTGTTAATTTCTCTAATCTTGTGAGCGAGAAGGTAAATTCTTACCAAACAAGACAGCTCAAGGCTGAGGCTTTATGATTAGAGTATCATAAAGGAGAGAAGTGTCTTCTTGCAGTTTTTAGAGGACTGTTTTTTTCTTCCAGGTTCCTTTCTTTTAGCATTAGTCTCAAAGTCTTTTTATGTTGGAAGCCAAGAAGCATCTGCGTCTTTCTAGTCCCGTGGCGAATGTAGATGTTCTTTGTCACAATCTGACTTACATTTGGTTTGATGAAAATAAAGCAGTATAGGGTTTTCAAAGTCTTTTTATTATACAAAAAGGAATCTGAAGTGTACTCGCCTGTGAACTGGCTAAATTTGCAGCTTTAATCGAGCTCTTTCACAGTCTTGTAGGATGGCTGCAGCTTGCAGAAGGTCAAGAATTTATTGCTGTCATGCTGTAACTGCTCCTTTTCTTTTTCCTCTTTTGAAAATTTGTGTTTTCCTCCTTGTAAATCTGTCATCGTCGATGTTCAGCTCCTGCTGTTTGGCTGTACTGACTTGTTCTTAGCAGGAATCTTGCAGTGGTTCTCTACTGAAGCGTTACTTCTTGAACGTTTTCAAGTCATAAAAGCCTCTAGATCATCAAAATCTAGCCATATGAGAGACATTTGAGGTTACAGCAGAGGGCTACAAAGATGATGAGGGGCCTGGAGCATCTCTCTGATGAGGAAAGGCTGAGGGACTTGGGTCTGTTTAGTCTGGAGAAGAGAAGACTGATGGGGGGATCTGACCAACACCTAGAAATATTTCAAGGGTGGGTGTCAGGAGGATGTCCGAAGAGAAGGAGCTCAACAGAATGAATGTGGTCAGATTTACACCAACATCTAAAATCTCGCAGAAAAGGAGGTGGGAACTGCTATTTTTCATCTTCTGAGATGAAATACAGTATAAGGCAACTATTACTGAGAATATAGAAGAGAACTGGTATTAGATGAGAGGTGGAATTTTTGGTGAGAATTAAGGTGGTGTAGAAGTCATCACTACTGTATGCTGAGACAAAGTTGGGTACATAATGGGGTGCAAAAAGATACATAAGCTTGATGAGTTATGATAGATGATAGCAATATTCTCATATCAAAATTTTGATGGTCGGGTTTGACTTAGTATTTTAAGGTAACCTCTTCAAGGCGTTTGAAATTTGGCTTTACGTTAAATGAGGTACATGAACCTTACTCTGCTGTATTCACTATATGTATTTCTGACTTAATGCAGTAGAATTTGTACATAAGGGATCATCCTCATCTGTAAGCAGGAGCATCCTCACTCAGCTGCGAGACTGTGGAAAGTATAATTTACAGCTGAGTGAATGTTTCCCTTTGTTAACTGCAGTTACGCTGCAGAACAGCATCCTTAACAAAGCAGGAAGCCTTCCGTACAGAAGATGTAAAAAAAAAGTGAAATGCTCAACACTCATCAGTCTTTAGGTCTGGAAATCGATTCTGTTTCTCTGAAGAAGTGTTTTACATATATGTCTTTTCCTTCAATTCCCCATGTCTGGTTTGACATGAAATTATTCTGCAGGCAGATAGTATTTTGGGTATTTTTTATTGTGGAAAAAAAATAGTAATTAAATTGTGTATTTGAATTAAGAGATGCCTCCAGTGTCACGCAGCATGTAATGAAGACCTATTTGTTTAAATCTTGATCTTAGTAATACAGTTCTGTACATATATTTTTAAGAACTTCTTAATGTTGGTTTATGAGGGAAATGTGCATTTTAAACTCTATGAGAGTGAGTGTGCTGTGAAAGGAGAGTTTAATATACTCCCAAATCAAAGCACTACCCCACACTAGATTTTAACTGCAAAACAAATAACTTTGGTTTCTACCCTCTGCTTACACTCTTCAGAAATGAAATGTGTTGAAAGATTTGTGAAATCTTAGTGTTGCTGTTGCTGTTTATTTTCTGGGAGCCGGTAGTAATGTGTAGTAGATTCCTGCGAGTCTCCACGCTGTTCGTTCATTAATATTTAAGGAGCTTTTAGTGGTGCTAGGAAGGAAGGCTGGGCTGCTGCAGTGTTTTAAAATATAGTATTACATTAAAGAAATGCATAAGGCTTTGTGCCAGTTGGAAGAAAATCAGTGTCTCGATGTCCTTTCCCTTTCTGCATCAATGGACGTGTATTACGGTTTTTTTTTATATAACAGTAAGTTCTTGCGTAGTTACTTCCAACCTTGCAGCTTTCCACTAACTAAGCTACTATTTCAGTATGCTGTGTAAGTTCAAAAATATTTTACACTAATTTTATAATAATAGGAGGTTTGGAAAAATCTTTAAGTATTTTTTATCTGAAGAATCCTTTAGCTGTGTCAGCCTCTGCCACTGTAAGTGATCACTTTTGTTGCATACCAAAACATTACCGTATTAAGTGACCTGTTCCATGAAGTGCTGCTTTCTGGGTTTTATACTGAAAAATCATTAGTAGCTCGTTAGGATGTTGAGTTTTACAGCCCGAGTTGACTGAAAAGGGAGGGTGAGGAATCCAGAAGAAAGAGCCCTCTCCTGTTACCGCTCCTGAGTTGCATAAGGAGGTAATGGCTACCCTTCATTCAGTAATGAACTCAAACTAATCCTCTTGGGTGCTAATTTTGCACAAAAACAAACTGCGTTTTTCAATAGTACCGCTAGATGGGGATTTCTCATGTATTCAAGAGTTGTAGGGCTTTTTCTCTTTCTCTTTCACACGCACAAAGTGGAGTGGGAGTAATTATCGCTACACCATTTTATTAGACTGTAGGTTTTCGACGGATTTATAAAAAGCTTTTTAAATCCTAATATCAAATCTCTAATGGCATTCCAACCTAATAAAAATAATGAAGCTTGAAATGTTGACAGCATGTATCTAGATGTTTGGCTTGTAATTCCTTCCAGACAGATCTGTTGAGGCCCATGTGGGACCTAAATAACACAAAGAAGGAAATTTGCATATTTTACAGCAGGGGGAAAAAAAACAGAATGCAAAAACATGAATAATTAGGAGCACAAGCTTCATGCTATATTAATACTGTTGAAAAGCATGTGTTGATTGTATTCTGAAAGCCAGTAGTGATTTGGTTGAGTGAACTCAGTCAGCATCTCTTATGCAGATGAAAGGAACTGGGTTACAGAACAACTGAAATTCATTGTTTTGCCGGATAAGGAGGTAGATTTCTTCAAGAAAATGTTTTGGTTTTTTTTTTTTTTCCCGGTTTCTGTACGGCACAGGGGATATTTGGTTTTAGTGCCTCGTCAAAGCAGGGGTTTGTTGACAAAGGACTGTTCCATTCTTCATTTACTTGGACACCTCTAGATATTAAAAATAGTGCTCTCGGCCACAAATCAGATGTTAGTATTTTTAGCACCTTAGTATACGTGACCTACTTACTTTTCAGTCTATTTCTTTCCTTTTTTTTTGCTTTCTAAGCCTTGAGCCCCTGAAACACGTTCATGCTGCTGCTTTGCTGTGTATTTGATTATTTTTTTAATTTGAAAAAATGCCCTTTTTAAAATGTTAGCGTGCAGGCCGTTTTTTAATCATATTATGAATCCTTGTATTGGCCTCTATTGATTGCAACATAAGATGTCGGATATAATTTTTGTGAAAAAAAGTTACTTAAAAATGGTAATTGCTATTAAAAGTGATTTATTGATTGCTTTGACGGAGTGTTGCCTCGGTCCCTTAACTCACAGCTATCTCCAAAAAAGTTACCTGGTTTTGAACACCGATTCAAAGGAGGAGAAAAGAAAAAAGATGAAGACTTCTTGTTTATCTTCCGCAGCAGCTTGAATTCTGGGGAGGAAAAAAAAAAAGAGGTGCAAGAATGTGCTGCTGTGTTAGAGAGCTTTATTTTGGGGCTTCAAGGCAGACAAAAATGCGTAGAACCAACCATTTGCAATCTGTCTTCTAAGCCCATCTTCTTAATTTGCATAACCAAAGGAGGAAAATGGTAAAATGTACCAGTCTTTTGAGAAGTTGATGTAATTGTAGGAGGTTAAAGAGGCATCTGGCAAAAGGTTGTTTTGAGGTCACACGTGCATCTGACAGTTTGCTGCCAGCCCTCTGAGAAATTATTGGTTGGAGTTGGGTTCCTGTTTTTCATATTAACTGCCTTCTGACTTGATGTATAATAGTCACTTTCTCCACGTCCAGGCCTTCGAACTGCTCCTGCGAGGTTTGGTCCTACAGATTGTAACGCTTGCAAATAGCGGTGGAAGTTAAAATCCGCTGAAGTAAGAAAATCTCTTTTGGTTTTGCTAGAAATTTATCTTCAGAAAAGATGAAGGCGTTTCTTGGACATGCCTGTTCCACAGTGGTGTATTTGCACAGTCGACACAGGACTCTAACCTTTGCTTGTGGCAGGGTCAGTGCTTTGGACACCTGGGTTCTGACAATTTTACTCCCGTACATAGTAGTTTGCTCTCCAAGAGTAGTGCCTTGGTCTGGTGATCCACATAACTCTCTTAAAGCAAGTTCCAGCTTGAATATAAGAAAGGAAAAATAATGAATGCTTATAGTAGAACAGAGTAAAAATAGCAAAATGTAGTGTAAAAGTAGGGCTTTTCGAGTGCTGGTTGTAAACTTTGTTTCCTGGAGTATGCTGTGGAGCATCCTGTGAGGGTGGTGAGGCACTGGAACGGGTTGCCCAGAGAAGCTGTGGCTGCCCCATCCCTGGAGGGGTTCAAGGCCAGGCTGGATGGGGCTTGGAGCAACCTGGTGTGGTGGGAGGTGTCCCTGCCCAGGGCAGGGGGGTTGGAACTCAATGTTCTTTAAGGTCCCTTCCAATTCAAACCATTCTATCATTCTGTGCTGGTTGTTACATCTCTTTCAGAATTAAAAGCTTCTTTGCTTTGGAATACAAAGAAAATACTTCAAGATACTATAATATATTTTTGGCCCGAGTCTGATTTTTCCTAGGTAAGGTGAACTTACAACTAGGGCTAACTGAAAAATAAGAGATGGAAAATGCATTGCAGCCCTGCAAGTTACTGTTCAGGTAGATGATAAAAGATAAATATAGATGATAAATTCAGATTGAAGTCTCTTACAGCACCTTATAGCGTAGTTAGGAGTTCGTTCTCTGGAAGGAGAGCCCAGGTCATTACCCCACCAGTCACTGCTCGCCTGGTCGGATTCCTTCAAACCACACGTGTAAATGGTTATTTTTCTCTGAAGGAAATGTTATGTTGAACTGATTTTACACACACAAACACACACACACACACACGACTCTGGCAAATACATGTTTTTGTACTTTTTTTTTCAGTGGAAGGAGAAAGATGACTTTGCCAAAGAGACATTGCCGTGTTTATTTTTAATTAGGCAGCATATAAAGAAACTCAGGAAGGTTATGCTCAGTGCTCCAGAAGTGTTTCAGGTCAGTGGTTTCATAGGTCTCAGTACGAAATAGTAACCAAAGTGTAAGGCTTTTCTTTATAAAATGAAAGATGGCTTGTTACCTCGTGCACAAAGGTGTTTTTTCTTTAGCTGCTCTTTCTTGATCTACTCAGTTAAGTACCTTTCAGCAAGGGCCAAAGAAATTAAAGGATATACGTGATTTATCCTGTCAGTTCTGTTGAACTTCGGTGCTATTTCATCTGCTTCTGCTGTAACACATCTTTGGCGGTTGCCAAAGATGGAATGTGCTTTCTGATCCCTGCTCACGCAGCTGAATGGTCTCCAGCTTTTTTTTGTGCTGCTTTTCCCCCAGAAACGAGGGCTGCGTGGAGTCAGCTCTGAAATCCTTCTTCCTCCCTCCAGTGAAAAATAAGCATTTCCTCACATGCTGACCATGCCTTGCTGGGGAAATTCTACAGGAATCCTTTTCTGTGACCGTGATCGCTTCACTTTGTACTTTTTATACCTTTTAGCAAATTATTCTGGTGCTGTTTCCATTGTCATGGGGATGTCCTTCTGTGTGACAGTGAAAAATAAAGAGGAATGCAAAGACCTGCTGCAGGAGGTGGGCTGCTTCATCTGCACAGTTTGGTTCTTCAACAGTTAGCACAGGCTTTGCTGGGATTACGGTTACTGTGTACATCACAGGATGTAATCACCGTTTTAATTCTATATATTCCTACCTTTGAGGGTTGAGAGGCTCTACAGAGGGACCTGGGCAGGTTGGGTTGGGGCCAAGGCCGGTGGGATGAGGTTCAATAAGGCCAAGTGCTGGGTCTTGCATTCTGGTCACAACAACCCCATGCAGCGCTACAGGCTGGGGGCAGAGGGGCTGGAAAGCTGTTCAGCAGAAAAGGACCTGGGGGTGTTGGTTGACTGTGGGCTGAACATGAGCCAGCAGGGTGCCCAGGTGGCCAAGAAAGCCAACAGCATCAGGACATTGAGGTGCTGGAGTGTGTCCAGAGGAGAGCCACCAAGCTGGTGAAAGGTCTAGAGAACAAGTCATACGAGGAGAGGGTGAGGGAACTGGGCATGGTTAGTTTAGAGGAGAGGAGGCTGAGGGGAGACCTCCTTGCCCTCTCCAGCTCCCTGAAAGGAGGGTGCAGAGAGGTGGGTGGTGGCCTCTTCTCCCAAGGGAATAATGACAGGACCAGTGGAAGTGGAAATGGCCTTAAGTTGCAGTAGGGGAGGTTTAGAGTGGATATTAGGAAGAATGAGTTCAGTGAAAGAGTCATCACTGGAAGGGCCTGCCCAGGGAGGTGGTGGAGTCACCATCCCTGGAAGTTTTTGAGGAACATGTAGAGGTGGCACTTCAGGGCTTGCTCTAGTGGCCAAAATTGTAGAGGTTTTTACATGTGTGTATGGTTGGACTCTGTGATCTCAGACGTCCTTTTCGACCATGAAGATTCTGTTATTCTTTCCCCAGTTTACATGGCTATTAACTAAAAAATCTGTGTACAATAAGCACTACAAAGTTGTCAAGATGAGGTTCATTTGTTTTCGTGGGTTGTGAGGTTTTTCCCCCCCTCTCCTTCAGTTACCCCCAGATTAACGATGAGCTCTTTGAGCATTTGACAGCCAGGACATTTGTACATTATGCTCCTTTTTGTCAGTCAAAATGGGCAAGCTTCCCTAAAATGATCCAAGGTGCCCAGAAGATTTTTGCTATTAGATTGTATCATTCTAAATCTCCACTGAGACCTGTCTAGCCCAGCAATACACTGCAGTTCTTCAGGAGTTCAAGCTCATAGTTCTCCTGTTCCAGGGTGAATTAGGGAGAGGAACAACTTTTCAACCCCCAAGATAAATTTTTATCCTTCCTTCAGTTTGTATGAAACTTCAGGTTTTTGAGGAGGAGAGAATGGGACTTTATGGCTATTTCTTTGCCACCTTATTTTTTTTCTGTGGGAACTTGCCCACATCATTTCTTTGGAATTATTTCATCCCTGGGTCTTGCAGAAGGAGAAGGCTATGACTAAGGAGGATTTGATTTACAAAAGCATTAGCAAAGATATTCTAGCAGAAAACATCCAGTGTTGTCTTTAAAACATGGATATGAAATATACATACCAACACACCTTTCTTTAGGAGAGAAAAAAGAGGAAGAGATTTTTTTTTTTCTAGAACTGTTTTCTTTTACTAACCCAGGAGTTACGCCAACACTCAAAAAAAAATGCACAAAGAGTTTTCTTTCGATTTAAACAAACTGACTCCAGTTGAATATAAACCCGTGTGGGATGCATCGACTCTTGTGAAAATTTACTTCTGCTTTAGCACCGAGTGAATCAGAGGTGAGACCCGGGAAAGAACCAGCGGTAGTTTCTAACTCGTGTTTCAGAAAAATAGAAAAGAGTGGACCAAGAAGTAGAATTAAATGTCTCAGAAATTCAGTTTTGCAAAATGTGTCTCGAGCATATTTACCTTAAAATGATGCACTGGCAAAAGCAGAGCCTGGCAGTAGGCTTGGGTTCTCTCTGGAGCTGAAGTGTGTGAATCAAGGTGCCGTGCATCAAGCACGTCTGTCCACTTGATTCAAACCCAAAAGCTGAAGTTACAGCCTGTTCTTTCTGAAATACGGTTGGGTGTGTGCTTGTGCTTATTCAAGCATTCATCCGGGAAGCGGAAGACCTCAAATCGAGTTCTGCACAGGCTCAGCCCAGTCAGATGCACATCTTCCAGCATCAAAGTCTAAAATAGCCCAGCTGGGAGGACCTCCAGTGTTTATATTGGCTGTGCAGTGGTTCTACTTCAATAATGCAAGATGTAGGAGCTTCTCTGATACCACATTAATCATTGATCTGCACTGACCTGGGAGTAAGGAGACAGGAGGACTGGTCTCTGCTCCCCAGACTCTGCATGTGTTGCACGTTTGTGCTTTTTTTTTTCCTTTACCTTAAACGACTGAAAGTTTAAAAAAAAACCTCCACAACCAAACCCCAAGAAGCAATGTGAAGAGACAAGAGGAGAAAGGTCCTCCAAGCAAAATTAAAGCTCAGCTGACCAGGAGGGTTCCCTCTTGAATACCTTCGGACCTCAGGTCTGTCATTTCTTGAGTGGGCCAGTTAGAGGGTGAGGGGAAAAATGGGATCTGCTGTGGTTTCCCCTGGTTTAATTCCCAGGGAAAAGGTGCCCGTTATGCCCAGAGCACACTGGGGGCAGGTCCAGGATGCCTGTGTTCATGTGCAGAAGCGACAGCTAATGAATTTAGATCCCTAATGCATTTTGTGGCTTCCGAGACAGCTGCTTTTTTAGATTATTGTTTTGAGTACGCCTTGCCAGGCATCGTACCCATCCTAATCTTGTTGATAGCAAAATATGCAGGCTGTGTGAAGATAATGAGTCGTGGTTCATTATAATACACTTTTCATTTTAAATAGCATTAAACAGCAGTCAAATTCTATACTCGCAACTCATTGCTATTAGGCTAAATTACCTTTTTACGAGTATTAAGAAAGTATTAGGAGAACGAAGGGGAAGAACTCAAAGAAAAATAATCGAGGATCATATTTTTGGGGGTATTCAACTTGTCACAGCCACGAACACGTTCATTATCCATCAAAAGTTGGTTAAAATAAGCCCTGCTTTGTTGGTGGTTAAAATAAGCCCTACTGCGTTGCCGTGGGGCAGAAGACGGTGTGGTTTGTTAGTGCCTGCTCCTTCTGCCATCAGGGGGCTGGGGCTGACAACCCAGGCTGGTAAAAGAATTGGGACCACGTTATCCTCTACCCCAAGCTAATTTGTCTTAGACAGTTTGGATTTTTTAATTTTTTTTTTTTTTTCAGTGTTCTGTTTTAAAACAAAAAGGCAAAGCATTTTTTTTTCCCTTCTTTTTTAAAGATACCGTCCCTCACTCCCCCCGATATTCTCATGATATCTTTTACTGGTTGAGCAATAGGGGCTCATTCCTGCTTAATGTCAGCAGTACCTTTCAGCTTGCACACTGACCTTCTTCACAGCTGCTCTTGGGCAAGAAATGCTTTCTTTTGTAACCTCTGTTTGATGAATCAGATGGAAAGCTAAGGATGTCTGTGTTGCCGTTCTGTGTTCTTATTTCAGAAGGTGTGACAACTGTGAATAGTCTTGTCTCCTGCTTCCCCTCTCTGTTTTTTTTCTACCTGCTCCCTTGGGTCCAGTGAAACTTCTGGATTTTCTGGGTTGATATTCCTTTAAGTCTTCAGCACATTCCTGGCAGTATAAGCCATCTGTTTGCTTACATTCTGTACCTAAAGTCAATGAACTTCTTGTGCAGAGAATGAATTATGATGTCAAGACATTTCTGGTGAGAACATGTCTAGGCACTTTTGATCTTGACTCTGGAGATCAGGCTTAACACAAGGTGCAAATGAACACGTTCTCAGAGGCCTTTGCTTTAAAACTTCTCTTTCTATCCTACTGTTGGTGACTTTCCTCGTGGGTACCCTCTGTTACCTTTCCCAAGTGGAGAGCAAGCAGCGATTAATTTTGTTGTCTTGTGTCATTTTACATAAGTGCTCTGATGTGGTACCTGGAGTATTAAGGACCTGTCTATAGATGTTGTGTTTCAGGAGTTTCTGATCCTTTTGAGAGGACTGAGCCATGTGCTGAGTAGCTGCACGGGGAAGATGATAACTGATACACTCCAGAAATCAGCTGACGGTCAGAACATAATGTGATGTGGTCCTTGTCCTTCCTTCTTCCCACCAAAACACTACTTCTTCGAACTGGGAACTCAGATTCTGAATTATCAATTGAATGACGTGTAGGAAATCCAGTTGTGAAGTACGACCTGCAGGTAACGGGGGGAAGTGACGTGGCCCTCAGTGCTTTAGAACCGCGCTGAAATGCAAGTCGAGCAGAGGCAGAAATACCCTGAAGTGCATTTCCTATTGCCAGCGGCTCAAATCCTATCTGTTTTTAGGTAGTCCNGTTTTTATTTTTAAAATATTTTTATTTTAAAATCTCTATTTTAAATATATTTAAAATATATATTTATATATATTTCATATATATATATCTTTATTTATATCTCTATTTTTAAGCTCCTGACATTCTAGTGGGGTACTCATATGAGGTTGTTTTTCTTCTTATGTGGAAATATCTTATTTGTACATAGTACCCTATATGCCCTGAACCTGAGCACGGTGGACTCTTCTAAGAGATGTGGTGAAGAATCTCAGGTTTGCAGATTCCCACGGAACCTTCGGGAGGTGTTTATTTGGGGTCATGTCTATGGCTTTCCTCATTTCCCAAGAGGGATTTATGTACAGTTATTTTTGTTGGTGAAACTGTTGAGATTCTCTTGCCGCTGAGCATAATCCATGCTAGAGTCATAGTGGAAGTCTTTGGGGTTTTTAGATCTTGATGTAAACTTTGATGTAGATAGATCAAATAAAACCAGTTTGAACAAACAGCATTGCAGATAGGAGAGGCTTTGTTACATTCAGTTTATTGTAAACTGAGTGTCTGGTTACCTTTTTCCCCCTCGTCCCCTATTTTACTGTGAGAGGGTGAATTGTTATGATTTTAACCCTGCTCGCACAGTGTAGAGGAAATACTGGACGATGGGATCCTTATGGAACACCGCTGAAACTTTGCGGCATGTGCACCACCTGCTTCTGCCCAAAATATTTCCAGCGAGCCATATGTATGTGCTTTTCTATTGCAAATGAATTCTTTTCCAAACAGTGAATGGAAGGAATAGCCTCAATTAAAATGAGTGTGTGCGCTGGAGATAAATTTGGTGCGGTATTAAAGTTGAAAAGATCCAAAGCTAAATGTGGAGTTAATCAAGTGAAGCAGAGCTCTGTGGTTCTGGACTAGTTCCTGTGAGATATTCCAGTGGAAATCTTCAAATAGCTGACAGACAGAGTGGCAAAAGGCTGGAAAAGGTTGAATATCTAGTCCAGTCTCATAATATCATTAAATTCTTGCCTCTTGGTGTTCTTCTTCACTGCAAGTGGTTTAGTATCTTCCATGATCGTGCCCTCTTGACAAAGGGGAATTTAAACATTGGGTATGATGGAACCTCTGCAACTAAATCCTCTTTTAATACCTTAGAACAGGAGAGGAAATATGAGAGGGACCAAATATGTCTTTCATTTGCCTTTGAACTAACTGATTTCAGGTGGCCTGTCCACTAAGTCCGTTTCTGCATCTAAATTACAATGCTCTTTTGACCCCAAAGCTAACAAATTTTAAAATTAAGAGGTAGGCAGATAGAAAAAGCCCAACTTCCTAAAGACATGGTGCAAAGTATTAGCGATCCCTCTTCAGAATTCCCGTTCTAGTGTTCGTAACACTTGTGTCTGACAGAAACCAGTCGCTCTTGGCCAGTTCCCAGACTTGAAAAATTTTAGGTGAAAATTACCTTTTGCAGCTTCTTTTAATTAAAACCAAAACACAACGACAACAACAAAAGACCCCCCCAAAAAATCCCAACAACTTCGTGTTGGCGGCTGTTTGCTTGGGTCTGAGCGCTTTTGGTTAAACTAAATATTGTGCCAATGTGAAAATCTGGTTCTTAAGAAAATGAGCCTAACCTTGGGCAGTTCATCCATGTGAATGAATGTCATGGAGATAGCTGATTACCAAATTGTTGGCTTTGAGATTTGGCCACAGTAAGGCTTTCTTTTCCTGGAAAGGAAAACAATGTTAGTCTACTTAAGGAGTGCGTTTACCTGTTATTTTGGCTGTCGGTTGGGCGTTGATGCCGTGTATTTTGCATGCAGCTGTCCGTGCGTTTTCAATATAGGAGGAAATACAATCAGTTCAGCATGACTGGGTTACTATAAATAGTTCTAGAAAATACCTTCACTTCCCCTCCACGTACATTTCTGTCCTATGCCTTACCCTCTCGCTCTTTAAAAAAATCTGTATGATGTAATTGAAGTTGAGTGTTATGTTTTTATTTTAAAGACACAGATCGTTGCCCACACTTGAGAAAAATAACAACAAAGCAGGGCCCATCTTGTCTTAAAATGTTGGGTGTGTTTTGCTCATTGTTTATTAAAGAAGTAAATAATTTAATTATTGCAGATAATAGTGAGGAAAGAAGGAATGCAATGTATTCTTAGTGCTAAAACCATAAAAATGTTATTTGAGGAACTAAATAGTGGGAGGTGTCCCTGCCCATGGCAGGGGGGTTGGAACTCGATGATCTTTGAGGTCCCTTCCAACTCTAACCATTCTATGATTCTATGATTAAATAGTACATTTCTTCTTTAAAAGGAAACATACAGATTGCAGTCCTCTGTTTTTTTAATTCTAGTGGAAGCTAATTAGATAAAAATGATTTTACAGTCCATCTGACTTCATATTCCTTTCCAGCTGAAAAAGTTGAGATTTTTAGACTCATAGAATTGTCCAGGTTGGAAGGGAATTTTAAGATCATCGAGTCCAACCATTGACCTAACTCTGGTAAAAACCATCACAAAATCATGTCACTGAGCACCATGTCAACCCATCTTTTCAATCCCTCCAGGGATGGTGCCTCAACCACTTCCCTGGGCAGCCCAGTCCAAGGCTTAAGAACCCTTGCAGGGTAGAAATTTTTTCTAATATCCATTTAAACCTCCCCTAGTGCAACTTGAGCCTGTTCCTTCTTGTCCCATCACCTGTTCCTTGGGAGAAGAGACTGACCTCCGTGACTACTCTCCTTTCGGGGAGTTGTAGAGAGGGAGAAGGTCTCCCCTCAGCCTCCCCTTCTCCAGGCTGAACACCCCCAAGCTCTGTCAGCTGCTCCTCATGAGAATTATTCCCCAAAACCCACACCAGCTTTGTTGCCTTTCTCTGGACCCCCTCCATCAAGGGGTCCCAGATAGTTATTACATAGTTTTGAACAGGATAGTTCTGCTGTCCGAGCATATCACCATCTGCTAAACTAGTGGAACGTGCCGGCTTCAAACTAGTAATACAAATCAGGCATTTTGTGAGTCAGGTAAGTGGGGGCTGCTCCACCACACAATGGTACACAAAATACACATAACACAAGTGAGAGGAAAAGCACCTTTCAGAAGAACTTGTTGTTCCGTGAGGAGCAAACCCTGGCTGGGTCCTTCTGCTTTAGAGACTTGGTTGAAGCTTAATTGACAAGGCCAATGATCACAAAAGTTGTTAATGAATAACAAAAGCAAACACACAGACCATCCAACTGCAAAAGCTTTTTTTTTTTTTTTTTTAAAAAGACATTTTAACTGCTTGAAAGTTTAAAAACAGTAGCGCTTTTTTGTACCTGTGAAAGGGTGTGGGCTGTTATTCTAAATTATCTTTTTCTCTTAGAAGTGTTTTCCAGCCTTTTAAAAACCTTTCCCTCTGTTGTAACCCTTACATAAACTTCATTAAAAGTGAGAAAAGTTGGTAGATTTTCATGCCAAGTCACGCTTATTTTTGCTTTCCACATTGGGTGGGTCAGCATTGTGTTCTTTTATTGGTATAACGGGGGTTTTTACGTGCGCGAGATCTGGCAGATTAGTTTTACATTGACAAAAACTCAAGTAGCTGTAGCTCAGCTTGTTCCCCAAACACAGCCGAAGCGTTGTGATACTGGACTGGTACTCATTCTTCTAGGGTTTTGATTTATTCTGGTTTTACCCTTTCTTTGGAATTATTTCACGGAACTGCCGAAACTCAGGTGGCTTTTACCCCAAAACGTACTTTGTTGGATTTTTGGTGTGTCAGTGTTTGAGTTTACTTAAATAAAATATGGTCAAGTCTATATTTGGCTGACCTTACCCAGAAAGTAACTTTCAGGAGAGCTGCAAAAAGGTCATATGTTGTTTCAGCTGAGGAAAACATTAGCGTTGATTGTTCCCAGGCTCTTGATTCTCACTATTCTACACGGCAAGTAAGTTTTTCCACCATTTGTGTCAGTGCCAGGGGAAGATGACAAGCCATCTAGCCAGATAAAAGCTGGATGTTAAAGGGTGTGCCTTCCTGTTATGAAACTTGCTGCCATCCCCAAATCTGAAGTGGATGAGAATGTGTACGAGGCATCGAGAACAACGGAAGAAGGGGAGTACGGAATGAAATCAGTCTCCCATAAATCGGGAGCAGGATGGCACTACTTTGTTCCTGGGAACACAAGCTGTCACCTGGAATCGTAGGGCAAGTGCTTGAGGATAATGGATAAAATGTGATACTTAGTGGAAGAAAGAAGACAAGTCTACAGAGGTATTCCTTGATAGCTTCAGAGCCACCTAACCTAAAGCCAAGCGTCATCCAAGGAAAGTAGATCCCTAAATCGACGGATATTGTTGGAGAAAGTACTGACATTATGTATTATACAGATGCGTCTTCATAGCCATTGCAAATTTGTTGTTTAAGCTGGTGGATTCCAGGGTGTTTTCAACTGTAGTTCAGGTAATTTTACTGCTCCGTTTCAGGCGCCTACTATGGTACCTTGATCCATTTAAGAAAACATATTTTTTAAATCAGAACTTTTTCACAAGGGTAGTGAAAGCAATTTTTTCCAGTGAATTCAGCCCATGTGCTGTGTCCCTAATTGTTTCCCTAATAGAATTTTATACTGATTAGTGGATTTTTTTTACTGTAGATTTCTATGGGTAACCATGTAAAGCATATTTAGCAAAGAACCTCATCCTTGATCTTTTTCTTTCGCTTTTGAGAATAACATACTAAAAATAAACCCACTTTGCTGAGATCTCTTGTTGGCACTTGTGTTCAGTGAGTCATTGTAGTGTGCTACTATATGATTAAGATCTATTTTGGCTTTTCATCATACATCCTTGTGGTGTGCTCTTGAAAACAAGTAATCGACTGTTGAAAATTCTGATTTCTGTCCTACCAACTTACTGCAGTCTAAATCTCTGTATAATATTAAACTTAGTAGCTGTGTGTTGCCTGAATGTATCAGGACTGGGCTCCAGCACGTTGTTCTTGCAGTAAAGAACACTTATGTCAGCAGTTGAAGTTTCAGATGGTTTCAGTGACCCGGTACAGCCTCTGGAATAGACTAAACAGGAGTTTTCACTGGGGTGTGCCACTTGTAAGTTAAGGCATCCTGAGATGCATCAAGAAGAGCGTGGCCAGCAGGAGGAGGGAGGTCAGCCTCCTCTATTGCTCTGCCGTGGTGAGGCCCCATCTGGAGGACCGGGTCCAGTTCTGGGCTCCCCAGTTCCAGAAGGACGGGGACCTGCTGGAGAGGGGACAGCAGAGGACTGAAAAAATGATGAGAAGCCTGGAGCATCTCTCTTACAAGGAAAGGCTGAGGGACTTGGGGCTTTTTAGTTTGGAGAAGAAAAGGCTGAGGGGGGATCTGATCAACACCTAGAAAATCTTCAAGGGTGGGTGTCAGGAGGATGGGGCCAGGCTTTTTTCAGTGGTGCCCAGGGACAGGACAAGAGGGAACAGACAAAACTTGAACATAAGACATTCCATCTCAACATGAGGAGGAAATTCTTTACTTCGAGGATTCAAGAGCCCTAGCAGAGGCTGCCCAGAGAGGTGGTGGAGTCTCCATCTCTGGAGACATTCAAACCCACCTGGCCACGTTCCTGTGGGACCTGCTCTGACAGGGGTTTGGACTGGATGATCTCCAGAGGTCCCTTCCAACCCCTGCCATTCTGTGATTCTACAATACCTATGATACATCTCAAGAAGAGGACATCTCAAATCTAGACTTGAGCTGACTAATTGCAAATGAAGCAAACGAGAGAAACTAGTCAGAAGACCACTGAGTTTTTTAAGTAAGGTTTGTTCATGCAGTGTTTAATTTTCTGTAAAAGGATTGTAGGGCTGATATAGAGGAGATGTAAAGAAAATCTATATCTCATATATTCACTACATTTGCTGTCTTGTGTGCTACTTGGGGGTAAGCTGGCAGAGCAGGTTAAATCGCCAAGGAGGCAGAGGGCTCGGTACCTCTCTGTGCACATCTCCGGGAGGTTTTTGAGTCCCATCGAAGGCTTCATCAGAATTTTCTTTGGGTGCAAAAATTCTTTCCTGGCACGTTCTAAGGCAAATGTGAACCTTGGATTCTTAGTAAGGAATATATTTTAAGCAGCGGCAAGATTCTTGGTACGAAACCAGAATTTTTTCTTCCATAAAAAAAACAACAACCCAAACCGAATGAAAAGTCCTGAGTCATTAATCTGTGGCTCAATTTGTCAAGTTGTATATGATTAAGTAATGATGGTTTTCATGAAGTATCTTTTTTTTTTTTCTTCTTCTTTTATTGGTGCAACAGAGTGTCACCAAACTGTGTAAAGATTAGTACATTTTTAACCCACAGAACTCTGTCTTTTTTTTTTTTTTTCCCTAGGCTGGTTTACTGTAAAGATTTCAAGCAGTTAAAACTTTATAGATTAAAAGCAGGACATACTGCTTCCCAGAGAGCCTTGCAAAATTAGGGAGCTACGTGTAGGAAAACTCCAGTAAAACCAGTTGCTTCCCTACAGCACACTAGGATGGGTTGCAAGGTAACCAGCGTTAGGGCAGATGTAAGATTTATGTAGGAATCTCCTCCCCATCTGTAGGAAGGAGCTGCTGCTGTGTTTTACCAGTGGAGTTATTTAATTCCTGTTTCAATTTTCTACTTACAAAAGTTCCCACGTGGAATCAACTCCGTGCATGTTTCTTCAGAACAGGTTTTAATCCTATATTTGTACTTCGCAGCTTTGCTTAAAATCATACAAATGGAGCAGATTCTTAAATGTCACTGGAGATGTATATATTCATATATGCTTTTCATACACATGATATTGTACCTCTGTTTACAGTGATACCAGGCATGTTTTGAAGAATAAAAAAATCAATATTTTGGAAAACTGTCTGACTTATCTAGTTAGTTGATTGCAGCTTTCTGGTACGTGACAGACTGTTTCAAAGTCTGGTTTTCCCAAAAGGTTCTGTTAAACACGTCGCAAAAATAATTCATTCCTTAAAACTGAAAAAGGAGGTGGGTTGGTTTTTTTTTAGTATCTGTTTGATACATACAGAATATACAGTTTTAATTGATCGATGTAAAGCTTTGGGTCCATCTAGTCCTGTATGTGAAATTCCAGCATTCCCAAAGCTCTGATCACGTATCTGGATGGCAGAGAGAATTTCTCAGCGAGCACTGATGCTCACTGCCCTAAAGAAACCAGGCAGATACCGGCACCATCATTGCAATGTCCATCAGACGTGCTTTAAAATTAGACTATATTACTTCGTCAAGAATTAAATCTCCCTTTAGAAACGTACCTACGTGAAAAATCTCCAACCAGCTTAACTTTCCCACAGCGTGCAAGTAGCAAATGAAGGAAACTGGAGAGTGAAAGAAAAATCCCCTCCTTTTTACTGTATTTTATACTGTATTTTATTTTTACTGTATTTTACTGTATTTAACGTTCTCGTGGAGTGTCGCTCCGGTGATACATCTTCGTATTTACCAAACTTCCACATACTAGAAATAGATGTCCAGCTGATAAGGGTTTGGGGGTTTTGGCATCATTTATGGCCGTATCACTACCCACAGGACTGGGAATGTAATAAATGACTTCCAGAAGTAGAGCAACTGAGTGACAGCTTCATGCAATAGTGCTGGAGGAGGGATTGCGCTGTGCCCGAACGCTCCTGCTGTCGTTAGGGGAAGGGATGTTGGATTATTTTCTGTCGATCTAGTCCTGAAGGCCTTGCTGAAGCAAAACACTGTTGTTTGGTGGTTTTTTTGGGGGGGTGAGGGAGGGGGGATTTTATTTTGTTATTATAGGGACTACAGCTTGAAAAGAAAGTCCGTTAGAGGGAAATACAAGATAACAAATTGGCTTAATTTCACCTTTGGACGTGGACATGTTAAATGCCAAACTGAGATATTTTTCACTGTAGGAATGGAGTACAAGAGGTTGTATGTAGCTTTCCAAAAATTGCAGTTATTTATTCTGTTTTTCATCCCATTTGTAATAAAAGCTATAGATCGCCTCTGACTTCAACAAAATCATTGCACAGTAGTGATTCCTGCTTGGCAATAACCCAGTTTTGCGTAGTAGCCATCTTTACCATGGGGTGTTACGGAAAGTGCCTGTATATCACGAAAAGCCCCTGTCCCAAGAATTTGGCATCTGAAAGGTGGGTGGCTGCCCCATCTCTGGAGGGGTTCAAGGCCAGGCTGGATGGGGCTTGGAGCAACCTGGTGTGGTGGGAGGTGTCCCTGCCCAGGGCAGGGCAGTTGGAACTCCATGATCTTTGAGGTCCCTTCCAACTCTAACCATTCTATGATATAAGTTGCAGAAATCAGGAAAAATATGAAAGATTGGGGAGGTTTTTTCTTTTTTAAAAAGAAAGTTGAGGTGGTCGTTGCTAAATGGCAACCTGGTTGTACAAATTCCAGGGAGCAGAATTTGGGGAATTGTCTTGAAAACTCTTCATGAATTTTGTTTTGCAATTTTTCCCACTCATGGCTCATGACATCTGGGAGTTCATGAGAGAAACCAGCTGATGTTGTCATCGTGGGCACCTTGGAAAAGGAAAATAGCAGCAGCACAAATGGTGAGGGGTTATTTAGATTAAGGAGCTAATGGGGAAGGTTGGCAGAGAGATGGAGTCAGAAAAGCAGCTCAGAATGATTTTGGCATCAGCAATAATTTGGTATCTGGGTTGTCTGGAGCAAATCCTCACGGTGGTAGCTACAGTGATGCCCACACCGTGTATAGGGACAACTTGTAGAGACTAGTGGTGACTCCAGATTTTTGTGCATTACATAGAGACTTCTTAATTTCAGAGTTACTGTACTGACTGATGCAGCGAGTTGTCAGCCGTCACTGATGTAAAAGTAAATTTCTCCACCTGACTCTTTTCTCAGCAGAAGGTTTGAGACCTGTTGATTACATGGGCTTTGGATCACCCTGCCTCAGACTAGCACCTACTTGAGCTTTGAATACTGGCTTTTCAGACTGAATTGTTACCTGTGAAGGTTTTCACCTAATCAGCAATTATATTAAGGTCATTACTGCTCCAATTGGTGCCCCGTGTCCTTTCGGTGACAACATGCAAGACGGTACTTGAGGTTTTGGCCAGATGGTGTCAGTTATGAAACCAAGAACCCAAGTACCCGCGTTGGGAAATGCAGAAGTTCAGGCTTGATTACACTGTGTTAACTGTTTATCCACACGCATCATATTAACGGCTCTAATTAATGGCAACAGACTATTTTAAAATAGAAACCTTTAAGATGTGACCGTCCTCTGCTTTCTGTGCTTAAAAATGATCTTTGCCTTATGCTATGGATTCTTCGTTCTACTGTCTTTGAACTTAAAATTGCTGAAATTTAATTGAATTTGCCTTGTGTTTCAAAAGCAGATTAGTCTTTGAATTTTTAGTTCAGATTTTCTCTCCCCGAACCGCAGTATCTGAGAACACATGACATGTTATATTGAAAGCCTCTGTATTTCTCCTCTGCTTCTCAGAGGAAACGTTGAGCAGTTGTAACTCAGAGGTAACCTGATCTCTGGTAATTGGCAGAGCGTTTGTCTTTCAGAGATATTTTTTCATTCATTTAAGTTTTATTTTACATACTTCAGACGTTTGTTTGGTAAAATGCCCTCAGGCAGGACGACTATCATAAGCAAAGTTATTATCTCCTATTAACCATTGTATCATTAAAAAAACTAGAGCAGCTTTTTTGAAACACCAGCCCTTCTTCAGGTGTGGAAATGAAAGCTGCTGCTGCTGTTCCTCAGCTGGATAGTATTCCAGGGAGTTGCTCAGAAGGTAGATAGAATCATAGAATGGTTCAGGTTGGAAGGGACCTTGAAGACCATCCAGTTCCACCCCCAGCCCTGGGCAGGGACACCTCCCACCACACCAGGTTGCTCCAAGCCCCCTCCAGCCTGGCCTTGAACCCCTCCAGGGATGGGGCAGCCACAGCTTCTCTGGGCAACCTGGGCCAGGGTCCCACCACCCTCACAGGAAGGAAGTTCTTCCCCACATCTCAGCTCCATCTCCCCTCTTTCAGTGTCAAACCCTTCCCCCTTAACCTAAGGTCTCCCTGATCAAGAGACCCTCCCCAGCTTTCCTGAAGCCCCCGGTGGGACTGGAAGGGGCTCAAAGGTCTTCCCAGAGCCAAATGGTTTAGGTTAATTAAACCACGCTGGGAAAGAAAAGAGAGTTGATACTTTTAAAAGAAGAGGAAGAGGTAGTTGGGGTGGAAGGGAAAGGTGATGGCTACCCAAATTTTTAGGGGAGGGAGAGGTTAGTAACTGATGGGGGTTCGGAGTTTTTGTAAAGCAAAGATCTTTCCTGAGGCAATGNTCTCCCTGATCAAGAGACCCTCCCCAGCTTTCCTGAAGCCCCCGGTGGGACTGGAAGGGGCTCAAAGGTCTTCCCAGAGCCAAATGGTTTAGGTTAATTAAACCACGCTGGGAAAGAAAAGAGAGTTGATACTTTTAAAAGAAGAGGAAGAGGTAGTTGGGGTGGAAGGGAAAGGTGATGGCTACCCAAATTTTTAGGGGAGGGAGAGGTTAGTAACTGATGGGGGTTCGGAGTTTTTGTAAAGCAAAGATCTTTCCTGAGGCAATGAATATTAATGTCCATCACAGAAAAGAACAGATAATACTTCCAATCTATGTGCAAACCTGTAGTCAACTCCAGACAGTCATTTTGCACTCGTTTTCCATTTGGAAAGCTTAATTGCTTTTTGGTTTAGGCTTAAAGGACTTCTGTGACCCAAAGCCTAGTATTTCTGTCTACTCTGGTTGATCTAAGAAGACATATTGCCTTTGCTTATAGACTTTGTCCTGCCTCGGTTCTTAGACCTTTACAACGACATCAAACTACCACTGTAGTTATTTTTTTAAAGTTGGTTGTTATTTGTCTGTACTCTGTCTCTCTCTCAGAGAGGTTTATTTTCTTCTGGTAGTTGTCTGGGAGCATGAGAAATGGAGTTGTCTGAGAAATACTAAGAGTTCAGCTTGGATATTTCCCCCTTCACTCTTTCTTGACTATCATTTTTGCATTCAACACAAGATACTATTTGGGATCTCCAGTGGTTTTGACTTGTTTTTCAGTGAGATAAGTCGACATCATTATTATCCCCAAGATAGGTCCAGTGTATCCTTACTGGGCCCAAAGCAAAACATGCACTTAAACTCAAAACGTGCTCTCAGCTAAACAAGTCGAGCTTATTTAAAGTGCCAGCCCAATTTAACTTTTCTCGCATTCACACTTGTAGTTGTGTGTAGTTTCTAAGCCAATTACTCGCATACGTTTAAAAAGCAATCAGATCTGCTCTGTTAGGTCAAGATAATATGAACATAAGTGCACATCCTTACAAAGAAGCTGCCCTAAAATATAAAGCAGAAAAACAAATGTAGTGTGAAATGCTGTGTAAAATGCAGGCATGGCATAATTAGCAAAGGACAGCAGAAATGCTGTTTGTTAGGACTTGAATAGTAACAGTCAATTAATTTCTCACAACGGGAAACAGCAGAGCGTTTAACAAAGGAACA
Organism: Pedionomus torquatus; assembly: GCA_013398155.1. Taxonomy (NCBI): domain Eukaryota; kingdom Metazoa; phylum Chordata; class Aves; order Charadriiformes; family Pedionomidae; genus Pedionomus; species Pedionomus torquatus. The sequence continues at coordinate 23,992 of VZRU01008703.1, forward strand.
TCATCTGTCTCAACAGCAGAAAGACTATTCAAAGGATCCCAAAACTGAGACAATTAATGGCTCAGAAGTCATGAATTAAAAAGCCAGAAGGGACTGACTTTGTAATTTCTTCAAAATCTGTGCATTTTAATAATTGATTGGTTTGAATTCTTTAAAATACTGTAGGAATGATGCTATTTTATATCAAACAAGCACATGCACCAAGCATATGTAGGTTGTGCTAAATAATGTGTGCAGTGTAATTGTAGGCTTGATCACCCAGGCATAGCCATCACTATTCAAACTAGCTATAAAAACCCTCAGATGATCAGTTCAAAGTTAGCAAGTAAGGGTTTGGTTAATGTTTCTTCCCTTCCTCTTCCTCCGTTCCCGAGTGGAAGTGCCGTGAGATGAAGAGGGAGGCAAAGCGGCGGTGGGTTGGATGCGGAAACGCTTTAATAACGAGCTCAAGCTCTTGTAAGGAAGTCAAATCTCTTGAGGAAATGTTGAGCATTTCGACTTAAACACCTGGAATTGTCCCCAGAAAGTGACTGTGTAGACACCTTCAGTGAACGTGTGAAGTCCAGTGTGGGTACCTTCATGGAATCCCTTGTGTCGGATCGCGTGGATGCCTGTGACAAGCTTATTTCCCACATTTGGCAGCAGAACCTTTCTCCTCCTACAGCAGGCTTGATCTTGCCTCACTAAAATGAATTCCTTTTCATAGGATCAGGGTCAAACCCCATGAGAGGGTAAGGTACGAGGATATTTTAAGGGTAACACAATTAAGGGAAGAAATAGCGTTATCCTTAGATGTTCTGATAGCTGGGATTTCTGCCTGACTTCTCCCAGCTTTTCCAAACATCCCACGTCAGGGCTGTTGAGAAGGTTACAGCTTTCCCTTGAGTTTCCTAGGGCGCTTGGGGATCTGCTTAGCAATTCTGTTGGATGAAAATGAAAATTGAATTCCGAGTTTTGAGAAATGCCCGGTTAGATGTTCAGCCATGTGCTGAGTCCCTGGTGATAGCGTGGGCTTTGGCGGGGCTGCCTTTTACTCTTGCTTACTCAGGCTTTGTGACAGGACTTTCAAAATACTGGGTATTACCCCTCTGGTTATGTGGGAAAACAACCCCAAATCCTTCCCTCTTCTCTTTCCCCACCCAGAGGGAAAGAAAAAAAAAAAAAAAAAAAAAAAACAA
>VZRU01008703.1:29028-44680 GCA_013398155.1 Pedionomus torquatus
CTTTTCTTCTTCTTTTTTTAAAGTCTTAGAAAATTTGGAAGTGGTGCGGTTTGTTTTTATTGTGCAAACTCTCAGGAAGAACAATTCCGAGGCGGTGCCATTCTTCCCGGCTGAATGGCTCTTGGGTTGGGAGACGGAGCAGCTGCGGTGGTTTTAGCTCGGCTGACAAAACCGCTCGCTTTTTAATCAAGAACTTCAGATTCTGGGGTGGTTGGTGGCGATGGAGATGGGCAGCTCTGCCCTGCCAGGCAGCTGTAGGGTAATTGGGACCGAGTGTGTGAAGCAAATATAAATGCCTGGTGGATGCCTTAAAAGCAAGATACGGGCTAAAGTGTAGCTGAATATTTAAATATCTTCCACGGGCAAGAATTTACTACGCAGTGAAACATTTGTTGTGTGTGTGGAGCTGTTCTTACATGCATCACACAAAAGAGGTTTTAAGTCTTCAGCGTTACCATTCAAGTTGGGAGAGGGCAATAATCCAGGTCTGGGGGAAGCGTGTGCGTAACTGCACAAGGAGAAATGCCCCACTTTTCCAAAACCATCACTCCAATTATAATCGAGGTCTCCTTCTCACATTCCCTGGGATGCGTTCATTGTCTGACTGTAGGTACCTACATGGCGTGTTCATTGTCTGACTGTAGGTATGTACATGGTGTGTTCATACTTTTCCCTATTTTAAGAAATAAAGAAGCCTGTATGTTCTCCAATGGAGTAGAAGGCTCCCAGAGGCGCTGAGAGGAGTCATTCATCTTTGGTGGCAGTTAGGGCAGTTCTGCCTCTAGAAAAACTTTTTCAAGCAGGTAAGAAGCGGGGAAATCGGTGCTCCAGCTCGTATAATGTAAAACCTCAGACTGACAGTTTGTTTTAGAAGGGATTTTTCTAAATAGCAGTGTTTGACTAAACCAAAGATATCCTGTTTCGCACCACAAATCAGAAAGTGCTGACCAGATGTTAAAAAAAAAAAAAAAAATTAAAAAAATAGGTTGAGTTTTAACATTTTGCAGTAATTTTATAGTCACAGCTAATAACTGTTTTGAGGCTGGAGTGGCTGGGTGGACGTTTCATGCTGAGCTACACATTCTTTATATACACCACAAGTTTGTTATGGATTAATTACACAGATTAGAATGTTTCTCTCTCTCGGGGTGGACTGTTGCATTCTCTTGCTGCCTTCTTACAGCAAGGTTAGTTTGACTTTTGCAAACACTACTGCTCCCAAGCAACCTGGAGATAACAGCCCTTGTGGCAGAAGACGATGTTGCTCCTCGATGTTACCCTTTGTTTTCAAACACTTTGTCCCATTTTATGTTTCCGATGTGTGGAGTCTCAAACCTCTTTGATGCTGACTAATTGGGGAGGGGGGGCGGGGGGGAAGGGGGGAAGAGAGAGACAATGTAAAAGGGTTAATCCGTTACACTGGTATTAATGAGTCAGCTGGATCCCTGCCATTCTCTCCTTTCTGGTTCACATAGCACCGATTAGCACAAAATGACACTTGGTTTTGTGGGAAGCAAGCTGGGAGGACGGGAGGTAGCGCAGAATTCGGAGGAGAACAGCCCCGTCTCAGGTTAATACAGGTAAATAAATCCATATTGTGTGGGTCGAGGTAAGAAAATAATCCTGTTTTCCTGCCGGACCCCTGGGAATGTTGGTAGGGCTGGGATGTTTTAAACTCACACGTGGTAGATCAGAAGGTGGTCGGGTTGTTTTCTGAACTCTGTTCTCTCATGTGGGTTGGAACACGATGATCTTCAAGGTCCTTCCCAACTCTAACCATTCTATGATTCGATGATTCTGTGTGCTGCTGGGGATTTGAGCTTTGGAGGTGCTCACCTGACACCCGTGCATTAGGAGCATGGTGAAAAAATGTCCTTATTTGCATGTATGTGCAACTGAGAGCCCCTTTCTGGAGTCCCAGACATCTTCTGACAAAGGTTTGAGAGGGTTTGATTGGGTCTTAATACAGCAGTAATGATTCTGTGGTCTGTCCTGAGCTTTTAAGTTGGGATTCTGGGCCAGTAACAAAGAGACACTAATTCTAAGATGTCTTGTATTTTCATTCCTTTTGATTGCAACCGTAACTGTAAATCGGTTAAAGCAGCAGATGGGGAGAAGGGAATCAAGCTTCAAAAGATACTTGTAGTTCAGTTACTTTTCACAATATTTTTTATTAATTTAAAATCACAGAATGATTCAGGTTGGAAGGGAACTTAAAGCCCACCCAGTGCCACCCCCTGCCCTGGGCAGGGACACCTCCCACCACCCCAGGTTGCTCCAAGCCCCATCCAGCCTGGCCTTGAACCCCTCCAGGGATGGGGCAGCCACAGCTTCTCTGGGCAACCTGGGCCAGGCTCTCACCACCCTCACAGCAAAGAAGTTCTTCCCCACATCTCATCTCCATCTCCTCTCTTTCAGTTTAAAACCATTGCCCTTCGTCCTGCGGCTCCCCTCCCTGATGGAAAAAGAATTCAGAATTTGGAAACAAATTCAAGCAAAGAGACTCAGTATCTCTCCCACACTCTCATCCATCAGAAACACCGAACTCCAGGGGACTCTGCATGGATCTTCCCGTGACTGAGGCGAAGCCCCCTGTTCTCACCCCATTCCATCGTGTCAGGCATCATTTCACCTCGGGTGCTCCTCTTGTGGTCATCACCTGTACTCTAAGGAGATACAAAACCGGTTGGCTTCCAGGCGGTGTCTGTAGGGAAGAAAGTGATGTAATTTTATGTTTGTGGCTCTGGAATATTTTTTCCTTCTAGTTTTTCTGCACATCAGGCTGCTTAATGATGGTGGGCAGATCACAGAACATTTCAGGTTCCGAATATAGGACGTGTTCTCAAGAGGAGGGTACATAAAGCAATAATTGCATCATGGAAACAGAATTCTCTCTTGGTTTTATGAAAATCATTAATCTACCGGAGTGGCTGCTTGTCAGATGCAGGAGTTCAGGTCTTCATGACCCAGAATTTCATCACCCAGTTTGCAGCCAGCTGAATAGGTATCTGGTAACGTGGCCCGTTGTGCGTGGGATGGGTTGGTTTCTTCTTTTATCGGGAGACAGCAGAGTGACAGTTGCTCTGTGCTTTTCTCTGAGTACTGAGTTGGCTGCGGAGGTGGGAAGGAATATGACTAGAAATGGGAAAGAATATCAGTTTTGATTGTTTCAGGCCTCATCTTTGCAAAATTGCTCACGTTCAGGATTCGCCTAAGTGCATCTTAAATCAGAAATTATAAAAGTTGCATGACCTTGCCTACTTTTTGACTACTCCGCCCACAAGAAATTAAGGACTTGGTTGGATTCTTTGCATTCATCAAGTAGGATTTCGGATTTTTCATTAAATTACTTGGCCATAGTAATTATTAAAGGCAGTTTATGGAAGTCCTGAAAGCTGTCAGTCAGAGTAGCGCTGTTTTACTTGCAGAGATGGCTCCTTGGACACAGCCACTGGGTTTGCGTAGCGGGTGTTCGCTTGGGGGCTGCCAAAGTAAAAGTGAAAACAAGTGAAAAAGAAGTTTCACCTGAGGAGAAAGTGAAAGACACGATGCTACTTGCGCTGCTGACCCCTTAGGAAGAAAAGGGAGAAAACTAAAAATAGGGTGTTAATCTCTAGTTTGATACAGCCGACTGATAATAACAAAAAGGAGTGTTTCCTGATATAATAAATTGTTGGGGTTTTTATTGATTTGTGTAATATCTATGCGTGGAGGCTACTTTTAGATCGGAAATGCTGCCTTTTTTGCTTCCACCATGGAAGGCAAGACTGTTGCTATGGTGGGATCTGTTTCCATGGGACGGCTGAGCCACTTAACCATCGGAAGAATGGGTCATCTTGCTGCTTCTGGAAGCAGAATTATTTTCCATCATCCTCATGCCAGCTCTGGGGCTCATCTGACGCCTGTGATTTAGCTCACTGAGCTGGCAGAAAACTAAGCCAGCAGGAAAAAGAGGATGTATTTATAATTTTTAAGCAGTTTGGTGATCTCAGGTGGCTTGCGGGACCTCAGGAGACGCTGGAGGCCACAAGAGAAGAGCGAGCAGGAACACCAGGGCTGGGGGCAGAGGCAGGACCACTCCTTTTGGCAGCACCGGCTCAGCCTGACTCAGCCGGGTTGTGAAAACTCCCCCTTAGGTAGCAGTGTTCCTACTCCTGCTTGACTGACAGTTCTTCAAATAGTAGCCAGAAGGGAGTTCCCAGATGTGCGTGGTTTGTTTTCGTAGGGTGGCCTGGTCTGTTTTCTGTGTGTCGTGTGTTGAAACAGATACTTATTCTATTCTAATCGTGTTATTGCATGAAAATGTTCTGGAGAAAAATGACGTGTTCAGGGCGGACCTGTCTGGGAACTTCACCTTGAGCAAGTGGGTAAAGAGCCACAGAACCTGGACAAATTTGTTCTTCGGCCTCTGGGACAATCTGCCCCTTGTATTTGGGGGAGTTCAGAAACCTCTGTGCTTCTGGTGTGCTGAACGTGGCAAGCTTGAAAGCCCCAGACAGAGAGCGGTCCTTCATCTTAGAACATCAAGAAGCTTTTCTTGGAAAGTGTGGTAGCCCCTGTTAATGTAGGTGTCACCCCACCATGGATCTTGAGTTCCCAAAAGCCTGGAATTCCCTTGACACCTTGGCTGCAGAGTATGAAACCCAGCGCAGGTCACTCCATGGCTCTCCAAGGCCTCCAAGGGTTGTTGCCATCTCAGGAAACAAGAAATGTTCTTCCAAAACCTGCCTGTCTGCCTTTCTGCTCCTGAAGCTGGTGTTTTGTTGTTGGTTTGTTGTCAAATTGAAATGCTTTTGTTTAGGCTGGAAAATGCCACTTCTGTGCATTGTTTCGGGTAAGGATGGATGGAGTCCTGCGTTCAGCTCTGGAGTCCTCAGCACAGGAAGGATGAGACCAGTTGGAGCAGCCAGAGGAGGCTGTGGAGATGCTCCAGGGGCTGGAGCCCCTCTGCTGTGAGGACAGGCTGAGAGAGTAGAGGGGGTTCAGCCTGGAGAAGAGAAGACTCCAAGGAGACCTTAGAGCCCCTTCCAGTCCCTAAAGGGGCTCCAGGAACTCTGGGGAACTCCCCATTTGAATGGGCAGGAACTCTTGATGAGGGAGGAGAGCCATAGGATCAGGGGAAGGGTTTGACACTGAAAGTGTGGAGATGGAGATGAGATGTGGGGAAGAACCTCTTTGCTGTGAGGGTGGTGAGAGCCTGGCCCAGGTTGCCCAGAGAAGCTGTGGCTGCCCCATCCCTGGAGGGGTTCAAGGCCAGGCTGGATGGGGTGGGAGGTGTCCCTGCCCAGGGCAGGGGGTGGCACTGGTTGGGCTTTAAGTTCCCTTCTAACCCAAACTGGGTTTTTCCATCTATTGCCCTTGAATGTTTGTAAATAGGTATTTTAACGTGCTAGGGCTCTTTTAGACTTCATAAAGTAAATAACTCTGTTCAGAAATTCTCATTCATCTCTTTTTCCCCAAAAAATAACTTCTGCCCTCCTCCTTTTTTTTTTAAATAATCCCCGTAGTCCATTTTTGTGCTAATACATCAATTTTTTTTCCGAAGGGATCTCCACTGCCACCTTTGTGTAATATGAAAATGCAGTTGAAGATTCACACAGTGGTTAGAAAGGTTTTAAAATCAAAGAATTAAACATTAATATGTTGAAGTGAACAGTTCCGTGGTGTTTACACACAAGTCCGAAGTAAACAAGAAGTTCTGTAGTGCAGTTTCTTCCACAAAGCTGGCTTTAAAAAAAAGTTCCTAGAACTACTAAACCAGCTTAAAGCACAAAAGTAATCGGAAAATACCGCTTTAATCCCAGTTAATCCACGTTATTGACCTACGTGCTCTAATAAATAAATCAAATCATGTAGTTCATTAATCGTCTGCGTGGAGCTGGTTATTCATCAGAGAGGTGTGATCCACCGATCTGCTGGATCCACCAATTCTGCTGGATTTTGCTGTTTTTGAGGACAGGTTAAATGTATTTAGGTTTTATTTTGTGAGGAGACTCCCTGCATCTCAAACAGGTTGATTTAGTTGGGTTTTAGTTGTTTTCAGTTGTTGTTTGCTTTTGTTGCTTACCTGTTTTTTGGTTTCAGGTCGCCTTCCTAGGACTAAGGGAGATCAGCAGATGGTTGTAACACAATAGAATTAACAGAGTAAACCAGAACTAATATTGCAAGGAGTTCTGGAGGTAGAGGTGTTTTATTTGGTTTATTGAAGAATTTATCGAGATTGCTCTTGGATGTAGATTCCCCTCCTTATTCTTACTCAGAACCTTTGCGTTAACAATTTTAGGTGTGTTTATAAACTTGTGCTCTTGCTACACAAAATCCAGACACAGAATTTATTCTTCTTTTTAGAGGAAAACAAAATACAGTGGGTTCGGAAATCCTCCGTGTGTGACACAAATGCAAGAGCAGCATTGGCTGTAAGGTCATCATGAACGTTGGATAGGTTCTCCTGGGCGGTGATGTCAGGTTGCCGAAAATAACTCAGCTTTCTGGTACTTTCAGAGTTTCTAGAAGATGTGGCAAAAGATGTTTTTAATAGCTGACGTGAATGTTGTAGGCAGCTGGCCACACATCTGCCCCTCACAGTGCGTCCCAACAAAGATGTAAGTGGCCCTGATATGGGTAGACTGAATCACACAATTGACTAGGTTGGAAGGGACCTCTAAGATCATCAAGTCCAACCATCAACCTAACTCTGATAAAAAACCCATCACTTGCCCATGTCTCTCAGTGCTCTGTCAACCCGGCTTTTCAATCCCTCCAGGGATGGTGCCTCAACCACTGCCCTGGGCAGCCCAGTCCAAGGCTTAAAAACCCTTTTAGGCTAGAATTTGTTCCTCATACCCAATCTGAACCTCCCCTGGTGCAACTTGAGGCCGTTTCATCCATGCCTGTGGGGCAGCCCGTTCTGCAGGATCTTCCCCTCTCCTTCATTATGTAAAACTTATTTCTTGTTTAAACGTACCTGAGATGCAATCAAGATGGAATAAAACACAGCGTTCCCTGGCGCAGGAGAAAGGATGAAGTTCAATTTCTGAGGGACCTTCTTGAGGCTCTCCTGTTCCTTCCATCCCACCCTGTTACCCCTGGGTATTTCCCTGCGTTATTATAGTGGCCTCCTTTGCCTTCATTCCCCGTGGCCAACCAGGCTGGTATTTGCCAGTCGAGCTGCTAGCAGGCCAAGAAGGAAGCAGAGCAGTGGCGCTTTCCTTCAGCGGGGTCATTACTCCAGGTCTCTTTTCACTGCCCAGCTGCAGATGATGATATTCTGCGAAGGTCTTTGAGTCTTCTATCTCCCTGCCAGGTTCAACCACGTTTGACAGCGTTATCAGGGACAGAAGGTTGGTCATGGAAATCTTAATTCCTTAGGAAACCGGCTTAAATTTGCATTATTTGTTTTCTAACACGATTTGCATTTACGTAGCAAGCTTCATATGCAAATATTCGGCCTCGCAGCACCTCAGGTTTTGACAGGCGAGTAATTTTAACGTGTGCTGGACGTACTGGCAGGAGAGTTGCACAAGATAACCAAGAGAAGGAGCGGGCAGACCTCGCTGGGGATTTTTAAGCGCTAGGAAAATCTCTGTCCTCACCAAAGTGGGCTTCCATGTGCTGCGATCATTCTGGGCAGCGCTGCCTTTGGAACCACATCGTGAACAAAAGAGGAGGAGGAAAGTCCAGACCCCGTAGTTAAACGGCGATAGTGAAATAATTTCATAGTGAAAGTTCAATGCTAAAGTCAATATTTACCTTTTGAACAACACTGGAGCCTGAGATAGGTGGTATAGAACTGTTGGAACGTGTCCAGCGGAGGGCCACGAGGATGCTCAGAGGGTTGGAGCCCCTCTGCTCCGAGGACAGGCTGAGGGAGCTGGGGCTGTTCAGCCTAGAGAAGAGGAGGCTCCGGGGAGACCTTGGAGCAGCCTTTCAGTACCTAAAGGGGGCTCCAGGAAGGCTGGGGAGGGGCTGTTCACAAAGGCTGCTGCGATAGGATGAGGGGCAATGGATTTAAGTGGAGAAGAGCAGATTTAGGTTGGATATTAGGAAAAATTTCTTTCCTCTGAGGGTGGTGGAACACTGGAGCAGGTTGCCCAGGGAGGTGGCTGAGGCCCCTTCCCTGGAGATCTTCCAGGTGAAGCTGGATGAGGCCCTGGGCAACCTGGGCTGGTTGGGGGTGTCCCAGCGACTGCGGGGAGGTGGGACTGGATGGCCTTGGGAGGTCCCTTCCAGCCCGGATGATTCTATGATTCTACTTGTTTTGTAAAATGAATCACATTATCTGTTATCTCTTGGTTAAAATACAGCTCGACGCCTGCTCTAGTTGAAACGAATTAATTCAAGAGATCTCGTGGCCTGTGTTTATAGAGGAGGTTAGGCTGTAGGTTGTGGTGGCCCCTCTGGCCTCCTCTATGAAGATATTTGCTGTTCAGTTCCGATGGAAGACTTCTTTGGGGCGTGGGGAGGGATATTTGGAAGCCTTTCCTTCTAAGGTTGTCTCTCTGTGATTTTTTTTTCCGAGCCAGGTTTCAGTGGCTTGGCAAAGTTGTGATTCTATAGCTCTTTCCACGAGGATCGTGTAAAGGGAATTGTCGGTCTGTTTGGTGTTTGCCTTCATCCACCTCCCGACCACGTAGGCAGACTGGAAGAGGAGACCGCGGGGTGGTCGTGGAGAAGAGGAAAAGCCAGATCAGAGGGAAGCATTTGAAAGGCTGAGCCCAAAGAGGGAAGAGAAAACTTCTCAATGCTTTTCTCTTTCCTCCTGTTCGAAATTGTAAAATATGAATGTGGCAACAGAGTTCCACCTTTCCCAGGGAATTGTATCATTTGATTTTAGCACAACTCGAGAGTTTTTCTTATCCCATATAAAATATGAAGGATTTCCTTGACTTAATAGGTGTATTTTTCCTTTGCTAGGTGACACGATTGATGATCGAAGTAGAGAGGCAAAGGATAAAACTTCGTTTCCAGAGACCAGACCGACGTACAACCAACCTACACAGGTAGGAGACTATTTCCTTACACAACACCTGATCATAGAATCATGGAGTCATCCAGGCNTCGCAGCAGCCCTTTGTGAACAGCCCCTCCCCAGCCTTCCTGGTGTCCCCTTTAGGTACTGAAAGGCTGTGATTAGGTCTCCCCGGAGCCTCCTCCAGGCTGAACAGCCCCAGCTCCTCAGCCTGTCTTCATAGCAGATGTGCTCCAACCCTCTGACCATCTTTGTGGTCCTCCTCTGGATCTGCTCCATCAAGTCCATGTCCTTTCTGTGTTGAGGACTCCAGGGCTGGACCCAGGACTCCAGGTGGGGTCTCAGGAGCGCAGAGCAGAGGGGCAGAATCCCCTCCCTGGCCCTGCTGGTCACGCTGCTTTTGCTGCAGCCCAGGCTGGGGTTGGCTTTCTGGGCTGCGAGTGCAGTAGAGTGTAGTAGGCTACAGCAGAATAGATTTGTTCAGCTGCAAAGTAGTGTCAGAAATTGGTCCTGAAGAGTTGAAAAGAAGAGCGTTTGGTTCTTCAGCTGCTCTTTCAGCGGCTGGAAACTTGCTTTTATTTTAAAATATAAACTATTTTACAACTTACTAGATGTAGGCCTTTTGGAACATGGTTATAGCAACGTGATTTAAAGAATTACTTTCTTCATGAGTCATTTCCTAATTCACAAGGGAAATGAGGTTGAGTTTGGTTGGGTTTGTTTTAAGTAAGTATCTTCTGGAGTACTTTTTGGCAACTGTCGTCATCTTTGCCATTTCCCGTTTACTTGGGCACTGCTGGATTAGTTTGTGGTGCAATCACTGAAATCTCAGGTACACTTTTTTCCTATAGCCTCGCATAAATGATTGACACCAATGCCCAAAGAAAAGTTGACCCCAAGATCAGCCTGTGGCAACAAGCAGGAGGTGACCCCACCTCTTGCAACGACTGCCCCCCCCTGCAGTCTGCGTTATTTTGGGAGGTTTGGATCTTGCATGTGTGTTAGAGGAACTGCAGATACTTAGAAACTGGTTGGAGGAAGGGTGTTCTCAAAGGCCAGCTTGAGCCCAAACATTTCATCTTCTGCTTCAGAGAGCGGGAAAAGAAGCTCCTGCTTTGAATGGTCCCACGTGGAGCGTCTTCTCCATCTCGGTGGCTCCGAACGGAGGTTTGGGAGGGTCATCTCCCAGCGCCCAGGTGTGGTGTCCAGCAGGGTAATTAGCGCTTCGGGTCTAATCAGACTCCTACCGTCCCGCTGAGGTTGCTTCAGGCTCAGGAACTAAAAGTCCTAGGCAGGTTTAAGTGCTTTTCTGGACTGGGGCCAAGACCCTTAGCGCCCTGCAGGGCCAAGAACTTCAGCGAGTCTCTCTGTGAGGCCGAAACACAAAGCTTCTCATTTTAACTGCGACGCCATCCTAGCAGGAAAGAGGCATTGCGTTTGATTTTTTTTCCATGCTTGCCAGCTTTCCATTTGTGTAGTCCAATTTCCAGATCATTCGATCTGGAATTTAAGGTTGGAGAGAAGAAGCGAAGGGGAGGGTTAGTTTTGCTCCCCGAGGAGCGCTGGAAGCCCTTGTAACGCGCTGGGCTTCTTTTTGATAACGAGCTATTCCGTTGGTACGGCAAATCAGTGCCACCACGTATTTTTGTCCCACCGTGGGAGCAGTTACGTGGCGCGAGGCTATTAGGAGATGTGAAAAATATTTTTGACAGATGGTATGGCTGTGAATTAGGATTTATGGAGATTATGGTATGTCTGGTGGCCGGGACACCTGGGATTATTAAATTGACGGAAGAAACAAAACCAGCAAAACCTGGCATTTCGGCCGATGGCTGCAGCGTTTCGTGTCTCCCTGCCGTCACCTTCCCCAGCAGCTCGTGTTGATGTGATAACGTGTGTCCTGAGAATCTGGCGTGTGCTTTTCAGCCAGCAGACACCAGCAGGTTTAACAGGTGAAAACCCTCCCAGTAAGTGTATTGAAATAAACTACCAAAAAAGACATTTTTAGATTGTAAAGGAAGATTTTTCTCTCGCTGCGTGTTCTTTTGCTTTTGTTTTCCGTTTCTGGTCCTGTTTTCTCTCTCAAATTCTCAATAGCTATTACCTTCTATCTAAGGAGCTTGTTCCGCGTTTTCTAGGGCAGGAGCGAATCCCCCAAGGGATTGCTTAATCCATAATTATCTAATTTATACGTTGTTGTTACGGCCGCTCTTAATTATACACCTTGCTGTGATACTCAGCGTCACGGGACAGCGTTTTCTGTAGGAACTGCAATATTTGTGTTACGGTTCTTGTGCCCTTGCTTTTCATAATTTGCTGCTATAAACTGAGGACGTAGGGAAAGAAAGAAAAGAAAAAGCCCCCATTTCCTCGAGTCAATGGAAAATGGTCTGTGGTTCGCTGCGTACAGACAGCGGCGCGCTGTCGGGGGCGAGCAGCTAACTAAATTAGAAAGAAAATACTCTTCTAACCGATTTGGGAGATAATATCCTCATTAAAACAGATCCTTTGTAAAGCTGCTGTATGAGGATTCTGACCAGATGCGAAGAACAGCTTCCTGGCATCTGGTCGGGGGGACCTGTCACTCAATGGGAAAGGCAGAAATAAGGCGAGATGGAAAATATGAAGGAAGAGACAGGGAGCGGGAGGTGGCGAGCGCCCAGAGGAGGGGGAAAAACAAAGTAGGGGAAAAAGAACTTTCCTTTTACTCATCTGGAGAAACTAGCAAGTGTTGTTGGAGGTGATGGGACTTCCAACATCTCTCAGATCACCTGATAGAATTCCAGGGCATGAATAATGCTACTTTCATTTTCTTTTTTAAGATTAAAAAAAAAAAAAAAAAAAAGGTAACATTAAAATGAATTGCTTCTTCCCAACCTGTTACTGGCCAGTTTTTACTAAAGCTTATCCGACTGGATTATTCGGACAAGTTACTGGAAAAGGAGCTGTTCTGATGGTGGCTCTGCTCCATCACCCAACTCATAGTTTATGGCTCAGAGGACCCCAAATGGAATAGCTCGAGAAGGGTGTTCTGGGCTAAATTCACTGCATCATTTTCAATTCTTAAAATTTAGAGAAGGGGGTTTATATTTCAAAATTACTGACCAATGATTTTAGTGATTAGTTGGCTTCATTCTGACAAAATATAATTTCTGTAGAAAATGTTGCTGCTTAAATTGGCTTTTTTTTGTTTGGTTGGTTTTTTTAAGCTCTCCTAAGCAAGAATCCTCATCGTGGCCTGGTTAGATTAATCGCTTGTCATATGCCATATTAATTCCAAGATCTTCTTTTTCACCTACAAAGCCCTTAAAGCGCGTTGTTCCATATTTTCTCTCTCCTTAATTGGGTATGTAAGCAATAATCACTTAATGAAATTATCCAGTCTTAGAAGGGACTGGAATAGGTCTGCAGCAGGTCATCGGGCCTGTTCTTCTCCTCTGGTTCTGCCAGAGGAGAGGTCTGAGGTTTTACTCAGCTCCTGTGTATGACCATAAGCTGTAGGAAGTGAAGTTTTAACATCGCCTTGAAAGAAGGCACCTGCCCCTCTGCTCTGCACTGGGGAGGCCCTGTCTGGAGCACTGGGTCCAGTTCTGGGCTCCCCAGTTCCAGAAGGACAGGGAGCTGCTGGAGAGGGTACAGCAGAGGGCTACAAAGATGATGAGGGGACTAGAACATCTCTCTGCTGAGGAAAGGCTGAGGGACTTGGGGCTTTTTAATCTGGAGAAGATAGAAGGGGGATCTGATCAACACCTAGAAATCCTTCAAGGGTGGGTGTCAGGAGGATGGGGCCAGGCTTTCTTCAGCGGTGCCCAGGGACAGGACAAGAGGGAACGGGCACAAACCTCAATGTAAGTTCCATCTCAGCATGAGGAGGAACTTCTTTGCTGTGAGGGTGGCAGAGCCCTGGCGCAGGCTGCCCAGGGAGGTGGTGGAGTCTGCTTCTCTGGAGACATCCAGACCCCCCTGGACACGTTCCTGTGGGACCTGCTCTGGCTGATCTCCAGAGGTCCCTTCCAGCCACACAGCACTCAGTGATTCTGTAATAGTGACCAAGGCCCGTGCACCAGGAGCACAATTTGCAGACCTCCCTCTTTACTTTGGGTAGAGACTTAATCACATGCTTATTCAGCTCGGTTGGATGGTTACTTCTAGCAGGAGGTTCTCAAGTTGATGTTCCTGTCCACATTTTTTAGCCTTTCTCTAATTTGGGGATCTCCTGACTCGCTTAATCCCCAAATCAAGCTGTTGATTATCCCGTGTCTCTTGCCCGAAGCCGTGAGGTTGGACTAAAAGCCAGTGATGCTGGTCAGCAAATTGATCTGTCAGTCGTCCTGCCTCTGGGCTTTCCAAATATTAAAATTGATCTCAGATGCAGCCTGGATCATACATCTCTGCACGAGGGCGAGTGCTCACACAGCCCGATGCCACCACAGCGCTGCTTACAGCAGGATGCCTTAGCGTAGAACGCCGCCTGAAAGCCTGGTGTAGCTCAGAATCACAGGATCACCTGGGTTGGAAGGGACCTTTTAAGATCATCTAGTCCAACTAATGGGAAAAAAAAAATCCAAAAAACCCACCAACCATAAACCCCACCACACCCAACACGACGCCATATCCCTGAGCACCAAGTCAACTCCTCTCTTGAATCCCTCCAGGGATGGTGCCTCAACCCCCTCCCTGGGCAGCCCATTCCAACACCTGACAACCCTTTCAGGAAAGAAATATTTCCTGATATCTCACCTGAACTTCCCCTGGCAAATCTCAGTCAGAATTACTCTAAACACCAGGTGAGGAAAATACCAAGGGCTTTAGGTTGGTTTTACTGCCACTTTCAGGAGAAACACACACCCCCCACCCCCCAAAATGCAGGCAGCAGTGGGCAGACGATATTAAAGGAAAGGAACTGTGACTCGAAAACTGTCTGTTTTCATTCCAAAGTGCTAAGATTTGTTTTTCTGATCTGTTCTTCTGTACTTGCCATCAGCGTGGCTTGAGCCTTTCCCTAGGAGGTGTTCCTGCTGCCATTCCTGCCCTAAAACTGTCCCCAGCTCCTCACTGCTCCTCCCCTGTCGCATCTCACACAGATGCCGGGCGCTGGGTCGCGCACGGGCAAATTGTGCTCTAAAGCGATTCTTAAAAAGACGAGATAAAATGGAAATTATTTGTTTGCGAATTTCTTTCCTTCCGCAGTACAGCAAACGTTGAGAAAACTCGTCTGGGGTTGTAATGCAATTAATAGAGCTGCTGGGTGGAAAATTTTTCAAATCCAATAAAGTACTCCTTTTTCTTTATGGTTGGGTTATCTTCCTTCTCTAGAAGGAGCCAAGGAGGTGGAAGGAGCCCACCTTGACTGAAGGAGACGACCGATACTTATTTCCTTTTATTTCTTCAATGAATTCTGGGATCCTTCGCTGCTGTAAAAGCCATCGGGCTTCCCCCCCCCCNTGTAAAAGCCATCGGGCTTTTTTACCCCCCCCCTGCATCTCGGAAGCCTGAGCAGAGGAGAGGGAGCAGCGGGGGGGTTTGGTTCCTTAAGAAAGCCCCCGAGCGCAGCCCTGGGGACGCCACTGACAGGTGGCACTGGAGGAAGCGTCACCTGGTTCGGAGTGGGAACTCTCTCCTGCTCCCCGTGCTTCATCAGCTCGCTTTCTGCAAACCAAACCCAAGATCCGTTTCCTTTCCCTTTCCTCTCATTGTAGCTGGAAATTGCAGCCCCCCCTGGCTTTTTTCCTCTGGCTGATACGAATGTTCCAGGGAGACATTTTGCGGATGTTGCCGACGGCCTCAGTGACTCGAGGAGAGATTTCCTTTTCTTCTCCAAACAATGACTCCTGACTCACGCAGCTTTTCCCAGTTGTTCCAATTTGCTGAAAAAAAAAAAATGTATTAGCCTTTTCTTTTTTTTTGGTGAAAGCACGTTTGCTAGATATTTTCTTACCATTCTTCTATGTTGAATTGTCTGAGTTCTTGAGCAGAGAGCTCCCTTTCCCGCTCAAGCCCTTGGATTTCCATACGCGGTAGAATAACGAGCGAATCCCCCTGTTTTAGGGGTTCTGCTTCATGAACATCTGCCGTCTCAGGGTAAATGCCACCTCTTTTTGCGCTAGAGCAGGTGACTGTGTTGGAGCTTCTGCAATAGCAGAGGTTGGGAACAAGAGGGAGAGATGTGGAGGCAGAGAAACGGTTTCTTGCAGCTCCCTCCTGATCAGGACATCGGCCTCCCAAAAAGCTCTTCGGGATATTTTTTTTTTTCCTGGGAGCAGGAAAACTCAGATCGTGCTGACACTACATTGACCAAATGTAGCTGCTAAATTAAAATGGATTCTTTAAATACTTTCAATAGGAAATTAAACTTTTATAGAAAACTAATTTCTTTGTCCATTCTCAGGCTATCCTGAAAAGGTGAAATACAGCCTTTGCTCCTGGCTCCAGCTCTGTCTAAAGAGAATTTTCTCGGGGGTTGGGTAGCATCAGCATCCTGCTTATTTAAAAATTCTTGCCCCATGTACAAAGAATTCATTCAGGGTTCAAAGTTGTCTACAGATAAGCAAGGGTTAGAAAAAACTAAACTACTTTAATGAAAAATATAAATAATAATAATATAATAAATAAAAAGGAAATTTAGGAAAAAGGGAAAAAGGAAGTATACAGTATATACAAAACAGTATCAAGCTCCCAGGATGA
>VZRU01008704.1:326-18157 GCA_013398155.1 Pedionomus torquatus
TAGGAAATTTTTGTCAACTGGAAAAAAAAAAAATCTTAGCCATTTAAAGAGTTGAGGCTGCTGTTTCAGATACCGAATAGCAGTCTGATCAGAGTCTGCGCATACCTGAGGAGATAGAAAGGGGAAGATAATATCAGAACAAAAGTCAGTGGTGCTGAGATAGGAGATTAAGTAGGCAATTAAGCAAGATTTTTCCTATAGCAAACTTTATCTTTAACGATAAATAATAAATGAGCAACAGTAGCTTTTTGAGCACCAAAAACTTTCAATTAAGTTTTGAATGCTTTTCTAAAAAGGACGGAAAACTTCCTTAAAGACTACTGAGTTTAATATAAAATCTCAAATCAAAAGAGTCTTGCCTGTGGTACAGTTACCTGTATGTCAGCAAGTGAATATACTAGCATCTTTTGGTTTTAAAAAATGGCGAGTCTGTCCCCCCTATATAATTTGTAGTTTTACAGTGAAGTCTCTGTTTTAATTATCCAGTTGTGTTAAAACTGACAAAAAATAAAAGTGCAATACTTTGACCTCACAATCAATCAACCCAAATCTATTTCAGATAAATTTCCTTTTTGTTAGTATTTAAATGCATATCATGAGGCAGTGTTTCTTCAGCTATGTTGTTATGCAGACAGCTTAGTAACAGAGATCCCCACAGGGACCAGCACCACATTGGTAAGGGTGCTCTCTCTAAGCAGAGGATGTGTCTTGATTCTTACATAATGGTAAATATATTCTTGTAAAGATTTTCGTGCCGCTTGCACTAGCTTCTAGAAGGTAATGCTAGATAAACTGCTTTTTTTTTTTCCATGACTGACTGTTCAGAAGAGACGTGAACTTTCAGAGCTCTATTTGCAAATGAGCTTTTTATCTCTCTTTCTCTTTCTTTGCATGATAACAATGCTTGGATTTTAGTTTAGTTATGGGCATTGTAGTATTGCATGAAAGTGGTGAATCAGGCCTTAAGAACTGAAAATAAAGTATGATTACTTTTCATTACCATAATCCTAAGCATTTAGCCTAAAGAGTGCCCTACTATCGACAGTTTCAAAGTTCTTGCACCTTAATAGTAGCAGATATGTATGCTCTAAGAATAATACAGCATTAGGACTCCTCATAAACATATTTACCCTGGTAACTGGTATTCTTTTCGGTTTCTTTAGGTGTGACAGGTCCATCGTTAATAAATCAAGGCAGACAGCTCTGGACATTGCTAAATTTTGGGGGTACAAGCACATAGCTAATTTGTTGGCTAATGTGAAGGGTGGGCAGCAGCCTTATTTTCTGTCAAATGAAGTGAAAGAATATGAAAATTATTTTGGCTTGACACTTCTGGACAGAAGGAGTGATAAAAGAACAGATTCCAAGTGGCTAAGCAAAAAACAAAGCCATCCGACTACAGTATACATTGTCTTCTCAAATCTAAGTCCTTTGGTTACTTTGGGTGGGGGAGCAGAGAGCTCCCAGCAGCCAGAAGTAAAGCTCTGCAGGCTGTACCACAAGGATGTGGAGCAGTTCATGAGCCAAACTGAAGGAGACACCTTGATTTTTCTTGGAGTTGAACTTCAGTGCCAGATGAACCGTCTGGCTGCTTACAATGGAAGAGTTGTGCAAGAAGATGAAGAGGATGGGTTAGTCGCTTGGTTTGCTCTTAGCATAGATTCTGCTTCTGCTGAAAAATTTAAACAGAAGCATGTGGACTGTTACTTTCTTCACCCGCCAATGCCAGCGCTACTTCAGCTACCTGAAAAAGAAGCTGGTAAGATTCATAAAATGCAGCAGTTATCAAACATGTAATGAGAAGGATATTCTTTGGGGTTCACCAATGCCAGGATAACCCACTGCATAAGAATTGGGTATTTTCAGTGGTTTTAGAAATACTGTAATTTTTAAAGCCTGTCAGAGGCTTTGTGAAGAATTTTGTTTTTAAGAACACATGCAGTTGCAACAGACTAAAATCTGCAATGGCAGGTATTAGACAGTACAATCTATTGATTGTGGTTTTAGAAATGGTACTATTTAAATATTAATGCATGCACTTTAATATTTTAATATGAAGAATAAAATTTGTCATTACTGAGTTTTCATTATAAGAAATGAATCCATGCACATTTATGTTCTAAAATGAAAACAAAAGTATGTCATTATTGGTTTCATTACAAGAAATAGAATTAAGTCTTTAATGTGTGTTGCACACTTAACTGAGAAGGAAACAGTATGAGAAAGTGTTGGGAAATCAGGATCCCAAAGGGAATTAATGCCTTTATGGAAATGTTGTTAACAGCTGCTGTTGTCAGAATTTTGTTTTTACAGAACAATAAAGGGCAAGCTTGACTTGCACCTGAGGTTTGAATGGAACAATACATTACTATGTCAATACCTGTAGTAGCCCTAAAATGGTCATCTGGAAAAAGCGCGATAGATAATTCTGGCACGCTGCCCAGAAAAAGTAACTTTTATGAGAACCATGTTACATTGATTTGGATGAATTTATTTCTGAGCTCATAAACTGATCTGTAGCTATATAGAACAGAACATGTGTTCTGTTGTGTGTGCTGTGCTACAAATAAATGATCTGAATAACTCATACTGCTCAACTTCTCTTGTAGTAGATAACAATTCAAGCCATAGTTTTAATTTGATTTTTTTACGTTAAGCCTTACTGCTTGCCTTTTCTGTACTGTTAAAAACTTGCATGAATTCAGTATTTGATTTTATTGGTTTTCAATGTATTCTTTAAAAGGAGTAGTAGCCCAAGCTAGATCTGTTCTAGCATGGCACAGCCGCTACCGATTCTGCCCAACATGTGGGAGTGCAACCAAGACTGAAGAAGGGGGTTACAAGAAAATTTGCTTAAAAGAAGATTGTCCCAGTCTCCAAGGTGTTCACAACACATCATATCCAAGAGTTGGTGAGCATATTGTAGGATAAATATGGTCAAAAGTGGCTTGTTTGTACTATTGTACACATGTAAATGAATTTCTTCTGGCTGTCATTGTTCACTGTCAGTGTCAAACTGCCAGGCCTATTTCTACTCAGAATGCAAGCTCATACAGATAGTCTACTGTAGCTGCTTTTGTTCACGTGTTGCAAAGGAAACGTACTGTGTTATCAGTGGTGAAACAAGGAAGGAAAACCAAGTCAGGTTGGTTTGTGTTTTTTTCTTGGATCATCTGGTGACTCTTTGGTCACCTTTTCTTCCCCTGTCCTTTTGTCTTTACTGCAGTTGTAGTTCTGGTAGTAGTAGTACATACATTGTATTTCTGAATTTCTTGTTCTCTTACATTCTATAGATATACCTTTGCAGTAATCAAAGCAATTCTGCTATATTCTTCTGTTTTATGGGCTGTAATAAAGCTTGCTAAAATGCCAGTGGGTGTTTCTTTACAGCTTATAGCACAACAAACTTAGAGAAGGAGTGGGATTATGTAGGAAAGGCTGATGCACCAGCATGTTCTACTGATGCTTTCCTCTAAAGAGAGTTTACAGACAGCAACATCGCATGTGCTCCACTGTGCTATGTGGCAAATACTTTTGAGCAAGACAACAGTCTTTAAAATTATTGTTTATAGTGATTGGTTAATCAAGCATACAGAGAAAATAATGGTGGTTTTGACAAAAAAAAAACAAAAAACTGAAAAGCAGTAGCAAGAGGGAAAAAAATCTATATACGCAGAGGCAGATAGTGAATAAAAAAAGAAACATTGAGATACTTAAGAGCTAGATAGAAATAAAAAGAAAAAGGAAAAAGATCATTGATGAACCATGTGCCGAAAGGCATGACAAAAAGAATGATGCCAATAGGATAACATGCTAAGCAAGAAAGGAGATACATTAAAATGGCCAGCAGTGAAAAAGTAGATAAAAGTGCAACATGAAATGAGAGAGTGATAGCAAGCAGTCAACAATGTAAAGAGTGGAAATTTTAGTCAGTATTTACACTGTAACAAGAGTGTCTGGCTCTTCTTTGGAATTTCAGTTAAAAATACATTCTCTCTTTGTGTCAAGGAGGTGACATTAAATTGCTTTTGCTGCAGAAATTATTGCATAGCTAGGTTGGATGCAAAGCTAGGTTAGTATTGCTGGTACTCTGAACAGATTGTGTGGCTTGGTTGCAAGTAATTTGTGTCCCGATTTCAAGCCTTGGCTAGGAGACTGCTGCTGGGCAGTGTATGTTGCAAAACAAAATAAACAGGTATCTTGCAGGTGAAAAAATAAAGTAAAATAAAACAACGACTTGCTCTGGGCATTTACACAATTCTAATTTCAGTCACTTAAAGGCACCTACTTTGTATTTACATGCATTGATACTGAATTGGCTGAATTTTTTTACTGCTTCAAAGTCCCTCAAATGTTGAAACATATTCCTTTCGTCTTCCTTACAGATCCTGTTGTGATAATGCAAGTTATCCATCCAGATGGGAACCACTGCCTTTTAGGTAGGCAGAAGAGGTTTCCCTCAGGAATGTTTACCTGTCTCGCTGGATTTGTAGAACCTGGTGAGTAATTTAATTATTTTTTCTCACATATCAGAATTGTACATTGAAAATAAAATAGAAATATATTTGGTGTTATGTCAAATAAAGGTTTTTGCTTACTGTTAGATTAGTTGTAATAAATATGCCTGTTCTGTACTTCCCAACAGCTGATTTATAAAACCAGCAAAAAGTAACTTGAGTAAATACAATGAAAAAATGGTTTTCTCATCATGTACTGTTAAATTACATATTTAAGTGAAAAAAACATTTTAAAACATGTACAAATTCCTTTCTGTGGTGATTTCAGCATAGGAAAAATTTAAAGTTAAAGCATAACTTAAAAGTTAACATGAAGTTAAGCATATGCTTAAATGTTTAGGATCTGATTGATTATATGGAAGATAAGCAGAAAATACATCATTTTGAAAGAAAAGAGGTATTTTACTGGCTGTGTTGAGCAATAATATTTGGGATTATTATTATTTAGAGTTATTAGTAATTTAGTATTATTATTTACAGTTATTAGTAATTTATTGTAATAACTTGAGAAGTCACAAAGCATTGTTATACTGGGAATACATCTTAATCACTGGTGAAATTGTAGCATAAACTGTATTCAGTAAATTTGTGCCAGTGAAATACAATGACAGCAGGAATATTTTTATTCAGTTATCATTTGAAAAAAGGGAAGAAGTTTATTTCCTCACTCCATTTGTTCTTCTGCCAGCTGTATTACTTGCTGGTATTGAATTCAAGTATATAAACTGAAATTTAAGAATAGCTGACCTTATCATCAACTTCTAATCAGCTGAACGTGGCTGAACTAAAACTTCTATCTCTGATGCATGGACTGTCTGCTTTAATGAACCTGTAATCAGTGGTTACAACACATTCCACGTGTGCATATGTAAGCTTGTAACCATCAACGCTCCACATACATGTCAAGCAGTTTTCTATAAATATGGAAATAAAGTTTTCCATTACAGTTTAAGTTTGGAGGTTTGTCTCTGTGTGTTAAGGCAATGAAGAATTAGGCAAAGTGAATAACACAATGCAGAAGTATGTGCACATCTTCTTAAGCTTCTGTTTTCTTACTGTTGTAATTTTGAATATTGATTCTCAAGGTGTATTACATGCTGTTACAATCATACTAAAAATCTAAAAATTAACACAATGATATTTATCAGTTAGCAGAGGACCATTTCAAAAGTAATTAAAAGAACAATGTATTTTCATACCAATTTTGACATTTTAGATGTGGTAATACTAGTGTGCATGTATGATAAATTATAAATTCAGGAATAAACATTATGATGGAGAAATTACCATACATTATCTTCAAAGTTCCATTTTGATTTGTGGCTAATTTTACCTTATTAGACTTCTGTATCTTGTGCTTAAGGTCTGTGCCCTGATCTGTGAACTAGATCTCTATAGGTAGTTGTCTTGGGCAGTTTCAAATCTTTTGAGTTAGGTCAAAGTACAGGATGTAATTGTTGCTTTAATCAGCTGCTTGTTCTTTGCCCTTTTTGATTAGGTGAAACAATAGAAGATGCTGTTCGAAGAGAAGTAGAAGAGGAGGCTGGAGTCAAAGTTGGCCATGTTCAGTATGTCTCTTGTCAGCCATGGCCAATGCCCTCCTCCCTAATGATTGGCTGCTTAGCTGTTGCAGTGTCTACAGAAATTAAAGTTGACAAGAATGAAATAGAGGATGCTCGCTGGTTCACTAGAGAACAGGTAAAGTTCAATTTAATTTCCTTCTTGTATTGATTAGTCTGTGACTGTATTGGTTTTGGCATACAATAGATACTTGCTTTTTCAGCAAGTTGAACGAGCTTGTGTAGACTCCCATTTTATCATACTGCGGTTGGATTATATTGAAGTTATAGATTACACACAAGCAGAGAAAGGCAGATATTCCTGGTAATTTTAGAGTCACTTGCAAGCCATTTCATGACATTTTTGCCAGTTAAATTCTTGAATTTTCCTTTTGGAAGATACCCGAGTTATTGTTACTTTAACCCATTTTTTCATGAAGCCTGTGCATTTCATTTTGGCAGAAGTAGTAATTAGTAGCATTCATCATCTGAATTTCTCCAAACAAGCATGTCACTGGATGTGCTGGGAGGGGTTTAGGTAAAAACTCTGAGAATTCGTTAGTTTGAATGTCTTTTCCATGCAGCACTATTTTAACACTGTGACATTCAATGCCATTTATGAAGTAGTACTAGGAAATTCTACACTTAAGTTTCCTGAATATTTAAAATTTAGTAAAATAAAATAGAGGATAAAGTCTTTCACAGAGAGATTTAAGTTCACAAGTGGAAAAAGGAAGGATTGCTTACACAATGAAGTCTTCACAGGTTTTTCCACAGGCTACTTATGAGCTCAACTTTTAATAACGCTGTACCTCCTGCCTAGCAGTTCTAAGTATTTTGACTCTGTATGTCTACTTGAAAGCAAAGTTCACCTACAGGCTCAGTGTATTCCTGACAGCACTGAGAGCATTATTTTAAATTATTATCAGTTCTGAATACAGTTAGTTGCATGCAGGTTGTTCTGGAGTTGGAAACAAATGTACTTCAGAAATGTACTAAACTAAAAGTGTACTCTTGTGTTGGTTGCAACTGCTTCAGAAAACCAACAAAACACGTTGTCTTCTGCACTGCATGTGGAAAAAGAAAGAAAAAAAAAAAAACGTTATGGAACGGTGTAGAGCACCATCTGGTGGTCTTTACCGTAAAGAGGTTTTACAGAACCCTTAAATGTTATAATAATAGTGAATCTCCACGGCTGTATTAAAAAGAAGGTATCCTTTGGGGCACATTTGAGCTCAAAAATGTCAGAATTTACACAGAATCCTGGGAGGGTTTTTCGCTGCATCTTGTAGTGGCTTTGTAATAGCTGTGGTGATGATGGATTATCACAGTAAGATAATTCCTGCATTAATACAATGTTAGATTCTGTATAGTTTATAATACTATCTTCTAATGAAAAACCCTGTCTTTATTGCAGGTCGTTGAAGTTCTCATTAAAGGAAACCAGCGTTCTTTCTTTGTACCACCAAGTCGAGCTATTGCACACCAGCTGATAAAGCACTGGATTGGAATGAATGCTAATCTTTAATTCAAAAAATTGATTTATTTAAGTTAAATTACTTCTTCTAGTGAATGTTAAATTAGGAATAAACTGGAAATAATTGTTTATCTAGTAAATGTGCAACCACATAAGTATTTGAGCCAGTCCTTTGGTTCCTGAGCTACCCTGTGCAAAACTTTGTAGATTTTTCAGATCTGAGCTCGAACTTGACAACAACCCAAGATTGGTTATACCAAGAAAGCAAGTAACAAATAGTTAAAATTGGTACCCTATGTACAGGCTGCCTTTTCATTTTAGAATCAAGTTATTATGCTTTTTGCCATTATCTTCCTACTGTTTCTTTTGGTCTTTCCTGTCCCCCACTGGAAGGAGTCACAGCATTACAAAGAGGCCTGACTTTGCCTGCTGTTTGAACTCTGTATTTACATCCTCCTATTTTGTCTTGTTTCTTGCTCATTTTTTTCTGTCTCCATTCTTTAAATTTTGCCAGTCACAAAAATCAGCATTTGGTGCTGAAATTCTTAGCAGCAGTAGTTATTTTTAAACTAATAGAATACCTCACTGTTGAATATGTAGTACTTTATATCTTTCCCATTAATAGCTTTCAGAGTATTTACTACGTTGGTCTGATTTGGCCTACACTTAGCCAATTGTACGTCAGCCTGAATATAAAAGTGTAACACAATACTCTGTTATGGAAAAGGTAATGGAGAGCTGTCCCCAAAAGCCTAAATATTAGACATTTTTGTAAGATAATAATGTACTTACTGATCCAAGGCAGCAAGTTATTTCATTCTCTGATAATTAGAAGTTGAACTGTAGAGTAGTGGAGGAGAAAAGTAGATTAATTAAACAAGACATCTCAAAGTATTTACAAAGTTCTTTTCTAGAAATGGAGACACTAAGATTGTTGCTGCTGTTAAGATTTTTGCAGATGAAAGAAGTACAGTAACCCCAGCTGAAAGACTGGGAAAGCAGTATATGATTTAAAATCTTAACGTATTTAATGCTACAGTTCAGAGTTGTGCCTTAATCTATGGTGTTATTGAAAAGGATCTTAATATTCTTTCATAATGGAAGACTATAAAAGTATACTGGTTTTATTCTTATTAGTCTGTGATTATTCAGTCATTGCTGTGATATAAAAAGAAATGCAAGTGACCTGAAGGAAATACAAACGATAGTAGTACTTAATAACTTATTATCATATGGCAATTTGTTTATTCAGAGTAATTAGAAAATTTTTTAATCAGTGAATGATGTCACGTGTTTCAAAATTCTCTGCAAACTGGAATCAGTAAAAATGTTTCACAAACCCTAGTAGTTCTTTTTCTTCCATCCAGTGTCATACTATGCTCAGCAGCTCTTTCTTTTTAGTCCAATGGGTATCAAACTTTAAAGCAAGAAGCATTTTTGACAGACTTGGAACAGTTGACAAATCATGACATTGCTTCAATTCTCTCCCTTGTTTTGGCAGTACCTACAAATGAAGAACATCAGTTGAGCCATCTGGAAATGAGAAAGAGAAAGACACCGCTTCCCTTAAAAGTTGTTTTACAGAGAAGGGGAAGTATGAAAAGCTGCCATGGACTACAGCTACCAGCAGAGCAGCATGTTTGCAGTGGAATTAATCTTTTAAAATTATATGGGGCAGAAAGAAGCCTAGTTGCAGGTTGTTCCTAGAGGTAAAGGAGAACATTGGACAGTACGCAAACTGTGGTGGAAGCTAAGTCATCCAAGGAATTTTTAACTTGTATTGTGCTGATTACACGTTGAGGGATGAACAAGAAAGGAATGAGGAGCACATGGAAGAGAGGAGGTTAAAGCGAAGTGCAAATATAGGTAGTGTAAAGATAAATAATTTATCATATTGAGGTAACTAAAAATATGTGTAAAAAAAAAAACTATCCTAATCTTAATTTTTCATGTGGGAAATTATGGTATGTTGCTATCGAGATGGGGCTTGTAAGTGTGAAACTCAGAAGAAAATATATATAATCAATACTGATCCTAAAAATCGGACTATTTTTTAATCATCTCTATAAACAATATATATCTGCTTTTACAATGCTAATAAATAATTTGAAAAATTTCATTTTACTGCATGAATAAAGCAGAGAAAGGATACTTTGAAAAAAGTCACAACTCTATTACTCTCAAACTCAGAGATTTTGTTTTAATGATCTTCCAGTGCTAATAAATTCTGATGCTACAACAATTTTTAATACATATACATTTTCAGAAGCCAAACTAACATTGCTTTTTAAGCTTTCTTTTCTTTTTACCTCCCCGACAGATGAAACATTCACAGAGAAGATGACAAAACCCCTTGTTTAAGAAAATTGATTTGATAATTTTAGTCTCTTATTTAGAGTGAAACTTTTCCTGGCTTTGTATTGCTTAGTTTGACCTGTTTGTAGGTCTTAGGATTGAGTTTTACTTTGAAAATACCAATGTGTAGGAATTTCTTAAATGGTATTTTTTGTTTGCAGGATAGCTGTGAAATATCTAATTGAAGTTCCAAATGCAGTTGTCATTGGTTAGGTAGTTATATTTACAAACATTTGCAGCCTGAGTGTTGGGGAAAGACATTGGGGCAAGACAGTGGGAAAGAAAGGTTTGGGATTGAAAGAAGGAGGTTCCCAGAAACAAACTGATGTTGTTGGCAAAGGAGGGAAGATGGGGAAAGTTGTATTTCACTGTGTGTAGCTTAGTGGTGGGTAATTTCTTACACCCCAATGAAGGCATAATAAAAAGATGAATAGCAGAAAATGGCCACTTTAATTTTAGCAACAACTAAACAGTATAGTGTTTCTAAATGGAGTATGGTCAGGACAACACTTTTGTAAGATTTGAATTGTTTCCGTTACCCAAAAGTCTGCAGCTTTGCAACCAGGCTAGTTCTTGATGCTTAGGTTAAGGCAGTACATTAAGAAAGTAGTATACTTGAGATCACTGAAAACAGAGAGGTTGTGTTCACCTTGTGTAATAATGATTTCACTCCCTTCTCCCTTGCTTCTACAAAGGTACCAGAGCAAAAAGACTGTATCTTACAAGGCAAAAAATTGTAGACGTGCCTGTTCTTCCAAATTTCATGTACACTAATAAGAATTAACTTCTATTGATAAATAGTTGATAAGGATTATGTATTTTAATAATTTACAAATAATAGAAATAGTAATTTAATAAAGGGGGAAAGAAATAGGTGAGGTTTTTAAACACAAAACAAAACTGAGGCTACTAACCAATCTATATGCTTAAGCTCATCTCACATGAGCACATCTAAGCACAATACCGATTGTGAGATTTTTATGAACTTAGCATTGGTCTCTCTAAGCATACTTTTATCTCATTTTTCAGATTGGATTTGTGTAAACACGTGAAATGTAAAATCATTCTACTACTGATACTATAGCATGAGCATTATATTTTGTGTTTTGTGTAGGAATACTGCAAAAAAAGGTAAATTACTATCTTGAATCCTACAACATGTGAAGGAAAAAGGGGTGAATGTCAATAGGCTGGTTAAAGGTAGGCCAGTCATGATGCTTCATGGAATTAAATACACTAATCTGATTCTGAGCTTAGGAGACAGAAATAGAAAAAGAAGTGGAGCAAGACTGTGAACAATGCTGCTCCCTCTTTTATCTTTAATTAGGTAATATGATTGATCGAGACTTTTCAGACAAACATGACATTTTGTAAAGTCCTGGTAGGTTGGGTTGTTATTTTTCTTACCTCCTTTAGCTGTTAAGAGCTAAATAACTACTTTTTAATTGCTTCAGTGATTGGAAGGATATGTGTGTTCAAAATATCATTGCTGACTGGGGTTGACAGTACGGAAGTGGATAAGTCCCAAGGAAAAAAAAAATTGAACTGGTTATCCTATTAAGCCTTAGCAAGACAGCCAGCCCATCCTTCATGAGCTTAGGAGAGCAAACTATTCAGAGTCCATAATAGCAAGCAAGTATCTGAGCAGAATGACCATTGGCTCATTTTAAAAGTAAGTATAAACATATTTATTTTTTTTTATCACTGGTTTTGAAATTAGATCGTATCAGGTAGTATTCTGTTGATACCAACTGTTGTAGCTTTTATAAAATGTGGGATTTCTTCAGGTTTCTTGCACAGTAGATAGAGTTTAAAGAATATCAGTTATAATTCAGTATATAGATTAGTTCACTGAATAAATAAAAATGATAGCTTCCTAAACAGAAGGGATTTTTCAGATGGATTTTTGATTGTGAGTAAATAAGGATGTTCTCTGAAATTACAGGGATTTCTAAGCTGGATTTTTGATTCTTAAGATTCTCTGTGTCATTGTAGCATATAGAGCATATAGTGTAGTAGTATGTAATTTTAGAAGTTAAAGCCTACCTGAAAGAATTTCAGTTTCTTATTTGTATTGTCTTCCTGCAAGTAGTATTTCAGATGTGGAATGCTATGAGAAGCCTACAGGTTTATTAATCAAAAAGGAATATTACATATTGCTGCATAGAGAAACTTACAAACTCGGTTTGAAGCACTTAAATAAGCCTGGATAGTAAGGCTTTTCTCCTACCATTTCATCATTCTGCATACTAAGTTTGTTTTGGCAAAGTTCTTTTTTATTTCTCTTTAAGAAGAGACTAATTTTAACCCTGTTGCTCTTCCATCTCAGTGAAGAAATGTGTACATTTTCTCAACGCGCCTGAAACTAAACAAGAGCTTATGAAACACTAAACGTCCTATTTTCTGTCGTACTAAACACACATTACTCCTAATTAATGCAGTATAAATTGTTTTGGAGAAAGTGACCCAGAAAACTGCATAGTCAAAAAATTCAGCATCTTTGTGTATCTTACATCATAAGTGACTCATTTTAGATTCTAGAAGTCAAATCCTATAAGCTAGGATAGAGGGGTTTGCCCTTACTGCATTCTGTGAGAAATTAAATATTTTTCTCAGTTGAATGTAATTTATATTTTGTAGTTATAGAAATTCTCAAAATAAAAAGCTACTTCATTTAAAAAAAAAATGTTATGGAGTACAACTATAACACAAATTTCTTTGGGTGAGCTGAGTTTCAAGTATAATCAAAATTTTTTTATTTACATTGTTTATATTATGATGGATGAGCCGTTCTGAAGCTTAAAAAAGTTGAATATTCAGATTGACAAGGAATTGTAGTACTTCATTGACAGTAACACTTTGGACTGTAGAAACTATATTTCATTATTGTAAGTAGTCCTGCTTTATAGTGAGGTTTCAGCTATTGTCATGACAAATTGCCACATCATATCTGAAGGGTATTTTACTTACCTGCTGTCATGTTTGATACTGACAAAGCATGAATTACACACCAAAACAGAAACAAATAAAAGTGACTAAAATGCAAGATAGTGCACTAAATATCAGAATTTTCACAGAATCACAAAACGGCAGGGGTTGGAAAGGACCTGTGGATATTATCTTATCCAACCTTGCTGCTACAGCAGGTTCACCTAGAGCAGGTTGCACAGGATCATGTCCAGGCGGGTTTTGAATGTCTCTAGAGAGAGGGAGGTTCACATTGACAGTTTTTCATTTGCTCTCTAAAACAGGAATAGCAGCGGTCCAGCAATGTGAACAGAAATGGCAATTCATGGGAATTCTTTTAATAGATTTTGAAAACTTTTGCAGAAGAAAAACAAAATTTATCTGGTATAACAGAAATACAATGCACAATAAAGTATCTTCTTTCCCAGTTTTTAAATATATGTTTTTTAACAGATAATTAATGCGTGAGCATCTGTTGCGTTAAACTGATACCACTGGAAAAAACTGATCAGTAAATTGAAATACTTGCTATATGGTACTTATGTTAAAATCATCACGTGAACTTTCTATGGACCTTTTACAGCACAGAGGGTACCTACAAGTTCTCCATTTTGTTGCCCTGGAAAATGGTACATATCTTTAAATGAAGGTACCATTGAACAATGTTGATGCAGAAATGAAACATCTGCAAAATCTGAAATAAATGCTTATCCTTATTAACATGTTATTTCTTCTGGCAGAGAAGAAATCTTCTGGCAAAACCACAAAATAATTAAACAGAAAACAAGACTAATGTAGTAAATAAGCAGAAGCTTTATAAAAAAATGAGTTTAATATATGGTTTTGCAGAATTTAAGAACTGAAAGCTGTATCAATGACTTGACTTCTCCCTAAAAAGGCAGAAATGCTTGTGTATGTACAGCATGTGATAGCTGAACTATTTTTTACTATGACTTTATTTGCATTTGCATTCTCAGAATAATTTTGAAAATGTTTGACTCACTGCTACTTTATTAGTCTTTTTTTAAACTAATGGGAAGAGCACCCTCCTTACAGGGAGGTGTCTTTAACATAATGGTAACAACATTATACCCACTATTCCTTTAAAAAAGATTCATTGAAACCTATTTAACATTTTGGTGTCATTTGTTGCTTATAAAAGAGTCCAAAATAATGCAAAATCTAATGACATGGGATTTGGATTCCCTCAGTGTGCTTTTTTTATGACATAAGTGATGTTCTTAGCTGCTTGGACAGTAACCTTCCTTGAAAATCAGAACTGCAGAAATAATACTGACTGCTTTGTGCTGTATTTCATGATCTGAAAAAGCAAGATCTTGATTTGGAGTGCTCATTAAAAGTCCCACAGCACTTTTCATTAACAAAATGGTTGATCACTGAGTGCTATACAATACCTGTTGCAGATTAATTTCGCTTATCCATGCTTTTCTGAGTGTTTCATTTGGATATGCTATTCTCATAGCTAACTGGATCCTGACAGATAACTACTGAGTTCCACTTGAACAGAAGCTGATCCTTTGCAGCCATGTAACTCATGCTTTAATTAATTTTGTAAAATTCTTTAGGGTCCTGTTACAGTCCCTGTAAATGTTTGTGTGCTTCCTTTATTCTAGACATTTTGCAAAGACATCTTAAAGACCAGTCTTTTCTGGAAAACATATAGATGAAACTATAAATAAATGAAAATAAGATCATACCAGCTGAGGCAGAGGGTAAGAAGCACTACTAAGACAGACACTTTTGATGATACATTCTTTTTCTTGCATGTGTTTGGCATAAAATGCATTCTTTGGCAATAATATTGCAGAAATGGGTGTTCAGAAATCATTCAGAGGAGGTGAAAATGGGAGTTTCATAAAGAGACTTGGAGTATCTATGTAGAAAAAAGGCAAAAACCAGAAGGTCTTTGAATAGGATGTGCTTGATTGAGGTAAATAAGAGGTAAATCAATGGTGAGTCTTTTTTGCCTGTCCTCTGTATGGAACTGTGAGGCTTTCTACAATTTGTGCTAATGACATTTCCTCTGTTAGAGTAAATTATATGTGTGGGGCATCTGCCTCAATGCATAAAAGCTAGCACTACAAAACATTATGAGTAAGAAGAGTCAAAGGAAGAATTCACAAGGAAAAATGCAGCTTTAGAAATAATTTTATAGGAGGAGATGGATTAAGTAGTGAGAGACTGGGCCAGAATTGGTAACTTGAGGAGCAAAGGCAAAGCAAAGATTAGTAAAGAGAAGAGACAGAATGAAAGTCAGTGAGAACAAACTCCAGTGTAGTTAAGGTTATGTAGGGCAATGGAAACAAAAAGTTGGATTCTGTATCCAGGGGAGAAAATTAATCGCAAGGTTTTGATGCAGAAGGGGAGAGAAGTAGGAGGTGGTTGTTGCAGAAAAGCTCGTTCAGTGATTCCATGAAATCATTCTGCAGTCTGTGAATTCAGTGAGAAAGTATTAAGCAAGCTGCCAGATTTGTAGCCATACCTCCTACAACATAAGATACTGAAATTGCAAGAAAGATACTTAGCATCTAAAAGGGCAATTAATGATGTTCTGAAAGAACATTAAATATTTCACAAATGTGATGTGAACCATCCTGATTCAATGTTACTAAATATTTTCTCTGTATTTTCCTTTTTTTAGTTCGTATTTTCTGCCAGTCTTTCATTACTGTATAGGTTCACTGAACATGCTTGTTTAGAAAACTTAAGAACACACATTTTCACATAAAATCTCCATTACATAAAGATAAAAAAGTAAAATAACTCATGTATTTTAAACTTTATTTCCAACCAGCATTTTTAGGCAAGTTTTCCTGCCTAAGATGATCTGAGATGCGTATGTTAGAAGAATATTTTGTTGCATTATCACAAAGCTTGTCATCACCGGCATTATCTTGAAAGAAATATTATTTCAGATGTTATTCACAGTGAAAACGAACACATTCTGAACAGAGCTTTAATTATTGTAGTGGAGAGTAATCTTTCACTCAAAATTGTGAAGTTAGTATTCTGAACTAACCCAAGCATGGCTGTTAGTAGTAAGAATAACCCGTCACGTAGAGCACTATGTCAGTGGGCACTGGCTTCCATCCAGTGAACTGCTGAGTGCCTCTTTTCTCATCCAAGCTAATTGGACTAGTGTTCATCCTATTGCCCAGCAGTGGACAGGATAGTCCCGATGTGTACAACTAATCCTTGCTCAAGTCACTAGATCTATTCATGTGACTAGGATTGCAGGTGATAAGATTCCTAATTCCGTTAGTAGAACCTAGCTGTAGCAGCAGCAAAGCAACAATAGTCAAAGACAATACAAGGAAAACAAACTTAGAGAAGATGAGTGAAAAGCAAGGAACTGGTGCCTCTTCTGATGTAAGGTAAACCTTTGAGGAGAAATCGTAAACTAACATATGGATATGTAGCAGAGACAACAAAACTACTTGCATAGTAAAGTTCTTTCCAATGTTTACCTGAAAATTACTTCAAGGTGTCAACAATGTAACACACTGCATGTACAATTAAAATCAACAACATATAAAGATGAAAATTAATATCTAAGATATGGTAGTCTTAATCACAAATAAACTCTAAATTATAATTTTACTCTACATGGTACTAATTACAGAAATAACTGGGAATAAAACACAAACAAAACAACTTAATCATCCTGTTCATACAGGTCTTACATCTCTTCTTTGAGCACATAGCAAAATCTCTAATCCTACCGTAACAAGCAACTTTGACCTGTAGCTGACCTTCCTGGGGAAGGAACCAACTGTTTAGCATCTTCCTTATGTTGAATTGAGAGAATTCCTAGAAGTAAAAATATTTTCTCAATTACAATTTAATGAGATATAACTGCAACCTCAAGTAGTATATTCAGATTGTGGGGTTCTGTTAGGCTGTTGTTCTTATTGTCATAAATACATGCACCAATCTGCAGATCGCACATAACATAAGACACCTCTAAATATTAGTCTGATACTTTCAACATGCTTGCATATGTAACTTTTTAAAAGAATATTGATTTTTATCCGGAACTGATAGGCCCTGTCTCATATTCAAAATTACAAGTATCAGTCCCACCTGTTAACTTCTTTAAAGACTTGCTTTTGGCTTTAAGATCATTCCTCCCACTGAGAACAGAGCTCAGCTGACAGGTTTGGCTGTCAAGCAACTTAGACACAGCTAGAGAAAATAGAGAGGTATAGTTTCATCCTGTAAATTGACAATGTAATCATTCTAAAGTGTCTGCAGTGAAATAAACACAATTTTTTTTCTCAGTTTCCCTAGACTGTCTTCCAGAATGACAGGAAAATGTCTGCATTTTTGCAGGCAACTAATGCACTGTTAGTGCACTGGCATATTCAGTCATTTACCCTCACACAAAATTTAAAAGTTTCCAGAAATGGAAGTCAATGTCCGTGTCTTGAAAGAAGAATTTCTTCCCAGCTGTTTGTCTAGCTATGTATCACTGCATACAGTGAGAAGTAACATGAGTCTTACAATGCCAATGCAATAACTGAAAAAGCTTTATTCTAATCCTAATTTTTATAACAAAATCCATACATTCCCATTACATAGGTAAGTTCACAGCCTGAAAAATTCACTCATGCTCTTTCCACAGTGCTGTATTTGATGTACTGTTGAACCACCATCTAAAGATGATCATGACTAATAACACTTGGGGGCAGTTGATTTTTTTCCCAACATAACTGTACCAGTTTTCAAGACTATCCCAATGATGCATTAGCAGTTCAAATACTGCTAATTTCAAGCAATGTGAATTATCTATTCCAAAGTCATTTAGAATACAACAGAAAATCTTTGGATTAAGCAAAAGCAAATCCTAAGCCATTGACTTATTTTGAAAATTAGCTATTTTCATTATATTTCAATAGTGTTAAAAAAACCAAACCAAAAAAAAAAAAAAAAAAA
>VZRU01008704.1:36956-49060 GCA_013398155.1 Pedionomus torquatus
GGTGGTGAGGCACTGGAACAGGCTGCCCAGGGAGGTTGTGGATGCCCCATCCCTGGAAGTATTTAAGGCCAGGCTTGATAGGGCTTTGAGCAAGCAGGTCTAGTGGGAGGTGTCCCTGCTCATGGCAGGGGGGTTGGAACTCGATGATCTTCGAGGTCCTTTCCAACTCTAACCATTCTATGATTCTATGCTTGCAAAGGTAGGTCACAAAAACTGATTTAAGAAGTGTGTTTAGATAGCTGGCTCCATTACTAGTCCTGAACACAAAATTAGTTTCATTCCTGAATGTCTAGTAGATAAACGCCAAGTATTGCTTGATTTAATTCATTGTTTCCTAGTCTGTTCTTCTTCATCCTGCTTTTAGAAGCTACACTGGGAAAAAGGCATGGGATGGAATACTGCATTCCTGCTCCTTACCCCATAGGGGTGTTGAAATATTAAAAAATATTGACAGAATTAATTATAATTTTGACCTACATTTTCATATTCTTCATGTAATACTTTAGGTCCTGATATCCTGACTATGGTGGTGGGATCAGATATCAGCCGTTATCCTAACACCCCCAGACCAACATGCCGAGGATATCTGCATAAACGAACACAGTCAGCAATATTGAAGGGCTGGAGAAAGAGGTGGTTTGTGCTGAAACATAATGGATACTTACACTACTACAAACACAAAAAGGTAAGGAGAGAGCCTGGTGAGGAATCAAGCTGTGTCCTGAACTACAAAAGTACTGCAAATTGTACTCAAATTTATAAATAATTATCTTGACTTGTAGTATTTGCAGAATAACATCAGCACTAAAGATGTGGTATGCAAAGGAGGTTTGTTGAGTAAGTTCTGCCTTCCTGTGTCCCAGTCACAGACCTAGATGCTGTCAGATTTTTATGGATTCACATTTAATCTCTTACTTCAGATCATAAAGAAGTGTGTGAATTGAATAGGCTCTAGGAGGCTTTGGATGAGATTAAGTAGTTATAGATGTGTAAGAGC
Organism: Pedionomus torquatus; assembly: GCA_013398155.1. NCBI lineage: Eukaryota > Metazoa > Chordata > Aves > Charadriiformes > Pedionomidae > Pedionomus > Pedionomus torquatus. Next base: position 37,954 of record VZRU01008704.1, read on the forward strand.
TCTATATTCTACCTACCTCGATAAGCGTATATGAACCCGCACAGAGAGGTATTGGGGAGACCCAGTTTCTCCAGAGTAATATTGCTCATCAGTTCATCCTCTGTCATGTGGGCATGGCCCTGTACAGTGTTTAGTACTTCTTAGTAGTATATAAAATTTTAACTTTAATAGTAGACATCCGAAAAAGAAGTAGAACATGTTCTTCACAAAGAGAAATATTTTACTTGGCTTTATCCTGAGGTTCCATTTCAATGTGGCTTCATGTTTATGTCAGCTACAAACATTTGAGTATTCTACACAGTTATTCACCACTAAATAAATGAATAAAGACATCACATTTAAAAGGAGAGAAAAAAGATCATTTCTCTACATATGCCATGATACAAACATTAGCCACCTAGTAAGGATTATGTGGCAGAACCACTGGATATGCAACAAAGTAGTCTGGCTTTCCATCGTCATTATTACAACACTACCTACTCTGGTCTCCAAACGAAAACAAATAAACAAATAAATCACACAATAAAAAGAATATAAATAGCCAGAAGTATTTGTTTGGACAGAATTTTTTATTTTATCTTAGTCAGGTCCTTCATCAAACGCCTGAAATGTAAAAAAAATCTAGTTGTATCATTTAAACAGTCTCCACTTTGCAGTCAATTAAGGACCTCTGAAGACCAAGAGTGTTAGATAAATTGAACCAAGGAATCTTACATTAATTAATACTTAATTAAATTTTCTTTCATTTCTTTAAACTACCAGGTTTCTTTTTAAGGCTATCTGTTCTTCTCCAGCTAGGTTTTTCATATTTACTGCACTGAAACAATAACTATTGCAATCATACCCAACTTAGGTTTTGATGGTAGAGTCTTTAGCCTGAAAGAATGCATTTGCTTTTGCTTAAAATGAATAAATAAATGTAAAGCAATGAATAAGTATTTTATGGTAATAACTACTTGTTTTCTTGCATTATCCAAGACTAGTGCCATTCAACCACTTGTAATTATTTCATACCAATTTTTTGCCAGCTGCTCTCTGTCTCTGGACTCCAAAGAATACATCAAACTATTGCAGTACTATTTTAGAAGATAAAAGCATAAGGACCCTCTTCACTGCCTCCTGTGCTTAGAGTACTCTAAAGAGTTGCTTAGTAGGACAGAAAGAAAAATTCTTAAATACAAATATAATTCTTCACTACTGGGAGATCCAATGCCCAAGCGAAGTAGGAGTGAGCTCAGTTGGCTTGTTTTCACCTGTTCTTTCTTTTGTTATGATTTCTGTCAGAGCATAGGAGGAAATGTGCATATAGATGCTGTTCATGCCCTTTCTTTTCTAAGGGAATTACAAATAATATTCTTTGTTTAACACAGCATTTATGTAACATGTCAGCTGCATGTTTAAGTTGGAAACATGTTCCAGACCTTGCCTCACTCAGGAAGAAAAACTTTTCCATTTAGTGGATGTAAAATGTTCTTTAAAACAGTTTGTTGAAGGCCGGAATAATTCAAGGAGACAAAAATATTTCTGGATAATCTGCATGTCAGTATCCAACAAACTAACTAGAGCCATCAATATTCGGGTCTTGATTCTGATACTGTTTTGTCATGGAGAAAGGAAAGGGTGTTTCAACTTCTGCTGTAGTCCATATCAAGAACCACAGAGAGCTACATTTCCTCATCATTGCTATGTACAGGCAGATATTATCCATCCTGAGCTTTTGAGCTTTCCTTTTCCCACCTACATTAAGAGATTAATGTTTCTAGAGCTTTTTACATAGTGACTCATCCATGTAATTGCTGCTGTTTCATCTCTATCCAATCACACATTGGTGAAGTGGTAGCTTTTGCAACAGATTCAATCGCATTACATACAAGGTCATTTTGTTTTTCTTCAAAGAAGTGCTAGCACTAGCTTTGACTTTACAGTCTATGTAAGGACCTAAACCATATTTTTTCACTTCAATGGGCATAGCTGTGTTTGCCACCTCATACCAGAAGTATTGGGCATATTGGCTTCTAAACCAATGTGTAAATTACTGAGCTCAGTGCAGATACAATGATGTGTAATATCTTTGCCTACACTTGATAACAGTGGAGTTCCATGAGACACTCCACAATTGTGATCCCCCATTTTCCAGACCACTGGATCTTCTCAAACATGCTATTTCCTTCTTGCCAATGAACCCAGTTTTTCTCCTAAATGAAAGACATCTGGACATTGTGAGGAGATTGACAATGATGTATACCTAAGTCCTTCCCTGTGGCAAATAGGAGCAATCAAGTTTCTTGTATTTGAACTTACACATGTTTTCAGGGAAAGCTGAAAGCACATCAGTATAGTCAAACATTGATCCTTTCTTTACAGGTAACAGTGTCTGCACCCCTAAAACTAGCATTTGTTGCTTGGCACAGTAAAGCAACTATAAAATCACCAGAAAATATATATGGTGAAGACTTTAGTACAGGACAGAGAAACCTTAACCAGCTTTACATGAGACCAGTAAGATAACAAAAGTGATCTAGCTACAGCAATAGAGCACCACCTCAACAGATTAAAGTTCATGCAGATCTCTAAACTGCCATCACTAAGTCACTTCTAGAACCTGGCATCTAACTTGGAAACTTTACAACATGCTGTAGCCTTCATGATAAAAAAACACCAGTCCTGCAAACCTACTAGAAAAGAGGAATATAATTCCTAGGACCCAGGAACAACTGAGCCACTAAAGGGTTTAAATTCTATGGAGCATGCTTTCCTCTCTCATGAGGACATAGCTGCTAGAGAGCTATCAGTGTTCTAGGCTGTATAGGAAAGCATAATAATAAAGAAAGCATTATAGACAAAAATATGTTTCCCAAAATTTCTCATTACAAATATCCCTCAGGTAAAGAGCTCAGCAAATTAAAGGCAGGGATTTATAAATCCACTAAAAATGCAAGCCAAAGCTAGATCCTAGTTTCAGTTCATTGTTGATTTCTTGCTATGTAAGACGGGTTAAAAAAATATGTATCACAAGTTTTTGTGGGTCAAATAAGAGGAAAAAAAGGTAGGTACATGAAGTTAAAAGAATTAGCAACACATCATGTTTGTAACAATGCCCTCACTCCTCTCTGGTTCTGTGTCTTGCTGTCTTCCTAGGAATTATTTCCTATCCTTTTGCCATAAATAAACCATAGGAAAGAGGATAGTGAGAGAGATAACCGATCTAGTACCTTAAAGGGAAAATATGAAGTAAATATCATTGAGGTTATGGTTTAGGATAAGCTACAAAAATGTCTGTCTCCAAACAGGAAAGTGTTATCATGCATATTTCCTTTCCAGATATTAGAGACTGATGTATTTTAGTCTAATCAGCTCTTTCTGTCAGGTCCGTGTGTTAAAATTGTTATATATTCTCTTTCCCTCGCCAATTCCTCAGCTAAGAATGATGTGGAACAATAGTAATTTGGAATAAATGTATAAAGAGTATAAGCTTACTGCAAGTATTTTGTATGGACTCAAAGTAGGAAAGTCAAAAGAAGAAACTGTAGTAAGAAGGAAATAGGAGCAGTTAACTTGAAAGGAGGCATTAAGTGGGAAATCACTGTCCTGACGGTAGAAAAGAGCATGCTTTGGAGATTCAGAGGTAGCAAGAGAATGAACTGTGAATAATGAGCAAATTCACCTTCATGTGTATCCCAAGCCTCAGAAGAATGGCCTTCCTGGTAGTTCATGGCTGTAAAAAACTGCAGCATGTACTCTTGAGAAATCCTCTCACTGAACACAGCAGCAGCAAAGGGGAGTGATGTGCTTTTTGTCAGTCGTATTGTGATTATATGTGGTAATGTCAGTTTAAAAAAGAATTATGCTTTGCATTTCTTAGTCTTACAAGTCTAAAGCCTCTAGGAAGCTATCAGGCACAGTATGAGTGACTAAGGCAGAGTTTCTCCAAGCTGAGGCAAAAAGGGCAGTGGGAACAAAGATGTCCATTTCATAACAACCAAAAGCAATTAGATCTCAGCTACTACATCACCTAAATGATCAGATGCTAGATCATATTCCTGTTTCCATTATGAAGCCAGTCCATTTAAATAGCTCAACAGAAACTTGACTCTCCTGTTTATTGCACTTTGATTAAGTGCTTAGATAATTATACAGTGCTATTTACATTCAAAAGGTCCATAACCCNTTTGTGCCTTAGTTGTGTCTATTAGGGTAAGTTTGTGTTTGTAAATTATTCCATTTTCACTCTCTGCTTTATTCAGAACATCTGGAAACTGTATTACAATTTGAATTTTCTGTTTATTCCAAATAAGATTCTACACCAACATGTGCACACCTTCTATAACAAGCTGGGTATCAGTTTTCTATTTGCCCTTTATTGACATTAAGACACATAAGTTTGCACCCAGGCATCACAAAACAAGTGAAAGCCCTCCCTAAACACAGAGAGGAAATTTAAATGCAAGCTTAAATGTTTCTCTATTTTCTCTCTACAATTGTCTTTTCTGTACATGTGCACAGAGCATTTTACAGAAAATCTACTTAACGAAAATTTTGTAACTCAGACACTATAGTGCATGCTTCTCGTTGTGTACACCCTTAAGGATGTTCTAAATAGAATAGAATAGAATAGAATAGAATAGAATAGAATAGAATAGAATAGAATAGAATAGAATAGAATAGAATAGAATAGAATAGAATAGAATAGAAAAAATGCTTCTAATTTATTTTAATTTCTGTGCTATATACAGAGTCCAGTTATTACACTAAGAGAGAAATCCCCCATCTGCCATGTGTGGACCCTTCACATTATTTCAGTCTATGACAAACATTCAGTCTTTTGTTCCTTTGAGCAAGCCTGTGTGTTCATCACTAAGCCTAAGCACTTTATATAAAAGGCTTAGCTATAAATAGATATAGGTCTGAACCACTGCTCATAAAAATACCGCTTCTATTTGTTCTTCTTTCTTGCTTGGAGCTTTATCATCATAGTCTTGAAGCTGGCACATTATTTAGATTTGGTATATAATCTGATTTCTTCTCTACTAATTTCCATTACTCCCATGGCTCCAGGATATATTTTTCAATCTGCATTTAAGGAGCTGCTGAATCCAACGTTTCCAATACTTCCACTGTATTATTTCTATTCATAGTGAGAAATAACACTGGCTGATATGATACATAAGCTAATTTTGGCCTACTAACAAATCACACACCCTAGCCCAGAGATGGAGTCATAAACGGATATATTATTTGACCTGATTTAAGTTGTTCAAAATTTTAACCCAAACCATAGTTCCTCCTGTGAAGCTTGGTCCTGCAAACTATTCATTACCTTTTGTGCAATTAATTGCAGCAAATTACTCAACATCAACAAAAGGATCAACTGGAATTTGACAATTAATTATATCACATCACCGCCTGATCATACTTCATCTGACAGTCAATATAGTTTGGTGAAGGATAATTAGGTTCTTCAAATCTGAGGAGCTTTTACATCTTTTTCCCCTGTTGTCTTGCTCTTCAGTATATTTCTACTCTGTATAGTATAGATGTAAATTGTTCAAAGCAAAATGTAAAACTAAATAAATTTAACTCTACTGCCAAAAACTGGCACACAAACAGTTGTGGAGTTGCAGCTCTGTTCACTGACATATGCAAGTTCTTTTCTCAAGAGGAAAGGGAAAAGATGCAGGGGAGAGACGTAAAAGCCCTAGTCTTCACCAGCATGCCCAGCTTGAAGAAGAAATGCAAACAGGCTGTAGCTATAATTTCCAAAATATCCAAACAATGAGCCTATCACAAAGCACAGTGATTTTTAAAAAAGACATAATAGAGAGGGAAAGATTTTAGAAATACTATTAAGCAAGCAGGACCAGATGTCAGGGAGAAGGTGGTCAGGTGAAAATGATTCAAGCCTGAGTGCCAGGCGGAGTTGTGGCAACATCAGCTGTGATGGAGAAAGTTAGACAAATGAGAAATAAAAAGCAAAAATAAAAAGAGTTCATTGTCCTGTCCTGTTTAAGAGATGTCTAGTTTAAGAACACAGGAGCACATCCAGCAAGACATTTTTGAAAGACAGTCAGAAATTCAGTCATGCCAATACTGACCTGAAACCAATCTGAACCAGTGACCTATGGGCGAGTGCCTTTCCACTGCCAGGCTCCTGAGCTATCCAGTCTTTTGTTTCTGCTTTCTAGCACTGCTCATTTTTTACATTGTATTTTATTTTTTTTCCTGTTATTTCTTCTAGGATTTGATCTTGTTTTCTGTAAAGTTACTTTTACTCCATTTTCCCAGTACGTTTCCAGTACATTTTTTTTTTCTTAATGTTACTCTCTTTTCATAGTTATTCCCATTGTTGATTTTTACTTCTTTCACTGCAAGTAGCATGAACCATTCATACATCTTTTCAGCTTTTCCTTTTGAGTAGACAAGGAAGCTTAACTAGAATAGCAAATAGAACTGTGTTCAAACATTATTTGAACACAGTGGATCATTCACAAAATGCTATGAGTGTCACTTATTTCTTGGAAATATTTACATCACATCAAATAGGGCTGATTTGTGAAACCCCCAGGCTACATACAATACCTTAATGACCATTTCATATAATAGAGGAAGCAGACATTTACTTTTCTCATCTTACTTCTCCCTTATTTCAGTCTCTCATAGTTACACATTGTTTAATATTTTCCTTTTTTTTGCAGAAACATTTCCCCTAAAATTCAGGCTATCTTAAGAAAACTAGGACCAGAGTGAGGGTTAGCTCAGGTGTTTTTATTACTCTTAGAATAGCATTTACCAAAGCAGCATATGCTTTCTGTCTTCTACCCAGAGGACTCCATCCATGTTAAATACTGCAAACTGCCAAGAATACATGAAATAGGCAATAGCAACATTGAGAGAATCAAAATTTTTTTTTTTACTTAAGTGCAGAATGGAACAGAAGTGGCTAAAATCTGAGTTAGTGCTTTTAAAATCTGTACAATACAGATTATCAACTCAAGCAGCATTACATAGTTATATTTGGTTCCATAGTGGCACTGTCATCCATGCGTTACTCTCCAGTACAAGCATAAGAAATGACTTTTATAATTATTCTTTCAGTAATATACATTTAGCACCTTTTGTAATCAAGGGATATTTGCTAAAGGAATGCTTTCAAGATATTATTCCTGAAAGCCACAGGAGTGAAAAGGAATGCCCCTTATGTCTGGTTTATCAGAATTAGGGGAGCATGGCCACCTGTTAGTCAATGCAGGACATTTGGTCTCCCTTTGCATGCCTCAGATCCATCTTATTCCTTTCCTAGATGTATCCATTTGAAATGGACTCACATAAATCATTCTTGATGCCACAGAGCTCTATCTGCTTCCATTCTAGACAGCAAAGAAAGTGTTTAGAAGTGGAGCTTGTAGGGATGTGAAATAATGGTGGTCACACAGGCATTTTGGTATCTGCAGTGACTGCTCCCTTCAGGCTAGGACAGTGAGCAGAACCCAGACTATGGACAGGATCCTGAATCAACATAGCACTTATTTTATTTTACTCTAGGAATGAGATTTGTAACCTGAATACATATTTTGTTTATGCAGTCTTTGCAATCCACTTTTCTGTCCGAAGGCATTATGAGTAAAGTAGGTCACACAGCACTGATGACTTTCAGGATTGCCTTCATGTTCTGTACTACCTTTGTTTTTGCATTTAAAAAAAAAAAAAAAAAAAAAAANNNTTTTTTGAATTAAAAAAAAAAAAAAAAAAAAAAAAAAAAAAAAAAAAAGGAAAAAGAAGAAATCTAGGAAATGCATGCATGAATGTTTATTTACACAGTTTTTCAGTATTAGGAGTTATTTTGTCCTACAGAAAATTAATGTATAAAAAGGAATGATTGCATGCGCCAATGAGAGTACAAGCAAGTATTTAACTATGTGATACCCACAGGTGCATGTTTTGTGTATGGAAGGATATGTATGTTTATTTTAAGTTTAATAAAACAATTACATGGGCATTTACAATTCAGCTTCTACTGATGATGTTTAATTAACTTCCAATAATCAACTGATTTTATTATATGAGACTCCACCACCTGTGTATTTTGTAAATGGCAAACTCTTCGTATGTCCCAGCATTAAGTCATGTTTTTCCATGCTATTGCTGTCAAATTTGATGCGATTTTTAGAGCTCCAGTCATAGCACTAATATTCTCTAGTATTGCTAAGTATATTGTTTAAAACACAGCTAGAGTTCACTGTCCAGATGTGTTTATCTTTGTTTTAAGACATGTACTTGAAGGGAGCTGGGCTGGGAAAGTGGGGGGAGGAACTGCTTCACCTACCTCCTTACATTAAGGAGCTTAATTGCTTCTTGTAACTACCCACAGAGAAAGACATTGACAATGCCCTTCAGTCTCAAAGAGCTTTAACTCGATGAGGAACAATATGGTACAAAGGGCTTTGAAATGTTTTCCGTTGAAAGCTGTCTGAAATTAAAGGGAAGGGTTATGACCATAATGATACTTAGGGAACTTTGCAGAGGAACTGAAATCCAGCTTTTTAAATTATGCTCACTGTTTCTGAATGTAAGACTTTGTTCCTTCTATCTGCACCTTTAAGGTGAGGTTTTCAGCATAACGTCAGGCTGTAAGCAGTATTGCTTAGTAAAGAGACTGACATTCCTAAATTCTTTGGTGCAGTTTGAAAATTCCATTCTCATTCATCTGCACCCTCAAAAGTTGGAATATTTACAACTACCTAGTGAGGTTTCCTCATGCAGATATGGCTACGTATGACCTGAAAACAATTAAGAGAGCAAAAATAGAGATGCAAATCTAGACAGAGTTTGACAAGTTTATCTTTTGTGGCTGCACTGTATTTTCTGGGGCTGCTGATCATTAAATCATACGATGGTTCAAAAGCCAACCACCAACTTCTACATCTTTGAATATTCCCTGCTTTTAAACCCATCTCACAGGGGTCAGTGTCCTATTATTTCTGAACTTGACACTCTCTCTAATTGCAGGATGAAGGGAAGTGCAGACCCCTGGAAGTAACAAAGCTGGAAGGAGCTGAAATTGGTGCTGACACCAGTCTGGGTAAACCATTTGTTTTTAAATGTATACCTCAAAGTGGACACAGGATTTTCTACTTCTGTGCAACTTCCAACCAAGAAATGAAGAGGTAAGTCATCTTTCATTTTATGGGGTCAGTTTTGTTATCGCAGTTTGGGAAGAGGGAGTCTGAGTTTTTGGAGGATGTTCACAAGACTTGCCTTGGTCAGTAGAAAAGAAAATATCTGTCAGCTGCTTATGGAAATATAGTGTTTCTAATAAGTCTTTATTATTTGTGCCTTGCTCAAGATCCCTCTGAATTCCTGATTTATCTCCAGAGGAAAATCTTCACTCATATTCTCATGCCCTCTCTCCCACTGTTATATCAAACAAAAGTGTTAATCTTCCTGTGGATGTAAACTTGCTTATTGGTCATTTCACATGATTGAGCTCTCTTCTGCCCAAAAAGGACAGTGCAATACAATCCCATCTTCCATTTCTTTTTCTGTTATTCTGTCATATTACCATTTTAGAATTTTAAAAGGCAAGTATGCCACAAAGCGTATTGGTTCTGATAAGAGGTAATGAGTTTGAGTTTGACTCGGAGTTACACTTAAAAAATACTCTGTTTGCATTTTCTGAAGACTATCGCTTACAAAACAAAGACAGTAAAATCACCCAAAACACAAGAAAGAACTGTTTAGGTGTTAATTTCAAAATGTATTAAAATCTAATTATATTTTCCTCTTTGTTTTATTGTGAATTATCAAAAATATGAAGTAACATGTGAAGTAGATTAAAATTTGGCATTCCTCCATGCACCATTTTGCAATATGTTACAACTTCTCATAGCACCCACCATTGTAATATCACAGCATTTTCCAGTTGCAAATTCTATACTATCCATAGCACAAAGAAAATAACTTTTGCCAACAAATAGCTTGCTTTATTCTCTAGTCTCCAATCTCAGGATTCTGTATATTTCCCACAGACATTTTATTTAAATTATAACAAAAACACAGTAAGAGTGATCATTTGACCTGACATGTTGAACTATATACAAAATACATAGATTCCCTTGTCTGCAATATTACCTTAATTTATTACAATTGCACAGCAACCTTTGAGACTTACTTTTCTGAGAGATAGCAATGTTTATTTAGATTTAATCCACTAGTTTTCTATCTTGATGCCTTGAATGTCTCCTGAAAATTGCACATCCCTTTAAATGCTGTCTATGTCAGCAAGAGGTTAAAAGGAGCAGTGAAGCATATGGATTCGGCTCTACAAAACTAAGCTATTCTGATTTTTTGTCATATTATAGGTGGCTGGAGGCTATGGACAAAGCAGTGCATCCTGTCCATCAGGTAATGCTTTATTTGTATGAGAAGCATGCGTATAGCAGATTGTGCAGAAGACTGAGGGATAGTAGATGTATGTGTACACAGGTGCAGACAGCAGCATAGTTCTGTTCTGCGCTGCTGGGGTGTGAATCAACTCCAATCTAAAAGCCATATACAGACATTATTGTGATTCAGCAAATATGTTTTGCTGCCATATGGTGGAATCAATCAAAATGCTCCCTGTCCAGAGATCAGCAGCTTTAAGTTGGTTCAGAAACACAACCTAAAATGAGGGTAGTGGAAAGGGAGCAAAGGGAGAGATGACTCTTAGAACCAAATGTTCTGCCCTAAGGAATACTATTTGGGGTAAAGGGACAGAAGGACTGTGTCTTCTTAAGTCTTCCCTACAAGTCCGCCTTGGTTGCAAGCTACGTACTTTTTCTGACAGCATATTAGTAAGTGGAGGACAAGGGGTGCAGAGGGGGAAGTTGCTGAGTTCTTTGCAGTGTTTTCAGAGATAAGAAAAGGTGAGTTAGCTGATAAACTTTGATTTATCTCTATTTCTTTATACAGCTATACTCTCTACTGGTTCCTTTTGGGAAAAACAGCCATAATTGATTTTGAGCTGCTACAGGGAGAGCTTGCTCAGCCCAGAATCATTTATTATGAATAGTCCCTGGCTGAGCCCTGAACTGGGACCTGCAAAGCTAATTATAGTACTTCCAGGGCTGGA
>VZRU01008704.1:60359-77217 GCA_013398155.1 Pedionomus torquatus
ACATTTGGAAGAAGGACACTCTTGAGAAATTTTGAATGTTTGCCCTTGTCCCTTATAGGAATTAAAAACAAAATTTAAAATGTGATTACTGAAAAATAAATTTATTTATTTTGAGTAAATATTAAGGCATATATTATCAATTACTGGGGTTTTAGTATATTTTTTATCTTCTGTTGAATTTAGGCTGGGACTTTTCTCTAATGTCATTGCTCCAAATTCTGAAATAGGAAGATATGCATGAGTCAATAGGCCATATAGGGATAACAATGTGCTCAACCTCTTTTGGACTCGACACTGATGGGAAACAAATTCTTTTCAGTGGGAAGAAATTATAATTGTTGAGGCTGTGGGCATTTTGGTCCAGGACCCATACCAAGCCAGAGCGCCAGCTCTTCCATGCTTCTACACAACTGCGTTTTACATTGACATTATTATTTACCAGCAACCAGCAAGCAGAGCCAGTGATTTTCCTATATGGAAGCTTGGCACCATGCATGCATTGGTCAAATCACACAGAGAAAAAAGACCACTTGCTGGTGGCCCAGTGAACTGGGCACTGAAGAAATGCTCATAAAACAGGTAAACCTTAATTAAGTGAACAACCTAAAACAGCTCCTCCGGATAAAAACTTGCCACTACTGCTGCAAAGATGGTTTTGAAACCTAAATGGAACCACTAATTGGAGATGAGATACTATACTTATGAAGTGAAAAGCCTGGATCTGGAAGGGTATCTCTTCAGGTGCGTATCCATAGCACACAATGGGGCAGACATCAGAGCTAGTAATAACTCACTACTGGAAGCAGCAGCGCAGCCAGTGCAAGGCCATATCACTGCTGGAAGGAAGCTCCAGTGCTCCTCTGTACAGCCCTATGTGAAAGAGCCAGAATACCAGCATGTACTTTCTGTTTCTGTGGCAGCTAGAGATACCACATGGTGTGGTTCAGAAATGAGTTTGGAAAACAGCCTGGATTTTGCCGATGAAACAGACCTCACTCTAGGGAAATAGACCAATCCGATGAAAGAAAGGATCGAAGCTCAAAGAGCAACCAAAACCAGCAAGTTTTCAAGCTCATGCTGCAAGAACTCAAGAAGCAGCCCTCGCTGAAACTACATTCTCTATAATCCACTGTCAAGGAGACAGCATGAAAGTTGGAATGAAAAGCATAGTGGCTTAAAAACTACAGTGCAAAGGTAGAAGATGAAAAAAATAAATTGGATAGTTTCCACTAACTAAATAAAAAGCTGCAGTGCATACAGTGACTGTGGACACACAAACATTCAGTGAGAAAGGAGGAGTCTCACAGTGTGCTCATAGCAGGGATAGGAAAATCTGCCCTATATTGACATTGGATATTACCAGTCAGAAGACAAGCTGGCATCTATCTATCCACAGGTTGGAAAACAGAACAAATACCCATAATTCCTGCAAAACTGAATACCAGCCTGCTACACCTTCATGACTGTAAATACCTGTGCTAGCAAAGCAGAAGTTTACATATTTATGCAACAGTCACTCTTTCCCATGTATTCAGAGTACACTCCCTGCTGCAAAGGCTGCTTATTTGCAGTTACTTTGTTAGATCATTAGTTCATTGCCAATTTTACCTGGATTACAAGGCAAATACAGCATAAAATGAATAGTATCAATAATTAGTAATAACAGAGTGGAGAATGTGGCCAGATGCTTTTAGAAATCATTCTAGGGGCCATCTGTGGGAAGAAATGTGGGCTTTAAATATGACAAGAAAGTGAGCTGATGCTTTGAGGTGATGGCAATGGGCTGGACTTCCACCCACAACAGTGCAGTGCAAACAAAGTAATCCCATAGGATGCATTCAGTGTGAAAGAAGAGCGAAACAGTCACCTCTCTCCATCAACCAGAAAAATAATTCAGATCAAGGGTCTTGATTTGAATCTAGGATCCTTGCTGAATGGACAAAGTGGAGTCAGCACTCTTCTCTCCTCTTTACAGAAGCACAAGCACATGCAGCACCAGCAGAAGAGTGGTTGCACAAAGAACCCCTACAGAGAGCTTTACAAGGACAGAGTGTTGCAGGCTCTGGCTGGGGTGGACAAGCAGTCTGCACATGGTAAGAATCTGGTGAAGTACAGCTTCATGCTGACTGACCATCCCAGAGCAGAGGAGCCATTCACCCCCTGCAGACTGTGGATACACACCTATTTTACTGGATAGAAAGTGACTCATTGTTTCTGCTATNATCAAGCTAGATAAGCTGGTGAGAAGCTAGTTCAGCTGAAGGCTGCTGAGACCTCTAAGTGGTGCTGGAGCCTCAGCTCAGCCCCTGAAGGCTCTCTGATGCAATGCACCCTTGGGATGTAGCAAGCAACAAACATCAGACCATAAAAACAAACCTTGACAATTGCTGAGCAGACTTTATGCAAAGCTGGGCTGAATTCCTTATATTTAATACACATTGGCTCCTGCAGGACCCCAGTAAGATCCTGAAAGCTGCTAAGCAAGTCATCAAACCCCTGGCAATAAAAGGAGATCCTTATTTTCGTACCTTTCTAGACTGGCCATTCCTGCAGAAAACCTTGATAGAGTCCATCTTCCAAAGATAAAGAGAGGGCTTCAGCAAATACCTACAAAAAAAGAAAGTTGATGCTGTCCTAAAGTCTTTACAATCTCAAACAGCAGCTAGATCTGCTGATAGAGGCATAGTTCTGGTAAATCCAAGAAGCAGGTCATGGCCAGCAGCACACAACCTTTGACAGGGAAAGACTCCAAACAAAAGAAAGCTACTGGCTGAGTTCTTGGGACTGAAGGACATCGTTGGCTCATCCTTGAATAAGAACTGCACAGGAAGCCATTAAAAAGAATCTTGAAAAATTCACAGAACATTATGTATCAGCATGTACAATGCTGGGGAGAAAATTCACTAATGGCAGCAAGTGCATTAATATCATTTTTTTTTCTCTGTTGTGCAAAATGAGACTGAATTTCACAGTTATATATACAATCTTCCCGTTCCTATGTAAGCTTCCAGGCAAGCCAACAAGCTATAAAACAAGCCAGGGTGCCACAGCAGCAAAGTAATCCACAGTCAGCCACATGACAATGGAAACAAAAAATCCTTAAATGTCATTGCATAGTACCAAAAGATGAAGAAATTTAGTAAAGGCAATTATTTTGTGTGAAAGGCAACAAGACATTCTCCTGGTACACTAAAAGCAGACATCTCAAGATGTGTGTGTTCCCCAGCAGGGTACTGAATCTTGCTCACCACAAGCAAGGGGGTATATCTTCAAACCAAATCTCAAGGGCTAGCTGAGACTATTTATCTGTAGAGTGTAGGAATGTATGGAGATGAGTCTTAGGACTGCTGTATTAGCGAACAGAGCCTTTCATTCAATCCTAACCAAATTTCAGGGACAGTCAATAGTAAAGGTTTTTCTATTTTTTTCATGTTTCTATCTTTCAAGCAGAGAGAACACTGCCTTTTGTCTGATTTACAATTTATTTTATTCGGAGCATAGATTCTACTTTATATTCAAGCACAGAGAATCTTCTATGAAATATATATTTGTATTGTGTTAATACCATAACACAACAACAAGAAAAGGAGGAAAAAATTGAAAATTAGAATTAGTATGTGTTTAAATCACATACAGTATATCCTCACATTGCCTAGCAAAATAAGATTTCTAAGATTAAACTAAAATTAACCTGAAAGGTCATTAAAATACCTTCTTATCAATGCTGCTTAAGGATCAAAAAGGCCTTATTGCTAATGACCTAGAAAATGATGAGTAGTAAATGTTAGTTGCACCTGAAGATAATTATGGGAAAAAGAAAGATTTCACACATTTGACAATCTAAATATCCTGTACTTAAAAATAATAAAATAGGAAAATCTCCCAGGGTTGATTTGCTGAGGTCATAATTGGTTGCTAGAAACAATGAGTAGAAAGGTCTATTCTTGAAGACATTTAAAAACATATTCTGACATTCAGATAATAGCACTGTACAGCTGAATAGCAGCTGCATATTCTTTTTACAGGATGCTGTGCCAGTTCCATAGAAAACTTACTTTTACATCAGGTTTGGACATGAAATTTCAGAACTTGTTATCAGCTAGTGAGATCTGTCAGGAGCATAGCTCCTGCTTCAGAGACTTCAGGACAGAGGTAGAGTATTAAAAAACAGAATTTTAAAAGTAGTGTTTCCATTTTTTTAAATCTTTCTTTTAATTTCTTGGTTTTCAGTTGGTAGAATGAAGTATGATATTGTAGAAGGACCTTTATACAGAACAACACTATTTTCAGGTTCATATAGTAATGACATACTATAGTTTGGTATTTTCATCCACCAAAGTCTTGATTTTGAATGTTTATTTCATTCTATACTATTATGTGTAACACAGTAACCACAATATGCTAATTCTTTTCCACCAGTATAATAATCTATAATTATTATAGAGGATAAGAGATGCCTCTCATCAAGATGAGAAGAGACGATGAAGAGATGCCCCCCCAGAGTTGACCGTGGTCCATGAAGAATGACCAGGTAAGAGCTTTGAAGAAGCAGTGATTTCTCAGCTTAAATGGTAAAATCCATCTAAGAATGCAAAAGGACCTATAGGTCCACAGCGCACAGCATGCTACCATGGTGAAATTCTGAAGGCTGCACCAGAAAAGCTAGCTTGGATACCAGAGCAGCGTAGCCAGGTGACCGTAGTGGTGCAGTCAGCTTGCTTGCGTACTTCTCAGCAGTGGTGTGCTGCTCATGCAGGCTTTATATCAAGTCTGCTGGTGCAAGGCTGAGCTGAGGCTTAACAGTTAGGAACCTTCAAGCCCCTGTTTACTATAAAATGCAAGCCAGCAAAACGTATCTTCCCTGTTGCAGTGACAACTGACAGACAGTAAAAAGAAAACTTGCTAGTAAAACCAAATTGTTCAGCAATCAAGGCACATTAGAACAAGGTCAGTGGGAAAAAGCACAAGGAAGAGCTGTTTGAGCTGTAGATGTTATGCAGTATAAGCAAAACTCCCGTTATTCAGCACACAGGAGGAAGGAGAGATGAAGAACAACAGGAAGCAAGTGTAAAATTTAATCCTGGATAGATAAAGCTATCTCATCACATTCATCATGACATTATGGAGCATCTACACACAAGGAGAGAACAGGTGAAGAGTAAATAGTATAAAATCTTGGAAGGACTGGTAAGGACATACTGTGACAAATTTATACCCAAATTTATTTACATGTGCAGATAAAAGTAAACTGGTATCAACAACATCCTTTGTTTCACAGTGTCTTTTAAGTTGTTTTGCTTGAGGTTTGACCAAGGGTATTTACAATATTCATAGTCAACATTACTCATGCACATGTGCACAGACACCCTGGAAGGATGGTACTGCTGTCACTACCTTTAGTTTTAACCTTATTCAGGTCACCCTAGACCCTGTGGGACTGCGCTGTTGTTTACCATCTAGTAGCTCAGACATGGTTTTCTCTAGAGATAGCTGCCCAGAAAGAGCCTTTTGACCGAACAGTAACTCTCTACCAAGAAGCTCACAAGGGAACAGTTCAAAGACCTCCTTACTAGCAGCTGAGAGCATAAAAATGTATAATAGTAGAGCACCAGACTTCTAAATGAAAATGTGGATTTGTCTGCTTCCAGTTTATTTTCTCATTTGTTTCCTTAGACTGCCAAACCAGCATTCTTTCAAAAGCAGTGAACCCAGAAATTTTGGTTCAGAGATGTGCAGCTAGAGAGAGAGAATTGCACACGGAGAGCTTTTCTTCTCCTGCTCCTTTATGGCTTCAGTCTAATTGCTGTATCGGCACGAGAACAAAGACTCAGCAGAGATAAACACAGATATCCACAGTGTGCAGCTGCTCACCCTTAGCATCTTGTAAATGGCACTGCAATGAGAAATAAAGCTCTCGCATTGTAGGAGGTAAGATTGCAAAGTGAAATAAGGAATGTTTTGGGGCTGGTCACTGAAGCAGTATTCAGCAGCGACAAGTGGTGTAGCATAATTAGTGAAGATCAGAGGAAAAGCAAATTTAAAGTATTTCACATCAGGAATGACCTGCTAGAGATGCTTCAAATGTTTATATGTTCACCTTGCTAAATCATAAAAGGTGTCCTAAAACACCGAAAAGGCTCTCAAACCGCACTTACAGGCTGACAGAAAAAGTTCTTTCCTAACCTGACATATTGTTGTTATTCATGACTAACAGAATTTATTATAATTTGAGTATTTTTTTTAAGATTTGAAAGCTTTCGAAAGCAAATTTAGAGTGGGAGAACACAGTGTGATTTTACTTACTAGCTGTGAAACAATCTTACTAAAAGCCCATGCCTCCTGTCTTTTTTCTCAGGGTCACTATTGACAATAGTCATCATACAATATCTGATCCTGTGATATTCATCAAAATCACACTGTTTTTTCTGCATTAGCACCTGGGATAATTTTTTATTTTAACTGTGGAAAGAGACCCACTACTTCTGCTGGTTCTTTCCCCTCCACAAGGCTTTTCTTCCTATGAATTATTCTCCTGCAAGGGAAAATTAGAAAGCACTAAGTCACACCTTAAAATAATTTATTCCTGTACAAATAAAGCATTCTGAGCATCTCCACAGAGGTTTCCAGAGGTTCAAACCAGCACTTTAATTTAACTTTTTTCTCTCAACCATGCAGGATTCACCTCAAAGGTGAAAGACTTTCAAGTCAAATGTAGGGCATGTACAATGAATGCCAGAGAGCAAGCAGTTCATGAAAAAGCTTATGCATTAGTAACATTAATGCATTCAGACAGGATTAAGACAGGAACAAATAACTTCATACAGCAAAAGCAGCTAAACTTGGGTACATGCTAAAAACAAAAAGCATCATTGTTTCCACAAATTGAACAGTTCTAGGATGCCAGTCTCAGAGGCATTATACACTGTCTGAACATCTAGTCTCCAAACTCTCCTAGTCTCCAAACTGGAAAGTCATGGGTTTGATAGATGGACCACTCAGTGGGTAAGGAACTGGCTGGATGGCCGCACTCAAAGGGTTGTGGTCAACGGCTCAATGTCCAAGTGGCAGACAGTGACGAGTGGTGTCCCACAAGGGTCAGTACTGGGACATGTGCTATTTAACGGGTCCAACGGAGGGCCACCAAGATGATTAGAGGGATGGAGCACCTCTCCTATGAAGACAGACTGAGAGAGTTGGGGCTGTTCAGCCTGGAGAAGAGAAGGCTCCGGGGAGACCTTATAGCAGCCTTCCAGTATCTGAAGGGAGCCTGCAGGAGAGCAGGAGAGGGATTCTTTGTCAGGAAGTATAGTGACAGGACAAGGGGTAATGGTTTTAAATTGGAAGAGGGGAGATTTAGATTGGATATTAGGAAAAAATTCTTTCCTGTGAGGGTGGTGAGGCACTGGAATAGGCTGTCCAGGGAGGTTGTGGATGCCCCATCCCTGGAAGTATTTAAGGCCAGGCTTGATAGGGCTTTGAGCAACCTGGTCTAGTGGGAGGTGTCCCTGCTCATGGCAGGGGGCGTGGAACACGATGATCTTCAAGGTCCTTTCCAACTCTAACCATTCTATGATTCTATCTATTGTGTACATAGAAGCTCATACATAGCTTTGAGACTAAAATCTTTATCGTCACTAATGCAAACAAAGGTATGTCACCTTCAAAGACTACAATGGTTTGGTAGAGGATATGCAAAGAAGCAAAGGTATCTTATAGATGCAGTAGGATGTCTCTTAACAAGTCAGCTTCAAGTTTTCAGGCTTCTGGCCCCAGCAACACTTCGATCATCTCTTTCCCTGGTGTCCCAGTATGGGAACAGGGAACATCAAGCTGCTCTGGCCCAATGTGCTGAAAGATAAAGCAAAAAAAGCATGAGGAGGAAGCAATCAGCAGACTTAATCTAACAACTTCATTAGAGCCAGCCTTGAACCAACACATTCCTCCCTGATCTCTTTTTAATCAAATAGCTAATGGTGGCAAAAAAAGGAGTGCTGTAAATATGCATGTGGCAGCTGCCACATTAGCCAAATGACTGAAATCTCAGAATTAAAAGCATGAAATATTGACTGGAGCTATAATTGTTTTGTATCCTTGGTGGATCAAGGGTAAAAAGGCATCGTGACACTGACATTGCTTTCAGTAAACATGTGTATTATTCACAAACCCAGACCAATGGATTTTCTGTGCCACACATTGCCTCAGTATACAACAAAGATAAAATACAAAAAGGGAGAGAACAGACACCCAAACAGACCAAGAAAGTAAGACTACATTTGAGGCAAATAAATCAGAAAAGCTCTTTAGAGAAAATGATTTTTAAGTGTTTTGGTGATGATTAGGATAGGTGGCAGATAGAGGGACTCCGTAAAAGAAAGTACCAGCCAGAGACTATGGGGTGATAAAGATAGGCAGAAAAATGGAAGGACCATCATGAGCATAAAGACCAGGGAAGAGAAGCAAAACAAAAGTAAATGGAGAACTTGTGGAGTACAGGAAAACACAGTGCAAGTGAAGTACAACAGTAGTGGAGACAACTGAGAATGTGGTGGGGGTAGACCAAACTGCAGAATGTAAATCCTTTACCAAAATTGCTTCTTCATGTGGACTGAGGAAGCAAGGCTGACAGGAACACAAAGTGAGGAAATAGCATATTATTACTAATGCATGCACAGCAAAGACAACTTTAAATGTTTCAGTAATGGGGGAGGGGAACATTCTGTTTTGACAGTTGTCCTTGCTTGAGATATATTGTAACGTTGGATACCACTAAAACCTGAAGAAATTGGGAACCTAGGAAGTCTCTTCAGACCTTCCTCTGTACAGCAACTCTGGAAAGATAGCCATTAAAACTGTAGCCTATTTAACTTAAATAGGTTAGCTCACTGAAATAGTGTCTGAAAAAATAAATGTTTCAATTCTTATTTCCGCTTCAAGATGACTATGGAGTGTCAATGAGAATACATGAAGGTGACAGCAGGCCACATGCTGCAGAGTGAACCATTTCTTGCAACAAGCCATGTTGACAAGCTGGTAAAAGCATATGACATGCTCTGTGGATCAGTACTATTGACATATCTTTAAATCGTGTCTGTGTGCATTCTTCATTTGCCCTCATTGCCAGTGGTAATCATTTGGAAACACTCATTGTGGAACCTCAGATCTACAGATTATCTCTGGTGCTACTTCATTCCCTTGAGGTTTCTCTCAAAAAAAAGAATTTGTGTTGTGTGTTTGTGTTGCGTATCTCTCGCTTTGAGGATGAAACACAAGATGAATCCCTATTAAACAGAAAGGAGTGTGAAATGCTAAAGGGTTTCTACATCTGTCATGTCACCAGAAAGCTTTTCTTACTCCCTGTAGAGCTTTATACTAAATGCATTTAACCTAAGAGCAAGCGCAGTAGCTGTACCTATTCCTTTGCCTATATACCTGTACAGGTATCTACCCACAGAGATACCTGTTCTTCAAGGCAGCAGAAAACAGTAGACTTGAGCTTCACCATGGAGACAAAACCAAGCTAGTGAAATTCAAGAGGAAAGCCGTGCTATGCACTCTAGTGAAGGCCAACATTTCACTTCCCATCTTGAAACCAGAAAAGCCAGATGGTCATCAGGGAATGCTTCTTAGTCAACCTTCTTCAAGAGAAATCAGCGCTAAAATCCTAAAAGACAAAGCACATTGATGGTGTCCTGCATAGGTAAAATTAGAGGCAGGAGAAGGTGAAAGTAAAACCAGGCCAAAAATACAAAATGCAGACAGCGTTCTCTAGCTACCAAGTTTCTTGAGCTTCATGATCCATGCAGTGACCTCATACTACAGGGCTATGCTGTCCCTGTATGCTTACCAGCAGAAAGCTTGAGTGCAGATTTCACTTACAAGTCTGGCAGCTACAGAGGAGAATGATGGGAAACATTGAAAAAGATGTCTGTAATTGTAGCCCAACCATGCAAGGCAATGACCCTCTTCCACAGTGTGCTGAAAAGTATCCATGTTTTGCATGTCTTTTCAAAAATCACCCTCCTTCTCTGCAAATTTAATGAACTGTAACTGACTTAGCTGAAGTATCTCACCTTAGATTTGGATTTATAGCTATTAGTAGAGATATGAGAGACTAGAGGTTTTCCCCTGTCAGTATTCTAATGTCCTTTCCACTGAAGCAAGGGAAAACATAATGTAGTTCAAGGCAGTAGAACTTATATATATGACCCTGAAACGTGATAGATTTTATGGTCTTCAAATCAGACACATGCACACTTATATTGACATAATTTTAATACATTCTGATTAAAAGTTTCAGATGGTATTTCCGTTCCAACTTTTCCTTCTTTCCAATACACATATAATTTAAATAAGTTTATCTTAATTATCTTAATTATTTTCATATTAATTTCAGTGTTTTTTTAAATAAGTGAGTCAAGCAGCACAGAAGGAAAAAACAAATTAAGACAGGGAGAGACTTAACACCTTTTGTTTCAAAAAAGATCTCCAATTTAAATAGGTCCTTATCTCTCCAAAACACATTTGTTCAACAGCATCCTCAGTGATAACAACAGTCCTGGAAGGAGTAGTGTTTGTACATTAATGGTTCCTGCAGAGCCATAGGAGTACAATACATAACAGACTAGGGGTCTGGGAACTGGGATCTATAGAACTGATGGCCAATACTTTTTTTCGTATTCATGTTCTTGCTAAACCAGAAATGGCTACTTTAAAGGTGTTTGTGGCAGATACTTAGAGACAGGCTTTCAGGATTGCTGAATATCCACCCCAGTGAGAATCAATAGGACTTGAAGGCATTTGGCGTCCCTAAAAAGCAGAGTTATAAATTACAGTAGATTTTCTTCTCACTGTGCTATTATAACAAGCCAAAGTAGGTCAAAATTTCTGCTTCCACTGTCAGTGACCTTTTATTATTATGTGTTATTTTCAGTCTTGGCATAACATGTGTCCAAATAGATGAATTTACTGCAGTTAACATAGAGAAGATATATGTATATAGTATGTATATATGCCTATTGAATATATACACAAAATCACAAAAAACAACCATAAATACTAGCAATCCTTGCTAGAGAACAAATGTGCCTCATGGAAAGCTTAATTATCATCTATCCAAAGCTTTATGTATTCTCAGGGAATCCAGGAAACTGATAATGAACTAAACATAGATGCTTGCCAAAGCTAAACTGGCTCTTTTCAAAATGCAGTGCTTGTTCTTGTAGGTACAAATTGTGTGTAGTCATCACTGAGGCATGGTACTGTTAGTCAGTATACCCTGTTTGTCAGAGCACTTGCAAATGTGAAATGTTGCTTTACATGGATAGACATCAGTGAAAATGTCATGGACAAATTAATTCAAATAGTGCCTCGCTCATGACTGAGGGATCAGAGATATTAAAATGTAATGCAAGTTCCTCACAAATATTGCCAAGCCTTGGTGCAGGTATCAGCCACCTGTGCAGACAATAAGCAGTGGAATTAAAGCCAAGACCCTGAAGGTGGAACAAGATGTTAAATTCAATAGTAAATTTTCCTTTCATTTTTGACCAACAGAGAAAAGATTTCAGTTAGGAAGACCGCAATTCTGCACCTAGTAGGACATGACACTTATCTACCTGTCATGTACTTTGATACCAGAGTTATGTATCTTAGGTCAGATAAACTCTCTCATCCTCTCTGCAGAACTTCTACTTTGTCCTTCTTTTTCTGTTTGTTGATATGATTACAGGAGGAAAAATCCTGCTACGTGCAAAAGCACTTGTTCATATGAAATCTAAATTAATTGCTTGAATAGCTGTAGGCAGAGTTGATGAGCACTAGAAGGATAAATAGGAATTAAATCCGGGGGTGAAGGGATTATGTTCTGAGGAAATTGATGTTTTCTATAGATATCTCTTTAAGCCTTGTAACTATTATTTACAGAATGCATCAAACTGTATCATTCACATTTAATTCTCAAATACTTCACGAAAACTTTTAACTCAGGATATTGGACAGGTTATAAGAGTCCTTTCCATGCAAGCCACTGTTGTGTATTAGACCTAGACTGACAGTGACCTTTGCCAGGCTGGTCACTATTGCTAGCTCTTCTGAGATCAAAATTAAGTTAAATCAGTTTTTCACTTCACTTCACTTCACTTCATTTCACTTCACTTCGCATTTCAAAACAGAATGCTGTTCTTTTCCTTCATGGCTGCTGTTGATGCTGCTCATGGCAGCATAAAATGGTTCAAGTTGGAAGGGACCTTAAAGATCATCTAGTTCAAAACCCCCTGGTCTTGAACACTTCAGGGATGGGGCATCCCCAACTTCTCTGGGAAACTTGCTCCAGTGTCTCAAAACCCTCATAGTAAAGAATTTCTTCCTAGTACCCAATGTAAATCTCCACTCTTTCAACTTAAAACCATTATGCCTTGTCCTATCACTACACTCCCTGATAGAGTCCCTCTCATCATTCCTGTAAGCCCCCTTTATGTACTGGAAGACTGCTGTAAGGTCTCCCTTGAGCCTTCTCTTCTCCAGGCTGAACAACCCCAACTCTCTCAGCCTGTCTTCCTGTGCTTTAGCCCTCTGATCATTTTTGTGGCCGCCCCACTGGACCCATTTCAATAGATCCATGTCCTTCCTGTCTTGAGGGCCCCAGCACTGGACATAGTAGTCCATGACATATCTCATGGGAGCAGAGCAGAGGGGTAGAATCACATCCCTTGACCCGTTGGTCACATTTCTTTTGATGCAGCCCAGGATGTGTTTGGCTTTCTGGGCTGCCAGCACACATAGTCAGCTCACATCAAGCTTCCTGTCCACTAGTACTCCCAAATCTTTCTCATCAGGGCTGCTCTCCAGCCATGATGTGAGAAAAGAAAGAGCACCACCCTGACCCTAAAGAACTAACCTCTCCAGATGATAAATTGTTTTGAAATGCAGCATCACTTTTCTTGAAGATGGGTGGAGAAGAAACCATAGCGTGCTGCTGCCCCGTACTAGCAAGAAACTAATTTCTGCTCAGCTGTACTGGTCAGCAAGTGAGGAATGGAGCTCAGAGCCTCTATGTTGTCAAAGCACTGACGGAGGTCACGGTATGCCTGGCAATCCACAAAGAGAAATGAAGACCATTTCTCTGCTCCAATACTTTGGTAACATAGAGTACTAGAGCATACTTACACAAAGACTGCATACCAGAGTGAGAGTTTCACCCAGATAATGTGACTTTTTCCTGAACAGTGTATTTCATGGAAGTCCTTTATCTCACTGGCCTGAATACATTCTGTTATGGGCAAATTAAGCAAAATCTTCTGTGATTTTAATATCCATCTTTTACAAACACACTTTTCAGAGCAGTTTGCCGATGTCCCAGTTCTTGCATCCTATATCTTTCTCTGATGATTTATGGATTTCCCTTTAAAACTGGCAATAATCATCTCAGGGTATGTCCTGAAATAGAGGGAGATTACTACAAGTATTTTAGTAAACAGTCTGTGTTGAGTAATATATTTTAAGTATGAAGTATATAAGGAGAACATATTAAAATAAAAAATGACAACTGCTGTACTCCATTCTCTAGAAGAGGTCCTATCTGCAAATAAGTTCTCAGCTACAGAAACTGAAATATCTGTAGAAATGTCAGTAGTTAACTAGGTGTATTACAACTACATTTAGGATAAATTCTATAGTGAATGAATGTATAAAACAGTTAAGATAAATGAACAATAATTTATCATTTAATGGCAAGTCTCTCCACACTACCAGCAAGAGTAACGGGCAAATAAAGAACTCTAATATGCCAAGGAACATAGTAGAAAAGGAAAGCATCCAGGGAACAAGAAGAAATGAACTCCCAGGGAAGAGATATCTCTTCCTCCTTTTGAATTTTAATTCTAAGGTCTCAAAATAGAAGAATGTTAGTTTAATCCAGAATATCCATTCTCTTAAAATAAAATAAATAAATAAAAAATCAAGAAGTTGGATAGAGACGCAAGAAGATGAAAAGACAACTTCTTTAAGAAAAGAACTCCCTGTACTGTGGAGAGATGACTGAGCAGTCTAGCTGAATCAACTGAGCAACTGAGGATGATTTTTTATTTTAAATTGTAACTGTATTTTAGCTCTGTAAATCAAGAATTCAACTGAAGATGCTGCAAAAATTGAGGCAGTACTTGGAAAAGTGACCTAGTTGTAACAGAGTCCTCTTCATCAAAAAAATAGGTCATGAAAACTTACTGCAGAATTGTTTTTTTTTAAAAAGTTGGTCTGGAGAATGAGGTGACCAGCAGGAGTTTCCCAGTTTGTGAGGATCCAGTCTGTGGAAAACACTGAATTCTGTAGTCAAACATTACACTGATGACAACATAGTCCAAAAGAACTTTATAGAGGTAAGTGAGCAAAAAGGTGACAAAGCACCTTCAGCAAAGATAAATTTAAGATTATGTCTATAGGGAAAAGCAATCTATATCTTGCCTGCAAGATGCTAAACTCAGATTTGGCAATTGCAACTCAAGAACAAGAACTTGGAGTCATCAGTAAAAAGTCTCTGAAAGTTTTGGCTCTATGCCCAGGGGTAATTAAGAAACCCAAGAAAACGCTGGTGGTCATCACAAAGGCCACTGAGCAATGAGAAACATGATTCTATCTATCTTCCTGCTATCTAAAACCTTGGCATAGTCACATCTTGACTATTACAGGCTGTTCCAGCCTCTGCAAGTTAGTAAGGCAGTAGAGGAGTCAGATGGAAGTTGGCAAGGACAGTGACTAAAAAGAGAAAAGAAATTAAGCAACTATTCTCCCCAGGATCAAGATTCACAAAATCATAAAGGCAGCAGAGAAGATGACCACAGAACTATTATCAAATCTCACAAACCCCTAACAGGGGACACAGTGAAATTGGGAGATCAGTTTAACACACACATATGAAAATATTTTATTTTATTTTTTAATACAGGGAGTAGTGAGTATCTGGAACTTGCAGAAGGTCAGGGAGGTGGACAGTGTCAGCCAGTTCAAACAGGAAGAAGGAAACTTCGTTGACCACAGGTTTGTTAAGGATATACTAGTGGAAGAGGNATGGTGACTGGATGTTGAGAGAATACAAGAGGCATGGACTGCAAACTGTAACCAGGCTGGTACTCACTTTCCCTTAAAGCACGTGTCCTACCATCTCCAGAAACAGAATGAAGGTCCAGATGGATCATTAGTATAACACAACATGGTTTTCTCATCTGACCTTTGATAAGCTTTGCTCAGCAAAGCTTTTTTTTGACCCTCAAAACTGCCATATAATAACCAGTAATAGAAACGCAGTCTGCTATCAGGTATTTTTTTCTTCAAAGTATTGCCAATGATCTGATGCATGACCTGAAACAGTGACACATTTTCTAAGACTGAAAAAAATGCAACAGCCCTAAAGTCAGCTGTCCTGTGGCTTTGGAGCAGTGGAAACTCGCACCTCATACAGTAGCACGGAAAAAAGAGATCAGAAGATTTCTGCCTTGAAGTGAAGCTCAACATTTAATTCTTTACCAAAGCTGAAACAACAGTCCTGACATGTAGAACATTTACTTACTCTGAGAGGTAGTGGCCATCAAAGTTATTGTTTTAATATCACAAGTGATATACAGAATAGGTACACATGGTGTTTCATAAACAATGGAAGATTATAGTTCCAGACCACTAATAAAATTTTATAACTGTATTTCAGTTTTCTATAGACACAAATACAACATAGCAGGATTAATGCTTATCTATCCAGTTCCCTTACCTTTTGCTCTCTTTCACCTAATGGAACCTATTTAATTAGCAGCACCAAGTAACAGACTGCTGGCAACCACGTGGCACATCTCAGATAAATAGCAGAAATCAGCTGCCAGGCAATGGCTCATTAAATCACACTTCAGTGGAAAGTCAAATGAAGGCAAATATAATTTGAAAAATAGTTTTAAAACCACATCAAGACATACCCCACAGATACAGAGGAGCCATTTTAAAATTACACGTATCCCATTCCTTTCATCAATGTCAGTACAGTTAATCTTCTACATCAAGGAGATACTTTCATGAATATTCATATTAATATATGCAACATGCAATGCAATTTATTAGTCTGACAGAAATCTGTGAGCAGTATGACTTCTTATGTATGCTCTTATCTCAATGCTAATTAAAAATCTTATCTAAGCCAATTTAATATCAAACTAAATTATGTATATCAATATAGTGAGGGAAATACACTTTCAAGTGGTTCTCTAACCAAAAAGTTCCTAACACAATTTACAACCAATTTTTATTCTGTTAGATACCCACTTGCAAAAGTCTTCATTATTGCAAGATATTAAGAGTAACTTTATTTATGGAAATAGTAACTGAGGACTGGAGGAAGACAAATATCACTCAGGTCTTCAAAAAGGGCAAGAAGGAGAACCCAGGGAACAACAGGCCAGTTAGGCTCACCTCTGTCTCTTGGAAGGTAATGGAGCAACTTGTTCTGGATGTCATCTCCAAACACATTGAAGAACAGGAAGTTATTGGAAGCGGTCAATATGGATTTACCAAAGGAAAATCATGCTTGACCAATCTGACAGCCTTCTATAAAGTTATAACTGGATGGCTCGATGAGGGGAGAGGAGCAGACGTCATCCACCTTGACTCCAGCAGGTCTTTTGACACTGTCTCCCATAACCTCCTCACTAGGAAACTGAGGAAGTGTGGGCTAGATGAAGAGGTAGTGAGGTGGATTGAGAGCTGCCTATGCGATAGGACTCAGAGGATTGTAATTAACCCTCTGAGCAGGGTCAAGATGGAGGCCTGTAACCAGTGGAGTCTCCCAGGGGTCAATACTCGGTCCAGTCTCATTCAACATATTCAT
>VZRU01008707.1:7051-17385 GCA_013398155.1 Pedionomus torquatus
ACCCCCCGCAGCTAGACCCCAGCAACACCCAACATGGGACCCACCGGCTGCCATCGCCACTGGAGCAGGGGGGCTTCGCAGCAGGGCTGGGGGCTTCGCAGGGGGACAGGCAGAAGCAGGGCGCTGCATGGGTGTGTTCTTCTAACACTTGGGAAAACCACACTGTTAGAAGACGCTGGTGTGTAAATTGGTGAAAATATTCACTTTCCAGCCAGCTCCAGGGGGCGGGTTTCAAGGTCTTAGTGTTTTCCAGCTCCCCAGGTGCAGGGACAAGGAGGAGGCACTTGACCCAAGCTGCCAACAGGGTTATTTCATACCATGAATATCAATATATCAATATAAAATAGAAAGTGTACTGAGAAGCTCTCTCTCTCCCTTTAATGGCCGTGATCCTGAGAACTTCTTGCCCCAGTGCCAGAGCCCTGAGCCCTTCCCTTCCTCCTGAAGACACAGCACTCACAGAATCACAGAATGCTATGGGGTTGGAAGGGACCTCTGGAGGTCATCTCGTCCAAACCCCTGCCAAAGCAAGTCCATCAAGAGCAGGTTGCACAGAAATACATCCAGGCGGGTTTGGAATGTCTCCAGAGACAGAGATTCCATCACCTCTCTGGGCAGCCTCTTCCAGGACTCTGCCACCCTCAAAGTGAAGAAGTTCCTCCTCATGTTTAGATGAAACTTCTTGTGTTCAAGTTTGTGCCCATTACCTCTTGTCCTGTCACTGGGCACCACTGAAAAAAAAAGACTGGCCCCATCCTCCTGACACCCATCCTTTAAATATTTATAGATGTCGCTCAGATCCCCCTCAGCCTTCTCTTCTCCGGAATAAAAGACCCAAGTCCCTCAGCCTGACACTCACAGTGTCCCACAGCGGCTGTCCCTGCTGGGAGTGCACAGCTTCCTGTGATGGAATGGACTCAGGATAATCTTTGTGCCTTTTATATTTGTATTATGATCAATATTGGTTCTTTAGTGCTATTAATGTTAATTACCTCCTTATTCTATTGAATCCCTTTATATTTCAACCGTCGGGTTTCCCTTTTTCCCCTGATTTCCCATCCCAAGTGGGGAGGGATCATCAAATGACAAAATACTTGTCTAAATGACAGTATATTGTTGTGGGTTTCTCCAACCACAATGGCACATTATGGGCTCTTGTTGAGCATCCAAGTCATCCCATTGCCTCACTCAGCCTTGTGGGTTCGGCTTCTTTCCCACCTCTGCCTCCCCCAAGTGAGCTGCTGCAGGAGGGACATGGTGCAGCGCACGCGATGGAGCAGAGGACCTTGCTGTGACAGGACATGGTGGGCACCAAAAGTCTGCAGAGCAACAGGGCAGATTTGCAACTCACCATCTGCTCATGTCCCACCAGCTGCTGGCAGACGTAAGGGATTGCTGGAGGCCAAGTCACCTCTAGAGCCCCATTCGGGTGGCTCAACATTGTCCCACCTCTAGTGACACCATCACCCACCCGCGTAAGCTCCTACAACCAACACAGCCCTCAAGCCCCAGCAGAGAGGACACCCCTACTTCTCCTGCTGCCTCAAGTATCTGATTCAAATCCTGTCTCACGGCCCATACACTTCCCACCTCCCACCTCAGACACAAACAGAGATCACAGTGATAAAGTGCCACATGCCATCTCCCAGCAAGGCAGGACTTTCCAGGCACACAAGAGTTGGAGCCACTGCCCCACAAGAGCACCTGGAGGTATCACTGGGGAAAAATAGACAGAGGTGTAAAAAATAAGTCTCTGAGCTTATCTTAGCTGGGAGGACTTGGAGAAGAACCTCAGGATCGCAGGAGAACAGCAGGGAGGCAGAAAATGCATTAAACGGTCAGTGCTTTGGGAAATGAGGACACACAAACTCCCACAGCCTGGGCTGTGGCAGAGCAGGATGGGAATCCAAGGAGAGCAGTCTCTTCTCTGCCTCCCCGGCTCTCCTCCTGTCACACAAGCACTAATTCCTAGTCCATTTTTGTGGGGTTGCTGCAAACTCTCAGCCCTGTAAATGAGACAAGATTTGTTTCTGAGTGGCTCTGGCTCTTCGCCTTTTCTTTGCGGAGATTGGCCCTTTCTTTTCCTCTACCTCAAATTGTTGGGTTTTTTTTTAATGACCTTATTTTTCCCTTTACCACAACTAAAGGCTGCTCCCAAGAGCCAGCTGAGTGCATCAAACCATTAGCAAATTCTTCTTTCCAATGCAAATAAATACATTAAAAAGTCTAGCTTCTGTTTACAAAATATCCATCCCTCATTAATAAATATCAAATCAACTTCTCCCTAACAAATGACGCATTCTGGAACCGTTCATAAGAGACAGGGTATCATTTGCCTCCTTATTTGGAAGCAGGAGACAATGCAGCGAGCTCTTATAGCCATCCTCACCTTTGCTCTTGGGACAGGTAAGTCCAAGAGGAATAGAAGAGCTTTGAGGAATTCTGCTCTCATCCAGCTGAGAAGGGATTTGCCCACACTAAGGAGGGTTTTCATCCCTACGACTCCACACGCTTTCTCTTTCAGTACCTCTCTCTCACAAGGGTTAAGATCTCGCCTGACCCTCTCCTGATTCCTGTGGATTTTTATTTCTTTTATTATTTTTTATTTCTAGCAGGGGCTGCCCCGAGGTACGTCTGCACCTACTACGATGTTGTCGAGTACCTGAACGCCTCCTCTCTCAGCAAGCTGCACTCACACATACTGCCCAAGACAAACTTGAAGGAGCCTCTGGAAATCAAGATGGATTTTATGCTGGTGGCCATTCTCTCTGTGGTAAGGACCTAAAACTCCTGCCGAGACGTTATAAGAGAAAATTGAGCAATAGTTAGATCTGAATTTTCTGCCAGGCAGGGCTGGGCCAGCAAGACCACGGGGATGAGCATCAGTCCCTTCTGCTTCTTCACCTTTCTGCTGTTCAAAAGTGTCGATGGAAGATCTGGAGTATTTTCTCCCACCTACTTCCAGGAAAAGGTTCAGAGGCAGGTTCAGACAAACAGCCTGCCCTATAGCGGGTTGTGAAAACACCCCTGTGGAGTGCCTGAGCTGAGCAATGCATTTGCAGGGCACTGGCATGTAAATGTTAGCAATACTCTATTTTTTTTTCCCAAACCATTGGACTGTTTGCTCCCACTTTTCCTTTTAGCCACAGGACCAAGACCCTTGGGCTCTGCTCCTGAGTTTCCACAACCTGTACTATCCACTGCAAGAGCAATAGGGGAGAGCTGCTGGGCTCTGCATTGGATGGACCACAGAAAATCAGCTAAATACCTTCCCTTTTGTTTCTCCAGATTGAAAAACTCCAGACAGTCACTTTTTACTTCGTGCTGAACCTGGTAGGTCCCTTGAGAGCGTTTCTCTCCGATGATGCCCAGCAGGATGGCTGGGGCAGAGCCTGGCACTCATCTCTCTCCTCCAACTTCTTCCCCAGGAATGGAAAAACACTTTAGCAACCTGGGACCCACAGGATTTCTGTAACATTTCCAGAATCATTCTGCCCACGAATACATATTGGTCTCCCCCCATCTTCATTCTAGAGCGGTAGGTTCCCTTTTCCTTTTTATCCACTGACTTAAGAGAAATGCGATGGACACAAACTCTTGGTGTTGGTGCAGGAGATGAGATGAACTCATATGGTTAAAATTTGTTCCTATGAGCTCTCTACAACCAAGAACCTTGTAATTTAGATTAATGGTGGCTACAGTTTATCCAAAGCTCTGTAATAACTGAAGCATCTCTAGAAATGTCCCACCTGGGCTGTAGTTGGAGCTGAGGCAGTGGCAGAGACCAGCAAGGCTGTGGAACAGAATGACCCTTGGTGGTTTGTTGTAAGATTGGGGGACAGAACCCTGTGGGTCTGACAGAGGGACAGCCACCACCACTGGCTCTTTGGGTGGGAGGGGGAGAGGCAGCTCTGGCCCTTTGGGTAGGAAGGGGAGAGGGGGAGAGGCAGCTCTGCAGAGCAACAGAGCCAGAAATGAGCCCCTGCCCCAGCTGAGAGGGGGAAGCAGAAGGGGAGAGGAGCAGGAGTTTCCTCAGGAGGCACAGAGCTACTGCAAACCTTAGTCCAGAGGCACCCACCAGCCTTTCTTCAAGCCCCAGGGTTCTGCTCACCACTGCCACATCCCCAGGCTGGGTGACGGCTCAGAGCCCTGCCTGAAAGGACGCTTACAGCCCATGCTGCTGTGGGACTGAGGTGCATTGCAGCATCATGGAGCTTGGTCACCCCCTGCTTTTGTTTCCCCCCAGAGTGAACGGACAAAACTCGAACCTGGACTATACGGTCGTGACGCACAACGGCAGCTTCAACTGCACCCAGCCCTTGCAGGTCACCTTAACGTGCAGCTTGATGATCCTCAAGTTTCCCTTTGACACCCAGATGTGCAACTTGACCATAGCATCCTTCCTCTACCCAGGTACAGTGAGAAGTTGAGTTTTACCATAGCTGGGCCAAATTTGCAGAAGGAGGAATAGATAAGATGGACCCCAGCTAGTTCCTGGGTTCCCTTTACAGCAGCACCACACACTCACACTGGGTTGGTGGAGTTGAGGTCATGCAACACCAGGGAAAATGAGCTAAAACCTTGTCATTCTGTTTTGGCACATTTCCCAGCAACATCTCTGGAAGCATCTGGAGGTTCTGTAGCAAGTGCCCCTGGGGACTGTTCTCTACAAGCCAAGAGACTTGGAGGCTTCCTGCAACAAGGCTACTTGGTCACATATAATTTTGCAGGAGTCATCTTCAAACATACTTGAAAGCCATGGAAACAAAAGGAAATTAAGGGCAGTTTCAGGGATCCAAATTGCAGTCAGAGTTCATCCCAACAGGGAGGGAAAATTAAGCAGAGGTGAATGAAGCCCTCCAGCTCCCACTCACAAAGGACAACTGTCCCAATCCACCAGAGACTTCCCCTGTGATCCATGTTCCCAGGGGTCCAGCTAAGCCTCTTGACCTGAGTCCCTTTTAAATTTCCCCCTGATGGGCTAGGAAACCCCAGCAGTGCGAGAAACATTGCCTTTCCCCATCTGCATGCTCTCCTGGTTGGGAGGGAAAGGAAGAGGAAATAACGGACCTGTAATAAATACCTCAATTTTGCAACTTCTCCCCTCCTCTGCCTCCTGCCCAAGCAGCAACAGACCTTATCATGAAGACACGACGGTCACCAGCCGAGATGATGAAAGACAGCCAGAGTTACTTCCTAACTGATGGAGAGTGGAAGTTCACCAACCTGAGCATCATTGAATACATGGAACAGCTGGATAACGAACTATTTTCTATGGTCACCTACGTGGTATGAAACAAGACAATTTTCTACATTAGGGAACAAGTGTTCACCCACCACAGTAACGCATCTCCTGCTCACCTAAATTTTGTCCGTCTTCTTCAACAGATTTCCATGGAGAGACGACCCACTCTGTATGTTTTGAACCTGATCCTCCCAACGTGCGCCCTGTATCTTCTGGATATGGCTGTGCTGTTTGGGCCCAGCTCCCTCGAGGAGAAAATCAGTTTCCAGATCGCCATCATCCTCGGCAGCTCCATGTTAGCTGTGATTCTCAACAACATCCTGCCAACTTCCTCCAACAAACCACCCGTGATAGGTACCCATCTTTACTGAGTAAAAACTAATCAATTTTTTATGCATGTATGAACCTTAAGGAAGGCCTTTGGGCATTAAGGGACTCGTTCATGAACGCTGAAGTCATGAGCAGCTGAGATTTATCAGCTTGCTGGAGCTAGAAATATCCCCCTTCCCTACCAGGCTACTGACCCCAGACAGAATTTTGTTCAAGAAAATCATTTATGATTCTAAAATGGTTGAAGTTGAAAGGGACCTTAAAGATCAAGTCCAAACCCCTCTGCCCTGGGCAGGGACACCTCCCACCACACCAGGTTGCTCAAAGCCCCACCCAGTCTGGCCTTGAACCCCTCCAGGGATGGGGCAGCCACAGCTTCTCGGGGCAACCTGTTCCAGTGCCTCACCACCCTCACAGAAAGGCATTTCTTCCTAGTATCTCATCTAAATCTCCCCTCTTCCAATTTAAAATGATTCTCCCTTGTCCTATCACTCCCCTCCCTGACCAAGAGTCCCTCTCCAGCTCTCCTGGAGCTCCCTTCAGATCCTGGAAGGCTGCTTTAAGGTCTCCCTGGAGCCTTCTCTTCTCCAGGCTGAACAGCCCCAGCTCTCTCAGCCTGTCCTCACAGCAGAGGGGCTCCAACCCTCTCATCATCTTCGTGGCCCTCTGCTGGACCTGTTCCACCAGGTCCATGTCCTTTCTCTGTTGAGGACTCCAAAGCTGGACACAGTACTCCAGGTGGGGTCTCACATGTGCAGAGGGAGAAAACAATGCCAATTATAAAGTGTTTTCTTTATTTTCTTATCATTTGCAGTGGTATTCTTCCTAGGCACCTTCCTGCTCATGATCATGGCTGTCTTAGACACCTTCTTCCTGTTGCATCAGCAGCACAAATCCCTGCGCTTAGACAAGTCTCTCAGAAGCTTCCAGCCAGGTAAAGCCACCCATAACCTCTTAAACAAGCAGGTCAGGTCACCTGTGCTTTCCTGCTGGTTCCTTGGGGCGAGGGTGAGTTCCCTGAGGGCAACCAAGTGCCCTGGGCAGGATCAGTCCTGCTGGTCACCCACCAGCCCCTTCCCTGTACCAACACACGCTCTCCGCTGCTCGCAGAGGTGCGCGCCGAGTTGGCAGTGGCAGCCGTGACCAACCCGAGCATCAGCCACGTGGCCAAGGAGGGCACCCACCTGCTGAACCTGCCCAAGGGCCGGAGGAAAGGGCAACCGGCCAAGCCCGGCTGGCAACCGCAGGAGCAGGACCCATTTCTGCTGGTGTTGGAGAAGGTGCTTCTCTCCAGTCACTTCTTCCTCTCCTTGTTCTTTTTTGCTTTTATTTCTATAAAATGGAGCTGCTAGAGACCGGCTCCGTGCTGTGCTCATTCAGTTGCTCTCCCTTGTATCGCTTCTGACCCCTCCGCTGCGATTTTTTTCCTGCTTGATTCGTACAGCTGCAGTTGTCTGTTGCCTAAATAAAATAAAATTGAAAACCCAACCCCACAGGGCATGAGATCTGCACACTTCCTGCTTTGTACTCTGCTTCATCAGAACTACGCAGGGTCTTCACGTATTCTGTGGGTCAGCAAAGTATTTGCATAAAACAGCTGTGGAATTGGGGGATAACACTATCCATCAGGAATTCTTACCACAAACACGACTGTCAGAAACAAGAGCTAAGGCCCTTCTCTCAGGGAGGTCTCTTGGTTCTGGGGAAAGGCGTTTAAGAATTCCACCTCAGATAGTTAAGTAGAACAACACAACTCTGAAGCACTTGTACTGTTTCAGCAAGATCCGCATCATTCAGAAACCCAAGACAGAGAATAGGACCAGCAGGGCCAATGGGGCAATACTTGGGATGTTTTAAAAAAAAAAATAAAGACGTTTATCTCAATACATCTACACTCCTTCCACTTCTTTTGCAATTGCCTGCAGCTAAACCATCACAACCAACCTAGGAAATGTCCCTACACCTCAGCCTGTGTCCTGGGTTGAGACACAGGATTAACTTTTCTTCCAATGCTGGGGAAAACTGTGCTTTTAGAAGACTGGTTTATTTGCATTACAGAAAATGCAACAGGACTCCATTTGATGAAGAAATCCAGCTGGGACCTTGGTCCTTCCTACAAAAAGAAGCTCACAGGTAGAAAAGACAAAAATCAAGGAAAAGTGGGTTGTTTGCAAATCAATGTATTGTTCGTTCCACCTGCCTCAAAGCCTTGCAACCTCACATCTAAGATCTAAGCCACAGACAGGAGGGAAAATACTTTATTTCAAAGAGCATAGAGTCTGACAAACCGTCTCCAGACAAGTTTACAGATCAGCAATCGGTTTATGGGGCCAGAACGGGTATTTCTCCTTGTCCAGTTTGGTTTCAGGGAAGGCTTCATGCAAGTCTTCAAATGTCATCTGTTCGAAGGGAATCATGCTTTTCAGCTTCTGAAGCTTGAAGGGAGAGAGAGCAGAGACAAACGTATTACAAGTCGCTTGTCAGCAAGAAAGAGCAAAGCACACACAAGTAAGAACAAGGTGCGTGCCCAGCTGGGCTAAAGATAATATTCACCAGGCAAAGTCCAGACTTACCTGTTGCTCGTACTGAGCAATACGAGCCTTGGAAGCCTGCACGTACTCAGCAGTGCTCTTTGCCTGTGGGAAAGCAGAGGATGTGGTGAATAGGGTTACAATAAAGACGGTGACCTAGGGTGAACCTGCAACCCCACGCCTTAAGTTGGCATCAATATTCCTCACCACTACACTAGACAGAATCTTGATCTAAGCCCAAATCTTTCCACATGCAGGGATCCTCTTGTTTAGCCAAAAGCCAGACACAAGCATGAAGACCAGAGCCACGCCCCAGCACAGGCAGATGCACGGGCAGAACATCCCTCTCTCCCTTCCCCATCCTCACAACAGTCAGAGACAATCCCAGCATTAGGAGAGGTTAAACACTTACAGCTTCTGCCTCCTGAGCATCGATTTTGGCAGTCTGTGTATCCTTTGGCTCAGGAACCTTCAGTGAACTGAACTGTACAGTGAAAGAGAAAATTGTTTATACCATTTGATTGAAATAATCCTTCACAGCAAGGCCATTTTCCCAAGCAGCAGAGGAGCATTCCCTCCTTTCTTCCTAGGATAAGCTCACAATGCTCTAAGTTCACAAGCTTTCTAAAGCTGACCACTGCAGCTTGCCTGAGTCCTTCACAAGCAGCACGGCTCACCTGTGAGCTTAAAGCAATCTATTCCATCCTGCACACCACCACCAGGACATGTAACACCACACACATTTACCCCAGCTCTGTAAAGAGCAAAGCACCGAATTGCAAGGAAGCAAGAAAGTCTAATACCAAAGACTTATCATATCCCAGACTGATTTCTCCCAATAAAAAAGTTCCCAGATCCACATGAGGTCAGTAGGTCCTCCCAGCCTGGGAGCCCAATTACTACAGTGCCAGGGACACCACGTGTCCTTCAGCAAAAGTCTCACTCAGGCTTTTCAATTCCTGCTTGTAAAGAAGAGGGCAACCCCTGCAGGCATCCGCTAGCTTTACAGGTTTCAGAGCACAGAGCCACACTTGCCACCTTTGTCCATTCAGGGAGTTAGAAAAATATTCAACCTTTTGCTTCAGGAGAGGCACCACCTGAGAAATCACTTTTGTAGCCAAAATAATTTATCAAGTTTTCCATCACCAACTTCATTGCTATACAATGCCAAAAGTTTCCTCATGAATGATGGCACCAAAGCGACCTCCTCGAGGTCAGCGACACTGACCTGCAGGATGTACAGCTGGGGTATCTGCTACCCAAAACCAACCTTCTCTATCAATTCCAGTGTTTTCCTCTCACACCAAAGACATTCCCCATTTAAGCCTCCATGAAAAGCAATACCCAGCCTGCAAAGATACTGACCTTGCTCTGAAACTCATCCACCATGCCAGCTTTAGCAACAGCAGCCTTGTAGTGAGCCCAGTCGATGGTCGGGGGTTTCTCCGGCAGAGCGGCCAACCTAAAGAGGCAGAGCACAGCGGTCATAGCCAGCGCCAGAAGTAACCCCATGCTACCATTCGCTCTCTGCCACGGTTACTTTCCAGAGCGTCACCAGAGCCTGCTAAGTTTAGTTTAAATATCTTCAAGTCCATCATTAACAAGCAGTGATGAACCATTTCTGCAAATCCCCCTCTCTGCCCTTGAAATAGCCTTCGCTATACAGACAAGAGGAGTTTGGCCTGCAGCCCTGCTCCACTTTAAACTACCATATAGACTGTCTGGCTGCAGCCCTGTTAGAAAGGATTAGCCAGCTTCCACAATAGCGAGCCAGGGGCAATCAGCAATACTAGCTGTAAAAGCCAACAACGTTTGCATCAAGGAGCTGAAACATCTGAGAAGACTCAGGAATTTGAGCAGTAATTAATAGAATAAACACTTGTGCTTTGAATGTGCCAAAGCAAACTGCTTTCACACACTGCAGTTGTTGCCTTACTCTGGCAACAACACCGTCTTGAAGGTGCCTTAATGACTCTCAGGACACTGCTGTGGGACCACAGCCACCACCGTCACCTCAAGCTGGTACCAAAAAGGCTAAAGGTTCAACTGAGAGACTGAGCCACCCCCCATGCAGGAGTGGGGCAGACACTCACCGTGCTGTCAGTGCGTCATTGCGGGTCTTCAGGGCGTTGAACATGGCCCTCTGGTTGGGGGGCACCCTCTCGGCAAAGGCTGCCCAGTCAATGGCCTTGATAGCAGCTCTGCGCCCCGCCATGACTCCAGCCTGT
>VZRU01008707.1:17844-39205 GCA_013398155.1 Pedionomus torquatus
CGAGCGG
Source organism: Pedionomus torquatus (assembly GCA_013398155.1). NCBI lineage: Eukaryota > Metazoa > Chordata > Aves > Charadriiformes > Pedionomidae > Pedionomus > Pedionomus torquatus. The sequence goes on from VZRU01008707.1 coordinate 17,852, forward strand.
CCGGAGCCGCGGCGGGCTCCGGTGGGGCCTTGTCACCGCCCGGCGCGGCCCGGCCGCCCGCCGCTTCCAAGTGGGTGCGCCTGAACGTGGGCGGCACGTACTTCGTGAGCACCCGGCAGACGCTGTGCCGGGAGCCCAAGTCCTTCCTGTGCCGCCTCTGCTGCCAGGACGGGCCCGAGCTCGGCTCCGACAAGGTGAGGTCGCGGTGGGGGCCAACCCCCGCTCCCCCAACCCCGGGAACGGCGAGGCCCCGGGCCTGGGCGGCGACCGCCACACACTGAGCCGCGTTAGCCCCCACGGCAGCCAGCGCCACCGGGGGACAGCGCCCTGGCTTGCTGTATGGGCAGGCGACTGCCCCCGCTGCTGGTGTTCCCCGGGCCAGCAGCGGGGATGGGCCGATCTCCACGGCGGCGGGGGGCTGGGGGGGCACGCATTGCTTTGACACATGCTGTCTCGTCGTCCTTCGTGTCCCGGTGCACGGCTACAGTTTTGGCTGTATCCCAGAGAACGGGGCTTAGAGCCCCCTCGGTCCTGTGACACCTCCAGCCTGCAGGCTCCCGTCCTCAGGGAGCAAACCAGCACTTCCCGCGGTGGTTACAGTAGAGAGGGAACTAAAATGAAACTTTCCCAGAAATGGGAATTTTAATGATTTCTCACCCTGAATGTGTTGGGTTTTTTAAAAAAATATATTTAGTGTTGCTCTCCTAAAAGATGACAGTGCACGTTCCTTACGTGGGTGGATGGCTTGGAAGTCATTGCAGTTTATCATGAGGATTCTGCAGTTATCCCTGTCATTGTGAGTTTTCTATAGGATTTGCTGTGCGAGATTTTATAAATATTTCATAGGTAGGTCAAACTGAGAATTAGTGAGGTTTCCTGCCACTCTCCAGAGTTTAATCAAAAGATAAATCCTGGTTGTGATCAAAATAGCATCAGCAAGTCGAAGAGATGACGTTTCAGAGTGCTTTTTCACAGTTTATTGCTTTGGAGCAAATGTTGCTTTAAAGTGACTTAAGGGAGTGACATGAAAGACTTCAGAGCTGGCTCAAGAAATGCTTTTGGTTGTGAGTTGTTGGCTATTTGGTGGCAGTAGTTGCATTGCCAGGGACACGGCTGGCACGTTGTAATGGGCATCTTCAGTAGCAGAAAGGAGCGGGGGGCGGAAAGAGCTACTTTAAACATTGTTGTGAGCTAGAACTGGAGATCCAGTTTTCCTCCAGAGTCTTCTAATTAAACTTGTTTGGAAAACAAATGTAGACAGAAGGCAGCTGTCAGCTTTTGGGTTTTATTCTTGCAGTGAAGAAAAACCAGCAAGCCCTGCTTTTCTCCGCAGGTATAAAACTCTGTTTCAAATTGCTTAATTTGAAGCGTCTGCCAGCGTTCCTGAGCTGCAGTGTTTGTAGCAGAGTTCAGATATTGGGAAAAAAAAAAAAAAGGAAAAAAAAAGTTGGTTTAAATGTGGAGTACACCTTTCACAGGCAAATGAATCCAGGTTCTTAAAGAGGAACTGTTCCAGTTATTAAAGTGAAATTCTTTTTTCCCTGTTTAACTATCCCTGATTAATTCCTCTGCCCACTCAACAGGATGAGACGGGGGCGTATCTCATCGATAGAGACCCCACATATTTTGGTCCAATACTGAACTACCTCCGACATGGAAAACTCATCATAAACAAGGAGCTTGCAGAAGAAGGTGAGAGAAAATTAGAGGGTGGGAACTTCAAATGCTGTTTGCCAGCGGTATCCGTGAGCCATCATTAGAAACGTGCCCGAGTGTGCAGGGCTTTTGGCACAGTGATGTGTACACGTGTGAGAAGCCGTGTTTCCCAGCAGTGCTGTTAGTACAATTGGTTTCTCGGAAGGATGCTCCTTAGCAGGGATGAAGTTATTAGATTCTGCACCTTCCTGAAAGCAGAGGCCTGCAGCTTGCAACAGAAGCCATTGCTGTTCGGCTTAGCTCAAAGGGGTTTGGCAGCAGAGCAAAAGATTCTCCTCTCCACCCACAGATGTGCAAACAAAATAGAGATTGTGCCACAACGCTTCTGATAATCATAGGGAAAGGGGAATAATCTTTCTTAAAGATCCTCAGAGTCACAGAAGCAGATGACGATGACTACTTGGTCATTTTCTTCCAGCCTGGGAGCTTGAGATTGATGACACGGCCTACTCAGCATTCAGGGATTTTCTCAGCTGTGGCTGGATTTGGAGGCAGGAACAGATGTTGCATCCTTGTAGCATCTTCATTCTATCCTGTACAGAGTGACAGAATTTCTCTCTCCTTCTGGTTCCTTTCCTAGGGGTACTGGAAGAAGCCGAATTTTACAATATCGCATCTCTTGTGCGGCTGGTGAAGGAGCGGATACGGGATAACGAGAACAGAACCTCTCAAGTAATGCCCAGGAACATTTGCGTTAACAAGTCGGTCATTTTCTGTAGCACAGTAGAAGAGCATGTGTGGCTGTAGACACCTCTAGTAGCAGTTCTTAGGTTTAACAGTCACCTTTAACTAGAAATATGCTTTCAGGTCAACCCAAGGCAGAGCTAAGAAAGAGTATTCATTATGGTTTTGTAAGCGCAGAACACAGTCGTCCTGTTAACGCTGCAGGGAAGGACAACAAGGAGTCAAACATATGGGGCCAGAAGCCAAGATGGGTAGCTATAAAGCAAAACATACTGCTCTGGCGTGTAAAGAATAGTTCAAACTCTTTCTCCTCTAAACCATTTTCTTCCCTATTTATCTATCTATCTCTGTGTGGCAATTTCTCCTATTGCTGCTCAGCGGATATTAATGGAGATTCAATTTCAGAAGATAAATGTTTTCCAGAGGCAGTAAATGGCTTTGAAAACCTGAGAAATGTTGCTTTCACTGTCCCTTAGCCACCTAGAAGGCTTTGAAGAGAAGTGTGGCAACCGTACGTGTGTACCTGGTTTAGAATCAGTTGGATGTTCTGAAGGATGAAGTTAGAAAGCCTGTAGAGCTCAGACTTCCTCAAATAACAAGGCAGCAGAGCAGAAGCAGCTTATTAATTTAATTATTAGCTTGAGACTCATAGTGGTTACTAAACTCACGCTAATATTTTATTTTCTCTCTGTGCTCTAGGGACCTGTGAAGCACGTGTACAGAGTCCTGCAGTGCCAAGAGGAAGAGCTCACGCAGATGGTGTCCACTATGTCCGATGGGTGGAAATTTGAACAGGTACCGTTACCCAAAAATGGCAGAATGCCTTCGCAAGCTGCATGTGGAATAAGCAGAGTTTGCTATGGAATTGTGCTTCACGCTGAATTCTCTTCTGAATAAACAGTCTGAGCTGAGCAGCAGCCCACTTATGTAAAATAACTGTCAGGGAAAGGCAGAATTTACTCAAACTGCCAAGAGGGATTTCATTTTCTCTCAGGACTCCTTGTATCCTTGTCAAATCCCAGAGCAATTCTCCCCTTCTCCTGCATTTCATCACTTACACTGGGCCCCTAATACAATAGTTTTAGCCAGAAAGAATAATAGGGCTATGAAAAAACTACATCAGACTTTTCTGGAAGCTCAAAGCCACGACTCCTGCTTTTGCTAAAGAGGCGCCAAGTGACATGAGAAATACCCTTCCTGCAGATACCTTTGTAGTGCAGCCAGTTTCTGGGATAGGTGTCACTGAAGTTGCATATGGCATTAGTCCAGACTTGCTTCTGGAATGAGATATGTTCCGTCTTATTTAGGAGGATAGAGAACTGGAAACCAGCTGGCCTGCATGTTAATGCTATATTAAGAAACTACAGAATAGGCTCCGTGGATTACAGCTTCGCTGTCTTCCCAATTAGTCCAGCTTCAGTACAAGTGGATCTTGGGGGAAATGTGCTGACGCGAAGTGAAGCACAGGATTAGCAACAGCACTTTGCATCCCTTGTTCGTGTATATATATATATATATGTATATACATATATATATCTGTTCTTTAATGCCTGAAAATTCCTATTCTGTAGTGGAGAGGGAACCCAAAACTCTGGCCACTGTGAGCCAGTAGTGAAATCTTGTGACCAAGAGCCACAAGCTGCTTTATAGAAATGTAGTTCTTCAACACCCAGGTTTTGCTTTCCAAAAATTTACTTAACAAATGTTGCCTTTCACACATGCAGATACACATCCCCCAAACCAAGAGCTGTAGGCAGTACCCTTCACAGGAATCTGCACCCTTTTCGCTTTCCAAGTCGTGCTTTGCACAGACCACCAAGATCCCCACCAGCCTCCTTCTTCCCAGACACTGCAAGCACCAGGAAAACTTCCTGCACATCCCACTCCAGCACCCTCCTACCATCCGGAGCTGTTCCTGCCCTCCCCGGCACTTGTATTCAGCTCAAATGCCCCCAGAAGCAACAAGGACAGAGAGATAACAATGTTTTGGTCAGGTCTAGACCTCACAGAGCAGTACAGCCTCTCTCCAGCTGTGAGATGGTCCGGACTGGGTCACAGAGCAGGAACGTGGCAGTGGTACGTCCCATGCTGAAATGGGCCCTGCTGGGTGGCAAGTTGTAGCTTGCGATCTGTTGCCAAGGTCTTTCCCCAGATGTGCAGCCCAGCATGGCTTCTGCCCTCCTCCAAATCACACCACTTGGCGTGCTGCGACATGTTAGGAAAGATGATAACGGATCTGCATATTGCGGACAAAGAGAGCCTATTGCTAAATCTTAGCCTGGATGCCAGTAGCTGAACAAAGCAGAAAGTCCCCTGGTGCTCTTGGGATCCAGTCACTTTGTAACACCAAAAAGACTGGTTCAGAAACCTGAAGCAAGGGCAGAAGTGGTAAAAGCTGTTGCAGCCTCACTGTCTGTCAGGCTTCGGTTCTCAAAGCATGGGGCTTTTCAGTTTCTCTGCCTTATACCATTCAGTCCTGCTTAAATTAAGAATGGATTAGATATTTGCTATTTTAAACAGAAATCCATTTTGTGCACCTACAGTTCAGCAGTCTGGAAAGCTGCTGTCTTTATCGAAAGATACTTTGTCTTTGTTGAGCAAAGAGCAGGAGTGAAATATCCAGGAGCTTAAACAGTAAAGATAGGGAGCAGGGAAGCAAAAGGAATTATATATATATATATCTCTTTAATCCTGTGTATATCTTTTGCCCTTATGTCAAAACCTGTTTAAAACAGCACTGGAGGTCAGTCAGTACGACAGCCCCCCAGGTCATCCTGCAGCTGCTCTGTCACCGTATGGACAGTTAACAGTCTCAGGCGGCCATTGAGTGTATCTGCCTCATGTATAAATATGGGGCTGGCTAGCTCAGTCGGTAGAGCATGAGACTCTTCATCTCAGGGTCGTGGGTTTNGAGCCGGATTCCAGATCTGAAGTCAGGAACGCTCGGATCAGGATCAAAGGCAGACGAACAGGCAGAGTCCTCCTTGGATGTCAGCCATCGAGGAAGGGCGAAGGGGCGAAAAAAGGGAGTTGACCTGTTGATCCTTCAGCTTTTATACAGGGCATGATGCGGATGGGATGGAATACCCCTGTTGGTCCGTTCTGGGTCACCTGTCCTGTCCGCTCCTCCTTGAAGGTGGGACCCTCCAACGGGCAAATGCTGAAAATTCTCTGACCCCTTGGTTCTTCCAGCAATAAGTCTAAACAAGGGCCTCTCTGCACCATCCCTTGGTATAATCAGGTCTTATCACTGTGAGACGGAACAGCTCTGAACAATGTGCTGTTAATTTCAGAGTTTAGCTAGTTAGAAGAGGCCTAACTAAGAAAGTAAAACTATAAAACAGAAAATTGGTTTGTTTTACCTCAAACCAGGACAGGCACTCTTCTAAAATCTGCTAGGACATGAAAGTTAGGGTGCACGCTGGGTATTTAGTTTCCTAGATAGACGCAGTTGATAATATTCGCATTGCTTTCTTCAGATTACTTAGATTTATTATCTGGAAAGCAGAACCGAGTTGTAAATGACAAATTAGCTCTGCCCTCCAGGATGTCCTTTTAATGTAATAATGATAAATGAGACAGATGGGATTTCTTGGATTGAGTCCAGCCCCCTCATCACAGCAGTAATAGAATATAATCCTATTTATACAGATACCGAACTCCATCTTGACAGCATCTACATAAAGAATGGTGCCAGTTTGCCACGTGTCCTAGTTAATCTAACATCTGTCTGAAGTAAAGAATTGCCTTTCCAGGTTTTACACAAAGTCAAAAGGAAAGTCAAAAGGCAAGTCGAGAGCTGAGTCCAGCGTGGTCCAGACCAGGAAGCCTACACTCCCTGCCCCATGTCCCAATTAGCTTGATATTATATATTGCAAAATCTGGTGTGTTTTTCCTTTTTCTGCCCTCAGTAACTGGAAAATACTCCTGTTGCATTAGGCATTACAGCTTCAGGCTGGAATTTCTTTCTGGGCTCCAGGTGCCACTAGAGGGCTCTGGAGCTCGGCTGTGTCCCTTACACGGACACGGGAAAGTCTGTGACACGGGGAGACACTTCAGATCCAGAACAGGTCTCACTGGACAGTCGTACCTCACAAAGCAGTTGTAGGAATAAAGCAAAAGTCAGGACTTACTGATCATTACCTTGGCTGTCTCCTGTTGCACAGCTCATCAGCATTGGATCTTCCTATAACTACGGAAATGAAGACCAGGCAGAATTCCTCTGTGTGGTGTCCAGGGAGCTCAACAATTCTACCAATGGCATCGTCAAGGAGCCCAGCGAGAAGGCAAAGGTAAGGCAGCTGCTCATGTATTGATTTGAGTTCCCCTTTGCAAAGAAAAAGCCCCTCTTACAGTAGCAGATCCATAATTTGCAGTAGCAGGTCCATGTCACCAGCTTTCCCATTTCCTCCTGTATGCAGGATCTTTCCCTCTTGGAAGATTTTACATTTTGCTGTAGTTAAGGCTCTTGGTGTTTTTCAAATTAAGACCAAAAAACTTGGAGGAAAGAGAGAGACTTGAAAAAGGGGGACAGCAAAGCAAGCACCTTTGAGATTGGTCATGTTTTGTGGTTGAGGAATGTTGCAGTGAGAGACAAGGATTTTTATTCCCCCCCGCCCTTTCAGCCTGCTCTTTTTTCCCTTCAGAATGCCAGCAAAAGGCAACATTTGTAACTCCTGGCAGGCAGCTGAACAGGATTTTAAAGAAGGGACTCAGCTTTAACCAGCCTGTCATTTGTTGTGGTAGTATAAAAGCCGGCCAGCTGCTCTGACCTTGTTTTTTTTCTCCACCAAAGACAAGGACTCTGAATGTGAACGTTTGCATTAAACTTGTGCAAGGTATTTATAGAAGCTCTATTCTATTTCAGATTCTTCAAGAGCGAGGGTCCCGGATGTAATTCAAGTGTCCACTCTGTTAAAACTCCCAGATGTCAAAAGGGCAGTCTGGCCAGGCAGAGCATCTCTCCGCAGTGCAGCCTTGCCCTTGTACAGTAACCAAGCTAACGCAAAGCAAAGCCGAGCCTGTCCTGCCATTGGCGAATAATTCTGGTCATAACCAAAGGCTTCCCTCTTACCCTGGAAACCGAGGAAGGAAAAGGCTCTTCCAGTCGGATAGTCCTTTCCACAAGTATTTGTTTTACTCTCTTGGCCAGCGCTGTATTGAATTTTTCCAACAATGGCTGGGCCGGATTCCCAGTCAGAGCCTTTGCGAAGGTTGCTCAGGTCCACAGGCCCTTGTAACCAGTCCCACCTTCCGCAGGCTGGCGTAGGTGGGAAGATCTGGATTTGAGCTGTGCCATTTCTTGCACCCAGGTCTGCCACCAGAAAAGCGCAGGGACCTTGCAACACTCCCCCTCCTGATCAGCCAGCGCCCCCCCCAAATCAGAAGAACAGGGCTTTAAAAGAAGGAACAAAGCCACCACTTGTAAAAACCCACACAAACTTTTCCATTCTTGCTTCGTATTTGTTCCTTGTTCAATTCCTATGAGCTAAGTTTAGATACTAAGGGGAGGGGAGTTGCGTGTCTATCTAACACGGGTCTCGCTGTTAACACTATTACATATGGGCTGGCATTTTCTGAAGCCCATTACTTTGCATGCTTAAACAGAGGCCCGCGTTCACCCAGGATAGCGAGAGTGATAGTTCTGTCTTTCATGCTTCTCTGCCGAAGAAGAGTGGTGACATCTTCCCCTCCAGAACCCTGCCACGGCCATATCTTAGCCTGGTGCAAAGCCACAAGGTTAGGGACTTGTTGCTGCCAAGTTCAGCTTTGCCTTGTTTGTCTCCAGCAACGTGGGCTCTGTTTCCTTCCTTCTCACCAAGGGAGGGCTTCAGAGAGAATTCCTTTTGTACTGTAGCAAGCAGGTAGGTTTGTTTTAACCCATGAGATCTTTTGCGGAGGAGATCCCCTCTTTACATGCAGTAATTTATCTGCAGCCCCCTCGTGTCCCCACCTTTCAGAGATCACCTCAATTACAGAGGGTCATCACAGAGTTGGGGTGGGGGTGGGGAGTTGGTGAAAAGTTGCCAAACTGTTGTAATGTTTCTTGTCCAAAGTGATGTGTCGACTTCTGTGACTTTTGGTTTTTTCTTTTTTTTTTTGGAATGCCTTGGATGGATGTGCAAAATGTTCGTTTGTGCCTCTCTTGAATTCTGATCTTAGCCAAACTGCAGTCACTGGTTCCCTCTCTGTTAATCTGTGCCATCCCTAACCAAGGGCATGTCCCTTCTAGTCTGGTAAATGGAATTTCTTAGGAATTTGCTGCATGTTTTTCTCCCTTTCATCCTGGCTTTGTTCTTTGTAGCCCAAATGTCCTGGCACTTGGGTCTTTTTGAGTCAAGTCCCAAACTGACATTGAACGCAAAGCTTCAGAGATGCTGGAATTCACAGACATTGACAAGCTCAGAGCAAACGTTTCTCAATAAGGTATCAGAAAATTCCTCACCTGGACTAAGGAGTTGGGCTCCTTTCTGGAGGACTTCAGCTACCTGTGGTCTCCTTGAAGTTTTGAGGTAGAATTAGGGAGATTTCTCATCTTGTCACTTGTTGCTGACGGGGCCTTGCAGCAGCAGAGTGTTACTAACGGTCCAACAACCAGTTCAGCAAACAAGACATGCAGCAAAGATGCTGAGTGACACGGCTGCACTCTCTGCCTCTTTTCTCCTGTACCTACTCTTGCCTGTCCTCTTCCATCCTGCTTTGCCAACGTACCTCCTCTGGTGGAGGCTTTGCCTCATTCTCAAGAATGACTGGTTAATTATGTGTGCTAGTTTAATCCTGGTAACAACGGACTGTGCCAAATGTCTTTGAATTCACGTTGTGTCAGTTCCAGGCTGTTTGAAACACAGACGGCTTGCCATCACGCTGAAGAACCCAGCTCTTCTTCTTCCTTCCATCTTCCCTCTTTATAACGTGGTGAGATGGTGTTGGTGTGATTAGACCATACGCCTTGGCTGGGCCTAAATAACACTGTGACATGTATAGATATCTCTCCTCTGTTGGTATCTTGTAGCCTCAGTCATTGTCCGTCTGTGCTCACAGCTAAGAAATCCAGAAGCGCATGTATGCAAGTTAGCAGCCTAAAAAGCCCTTTACCACTCATCTGTCATCTTTCCCTTCCTCAGAGGAGGGAATTTCTGGGAACTGGTCAAGAAGTACAAAACTAAAGGCAACAGGAACTGGTTGAGCTGCTTTTGTCACATCGATGCCAGCTGACACCTTGCTGTTCACACCATGGGGCCCAAAGCAACACTAGTTGCAAAGGGAGACTTTCTCTCCAGTACAGCTCAAATAGATGAAAACAATACCTCGTTGCTTTTTTTTGTATCACCAAAAAATGCCATGCGTGGTGAAGCCCACCGAGGATTGCCTGATGCAAGAGTTACGCCATCGCTCTCCCCTCTGAGCCACAGAGCACCTAAATGTTGCCATCACCAGTTGGAAGGAACAGCAGTTTAACTTACAGGCACAAGAATGACTATCGAAGTTGCATCTTGGGTGTCTCCCCCTCAATGCTCTGCAGCGAAGATGTGCCAGGCAGAGGTTGAAGACCCTTTGGGTTTGACTGCAGGGTCTTTGAGTTCAACAGAACAAGTTTATGGTAGAAAACCAATCATTGGCACCGGACACTCAAGTTCTTGGGCCATATTTAGGACCAGGCATGCAGTCCTTCCAGAGCAGGTACCTAGTGGAGGATTTCTCCTTTCCTGACTCTGCTAAATCACCTCTACCCAGAGACCAAGGCTGGTCTCGGCATTATGCACCAGTTGCATCCCTTCTGTGCTCAAGACAGGGCTTTTCCTTCCATTGCCTTTCACTCAGTCACAACTATATCAAAATTAGCGCTGAATTAGGATGAAATTTGTCCCATTCGCTTTAAAAAAAAAAAGAAAGGTAGCATGTTGTGGTGAGAAGGGTAGGTGAGCAGGGGTAGGTCTACTGAGTATCCAAGAGTGCTTGTGCCTCTTAGGAAGGATCACTTTATAGCATTAATCCTGGGAATGGAGAGTATGACACTTTGGGTTTTTTTTTAAAAAACTTTCCCAGTGGCCTAAATTGTTCCATTATGGCAAGACTGGAAATAACTTCTTAAAGTGTCTTTGTTTCTGCACATTTAAAAAAAAAAAAAACAAAAAAACAAAAACACAACACAACTGACCCTTCTCAGGGGTGACTGAGTGGGCTGAGGCAAAGGGGGCATGGTTCGCTGCAGGGCGGTGGGACGGAGCAGCTCCCCAGTCCCACAGCTGGGCCGTGGGCTCCTCCCCACGGGTTTGCCCGCAAACCCGGAGGTTTTGTACAGTTCGCCACATGTCAGTGCCCTTTGCTACTGTTTCTCTTTGTTTATTAAATGTGTTTGAATAAATAACAGTTGAGATGCTGTGATTAATTTTTTTTCCCAATAAAGGTTCTGAAATGGGTTTGAAAAGTTTGAGCAAAGCCTGCAGCCTGCTGCTTTCTCTGCCTCCATCTGCCCCCTAACCGTGCAAATACTGTGTTCTGGGGAAAGAAATAGGAAGATGGGGTGCCTGTTTCTGGCTCCATTTATAACAATAATTTATCAAAATAATATAATTAGAGTCTGGAGTCCTAGGTTAGCATCAGAGAAAAAGGCAAACTGAGTATTTTATCTTATACAAAAGAACCCAAACTTTTGCATCTATCTTCCATTTTCACTGGCAGCCAGAAGCAAGTAGTACATTAATACAAGCATTAAACATGAGTTTAAGAAAGGAAGAGGATTTTTAGCAGCTTTCATTTGCTAAACCTCTACTCTGGTCAGCAGAATGGTTTGACCCTTCCAGGCAGCTTTGCCCCTTCCCCCACCAGAAAGGGCCCAGGCTGAACATCTGCAGGAGCTTGCAAAGAGCTCTGCTTCCCCCACAAGACCAAAGACACAAGGTTCTTGCCATCAGCAAGACAAAACCAGAATGAACGCAAGAAAAATAAGTGGAATTTCTTAAAGCCAGCTTCCCCTTGTGTTCTGAGCCTGCAACTGGCTGCTGGGCAAGAGATGGCCCTGGGGATGAGGCATTAGCCCAGAGGCCCCCAGAGGGTGTTTTAAGTAGTTGCTCTGTTCCCTCCACCCTGAAAGCTGCCAGCCTTCTCCAGGTTTGTGTATTCAGCGAGAGCAGTGGATTAGCTGAGGTTTAGGTTCTTTCCTGTTTACAGAGCATCACAATTCAGAAGTGCTTGAAACACTGAGGTACCAACAGATGGACAGGCAGTGGGGAGGGAAACAGGGAAAACAAAGCATCAAGCTTTGGTAATGCTCAGAGTTGGATAACATTGGCTATTCAGGCCCAACACAGGAGGAGAAGGAGGAGGAACAAAGACCTAAGTGAAGAATGGGAAAATTGGGATTAATTTAGACTTACTTTTGGCTACAAGTGGCTGCTGCTCTGTAGGCTGCCCAGAAGACACGATGCTTCCACTTCATCCACCGCCCCGAAGTGACAGAGCAGGGAGGTGGCACATCCCCAAACCAGGGTGGAAGAAGACAAGACTCTCCCCCTATGGGGCAGAAAAACCATGGATGAACCAAGTCACCATGGTACCATAGGCTGATTTAAAACAGTAATTTTAAAGTCTCCTTGACCCCTCCCCATATCTCCATGCCAGAGCTGGCTGCATGTCTGGGCTGCCAGTGAACCTGCCCAAAGCAAAGCCAGGCTCGAGTGCCAGCAGCATCTCGGGCAGAGGTGGAAACTGCAAGGCTGGCACTGCCTGTGCCACAGACACATCATATTCCTTCAGTGTTCACAAGGCAGGACTTGTCCACAGAAATTCAAATTACAGCTGACGTTTCAGGCCTGCAGCCATAACCTCCCTGCACTTCAGGACTGTCCTATAAGGCTGGAAGAGCCCTTGTGCAGGACTTTTAACCAGCTCCAGCTCTGCCAGGCAGGCAGTTCCTCTCATGTCTGCATGCAGAAGACACAAGTGTCGCTCAGCAGTTTCTGCAAAAACCACAAGCTGGAGCCCCTAGGTCTTTGTACCTTCCCTCTCTTTCTCATCCAAAGCTGTGCAACCCGCCTAAGTCCTTTGAAAAAATCATTTATTTGCTTCTGGTTGCAGAAAAGAGAGACTATGGCCCAGCATTACCAAGCAGCAAGAGGTTGAGCAGGAAGGACAGCAACACTGAATGAGTTACCTTACCCAGAATAAACATGGCCCCTATACGCCAGCTCTTAATAAGCAGTTCCTGTCCTTGACAGGGGCCAGCCCAAAGCTCAGCTCTCCCTGTTGCCAAAATTCAGGCTGCTTTTGATCTGTTGCAGCAAGAGAAGGGACAAAGTGGGACAGTTTGCAGTGGAACTGGCCTCAGCAGGGATTTAAGGTCCTGGCTTTTGGCTGAGTTTGTCACAACACTCCAGGCTGCCTCCAAACCCTGCTGCCCCATGAAGATGTGGGATGCCCAGTGAAGACAGCTCCCCAGGGACAAGCAGCTCCTGTAGCTGAGGGACTCTGTCACCAGCAGGGCAGGAGGTGGACAGCAGCACAAACACACCCAAGGAACTTAGTACCTGCCCATTGATCCTTCCCAGCCCCCAGAGGCAACTGGGGGAAATAAGTTCCCCAGGTGGCTTTGCCAGGTGCTTGGGAGGAAGATGAGTAATGAAACATCACTGAGATTTTCTGATAGCCACAGAGTAAAGCAAATAAGTAGCACACGCCTCTGAGCTGCAGCAGAGTGGCTTTAAAATCCCTTTATTGGCCTTTTCTGCACTGGAAAAGGCACAACAGGGACAATCCCACATCCCTTTCCTTATGATAGAAAGGCTCATGCTCCCACCAGGGCTGAGCTCACCCTGGCCACCATGCTGTGTCAGGGGCTCGCTTCCCCACACCACCACAAAACTCCCATTAATCACCCCAGCCGGCAGCTTTGCTGGCCTCTGCCAGCTTTGCCTGGAGCACAATTAATTTCTGTTTCTGGCCTGCCTGCTCATGTCTGTGGACAAAGAGGAAACCCAAATTGACATTAAGGATAGGAAAGGGGTTTAGCAGCATCAAGGCATCCGTCAGTGTCTGACTGCTTGGCCTGGGGCTCCAACAAAAAAGCAGTGGAAAACTGCTGCTGCATTTCTCCTCCCCTCACACGTCTGGGAGGGTGAAACCCAGCAGCGCAAAGGTCTGGCCACAACCGTAAAGGCATCTTGCACAACATGCACACTCTTCTGCTCTGCCTCAGGCTCTCACGTAAAGACGAAGGTCAGTTCGTCACTTACCCACCCACCTTCACCAGGAACCAAGTAATCAAGCCAGATCTATTTGCAGACAGAAAGCCTGCAGATATTTTCAACCCAGCTTACTAAATTGTTTGGTAAACAAGGACCTTAGCCACGTCCTTCCACCTAGATCTGGTTTTGAGGCAGTCACTGAAGGTTTAACCTAACTTTCATAGGGGCAAATAACACCCATGTACCCTTCTCCCTTCCAGGACTGGAGAAACAGACGGGTCTCTCCAAACCACAGTAAAGAAGGAGCTGCAATCCCCAACCGATTGCCTTCAGACTGTGGTATAACAGATGAGCAAAGGCATGGAAATTTGACCTTCTGGCAATATTTCCTATTGGAGGCCTCCATCCCTCCTAGGGGTTCCCCAGACTTTAGCAGATGGGAATCTGATACAAGTCCATCATCAGACTGCAGTGTGAGGAGTTCTCAAGTCTCATGGGTCTCAAACAGAACCTCAGTGGTCTGAGAGCTCAGCTGCTCTCTGCATCACCAAGAAAATTCTTGGGAGAGGTAAGCCCCTTCCATCTGTGATTTAGCTCAGGGCAGTCTGGACAGCACGTCCTTCAGCATGGCCAGGAAAACACGCACCAGTGATCTTGGTGAATTCAAATGATAGTGGCTAAAAATGCGGAAAACTGTCTGGGGCAACCAAGCACGTCCACCTGCTCCAAGGATCCAGCAAGGAAAATGCTTCTCCTGATCCTTCTCCTCCTATTTCTCATTAATAAAAGCCAAGGTGAATGACAACGCCAAGTTTGAAAGATAAGATCTGCTAGATAGAAAAAAAATCACTGTCACCACTGCTCAGGCTCCCCAGATGTCAATGCATGGGAGATGGGCTGCAGCAGGGTTAGATTCTCACCCACACCAGCCACACAGCCCTGGGCTGCATCCTCATCTACTGGCTAGAGTTTTCACGCAGCTAATGACAAGGTAATTCCATTTTTAAAAAAGCCCTGCTTTTCAGGGAACATACCACCCTCCTCACCTTCACAAATGCAGGAAATTGCTGGAAGAACACCAGCAGCTTCCAGACATCCTTAATAGCATCAACTGAGCTCCAAGCAAAGGGCTCCATCCGTTTGGGTAGCCCTGTGCCAGCATTTCTCCCCATCTCTGCCTGCTCCCAGGGGCAACATGGCAGCTCAGGGCATCACAGCATGAGCCAGAGCAGCTTCCAAAGCCACTTCCAGCATGAATTTACACCAGCATGAATTTACACAAGCACATGTAGATCTCAGACTTATCTCTAGAGCCATCCCTGTTGCCTTGAAAAGAGCTGCCCTTCTTGGCACTGACCTGCCCACCTACCGCACAAAGCACAGGCTCTGGGAAAGTCACAGGCAGCCACCAGGGAGGAGGGTGGCCATCAGGAGGGCAAGGGCCGGCTTGCACATAAACCACTTGCAATCACCCACCAGCCAGAGAATTGCCACCAGGGTAAAGAGCAAGAACAAGCCATATCTTGCTAGATTCCTGTGAGCTGATGGGAGCTGTCAGCACACGCTCTGGTGCCAGCTGCCTCCTCATCCCCCGTTTCCCACCTCCACACCAAGCCCGGCACTAGCTAACAATCATTAAATCTGGACCCAAAAGTGGGATTTCTCACCTGGTGCCACGTTCACGTTACTGGTGATTAACAAGCACAAAGCAGCCAGGCAGATCTAAAGTCAACCCAGAAGAGCAGGTAGACAAATCAAAAACTGATCTTAGCAAGGAACCTAGCTTAAATACAGTTGGGGATCAAATAGGGTGGAGGGGGCATGGGAGGAGGCCCAGATGAAGCTGGTCTGACTAATTAAGACAGGACCCTAATGCCCTTTGCAGGGGGAGGATGTAGGAGCAATGCTCTGGGAACTGCTTAGAAAACTCATGGTAAACCGGCACTTCCTCTGTCCTTGGAACAGTTCTGCTTTCTCAGCACCAGCAGAGCTTGTCTGCAGGGTCTTTCCAAGGCTGTTTGGGTCCTGCCTCAGTCTCTGGCCAAGAATCTGCTTGGAGAGCTCAGTTTCTGCTGGGTCTGTGCGGGTTCAAGGGAAGGATCAGAGGAGGAGTTTTCCAGAGCAGGCTGCGGGCAGTGGGACCAAACCTGGACCTGAAATAGTTCCCTGCCCCATATTGCTCTGCAGCCCCATGGCTGAAAGGTCACTTAGTTTCCCTTGCTTTTAAAAAAACCCCAAACCTAGAAGCGAGCAACCCCACTAGCATCTCCTCTGCAAGATTCAATGTTAGATGACTTGCTAATCTGGATCTCTGGAATAAATTCAACCAGTTTTCCTCAAAAGTGATTTGCAAGCAATGAGGCATTTGCATTTTGGTTTCCAAGTACATGGTCTGCTCCAAAGCTGCTGCTGAGGCTCCTGAGCTTGGGACTGGAGCCATAACGTGCCAGTAAGGAGGTGGACAGAGCAGGGGATATGCAGCCACCTCCACTGTGCCCCAGGCATCCGCCTGTCCCTTAAGGGCTGCGGGTGATGCTGACAAGTGACATCCCACAGAAAGACACCCATAGTGTTAGGTCAGGCTGTACCACTTGGGCCAATGCTTTAATTGGAGCTAGATCTGTATTCTCTCCCGTCAACTTGCTGGGTGACCTTGGAAAAGTCAGCTGGGATATAATATAAGCTGCCTGGGAGAGGACAGCAAAGCAAACTAAGATCTCAGGATGAAAAGGTACTTGAAAAGGTAGTTAAAAAGTCACTTACAAAGGTGTTTACCAAGAGAAGTGCTTGGCTTTCCCACCATCACCAAATACTGAGTGTCCCAAAAAAGCAGTTTACCACCCTGCTTGGTTTACAGTAAACTTCTCACTTCTGTGCTTGCAGCCTGTTTCACACATTCATAAACTACACATCCAGCACACACTGGAGCTGAGCTGGGGCAGCAGGAGGACGGTGCTGCACCACACAGCAGGGTGCAAAGACCTAATGTACCATGAACAACAAACTTTCTTCTCCATTTCCCTCCCTGTTCCGAAGCTGAAGGTATCGTCCGGTCTTTGGACACCCTTCCCAGTCCCATCGTTGAGGGCAGAGGTTCTGTGTGCCAGCCACACTCCTGACTTCCCCACTGGACCGTGCCACTGGGCTGGAGGGGAGAAGTGGGCTGCTGTTCTCTCCACGGAGGTACCCACCAGCTGCAAGTTCTTACTGAGCACAACATACAGATACCATCAGGCTAAATATAAACCTCTTCCTAGGAGGTGAGCTATGGGAATGTCCTTGTGTTTCTCCGAATAAGGGCCTGCCTGCCCTTGCAGGGAGCTGTGAGCAACCCTCCAGCAGCTGATGGTCCCCCAGCACAACTGAGGGAAACTGAGGCATGGAAGAAGCAGGGAGAATCACTGTGGGAGCACTCCTGGTCTGTTGCCAATAAACAACAACTATGAGGGCTGCTCCAGCACTGCTGGGGGAACCCAAGAAGGCTTAAATACCAGTGTTTTGGGGGTCACTGGGAAAAGAAGAAACATTCATATTTATATGAGAGAAAATCAGCTCATCAGGGCAGGCAGCGACTGGCAGAGTGTAAAGGAGGACCAAAACCAGTGGTGTGCTACCCCTTGTCCCATCCAGGCATTGCACGGGCTGGCAGAGGGAAGCACCTTTGCACCAGTTCATCCCCTCCCAACAGAAGCACTGTTTGCAGTAGGCACCCAGGCGTGGCTCTTGCTGTGAACTTCAATCTCACTCCTGACACTTTCAGCACAGGACAACCATGTGTGTGTGAAAACCTGCCTGCATTTCCCAGGTGTCCCTGGACTGAGCAGGTTCCCTGAGAAGATCAAGCCCACAGGAGCATGAAAGCACATACCAGCCCTCCACGTTTGCACTGTCCATTCTATCTGGGTAACCTGGGAAGGGTTAAAGCAAGGTTTTTCGCCACCGCAGTTGTTTGGTGTGGCACAGCCGGCTGAGCCAGCGCTGGAACAAACTTGTTCCTTTACCTTTGTGCAGCGAGGAGGCCATGTAGCACTTGGCATCACATCTCCAGGGTCTTTGCAGTGACTGTGCAGGTCAGGCTGACCAGGGGAAAGGGTGTTCTGCAGCCGAGGGCAGAAGGTGGCCGAAAGCCATGGGGGTCTGCAGCCCCACTGGAGAGTCCTCCCCAGTGAGCAGGCGCACAAGGAGATGCGAGAGGAGCCAGAAATCTTCTGCTGGACAAACTCAAGAGTTGGACAGGGCAGCTGGGAACAGAGAGGAGCTGTGCTTCTGCCTTTTTTTTTTCAGGTTTGCTGTTGCCGGGGAGAGGTTTTAGGCTGTCATCCAGCTAATTCACACTAGAGAGACAAGCACTTGAATTAGTTGCATTATCTGCGCCCAGCTAAAGTGGACAAAGGATTAAAGTGTGCTGAGCACCACCACTGTGATTTGCATCTCAGAGCCCCTTCCCACGGGCCCCCTCCACTCCCAGCCCCCTTTTTTTTTTTTCTTTTTCTGGCTGTGAGCCAGCCGGCATAAGAGCCCTGTTTACAGAAGTGATGCCTAGGTTAGTATTGCAAAAGACTTCATGAAAGCTTTTAGTCGCTACTGAAGCAGAAGTATCCGCCTGTGGGCCATGAGCTGATGGGGCTGCGCACACGGGGGATGAGCCGCCCGCGCCACGCACGCAGCCACGCGCCCACTACCCTCCGCTTGACCAGCCCTGGTCTCGGCCTGAGGTATGAAACTAACTCTCTGCCACTGTATTTCATACTTGAAATAACGAGCAACATCAAAATATTAACTTTTAAAGCGACACACAAAAGTCAAACGTAGCAGTTGTTTTAGAGGAAAACCACTATTTGAATGCTAAATAAATATTGTTCTGTGCAAGGACCGTACGGGCGCTTTTTTTGAGCTCATCCGGCTGCCAAAGATTTTTTTTTAATGCGTGTTTATTCACGTGGGGAAGTTGGGGAACGTTACTGCTATGTGTTCCGTGCTGCTGGTCTCAAAGAAATCAAAACTGGGATCTCTCAGAAGCAGCTCTAGATCTAAACAGAGGTAAAACAAAAGCCTACCTGTGATCACCCCATCAAATTAATTAACTAATGGCTTTAAGGATGTTTGCTTGCCACTAGCAGTTTGTAGTTAGGTGCAGTTTTTCCCGAAAGGTTCGCAACGAGCTCTGGTACAACACGGAAGCTCTACGTGTTTCTATTTTTCTTGGCATTTGCAGTTTTTCCTTCTCTTCATAACACGAGGACTGAGTGACCTTAGCAATTGCCAGCAAGGGGACTCCATATGATGAAAGCAGGTGAAAGGGAAAGTAAGGGCGGGATCTAGGTAAGGCCAATTCATACCTCAGAGGAGGTGTGGTCCTCTTCTGTACCTGGCTGTGGTCACAGCCTTGTGAAATATAAAAGGGGAAGGCAGTTGTTTCTCAAGCGACCTGTTGCCAGGATCCTCCTGCAGAAGGAAGGGAGGTGCTAGGAGAAATGCAGAGCAAGAATTCTAGGGTGTCAGCTGCGGAAGGTGTGGGACTCATTGGTGCCTTGGAGCCTCGGGAATACTGCCAGCCTGTCTCTGTAGGTCCGTTTGCTGGGCTGGGGGTTGTATGGTAGGTACACTTCCTTCCTCAGCAGGTGAGCTTAGGAGGAGGAAGAAGCCATCATGTCCCAAGGAGGAGCAGTAGCACGTGAAGCTGCCAAGTCCCAGGACCAGGGATGGGCATGGATGGTCCTGCTCGCCGCAGTGCTGCTGCAGGCGCTGACGCTGGGCTTCCCCTCGTGCATCGGTGTCTTCTTCACGGACCTCCAGCGTGACTTCCATGCCAGCAATAGTGAGACATCGTGGTTCCCATCCATCATGGTGGCCGTGCTGCATGGAGGCGGTAAGTAAGGCTCCAGGGAATGTCCTCCACCGCTTCCTGCAGTTGTGTTGCTAATGAGGGGTCACAATGAGGGCACTTTAAATATTTAATTAAGGCAGACAGTGGAAGGGATGGGGAGGTCCAAGCAGAGTGGCCAGTCAGCAGTGCACAGCATCTCCCAGCCACTGATCACACAGTTCAAACCTAAGTGTCCATAGGCACCAACCTCCCTTTTGCCACTCTAAGAGGAAGAACCAAGACCTTTGGTCACAGGTGAATCCCTTTTCCAGTCCAGCAAAAACGTAACTATTTCCCACAGCACCTTTTTGAATAAGCTGGCAGGTAGCTCCAGAGTTTGGGTGCTTTCTTGATTTATCTTCTGTCCACAAGAGCACATCTCCTTCCACGTGCCACATGACAACTGTACTCTTTATGGCTGAAAAGATGCCAAAAGCCAAGCTCCTCCAGGCTGCCAGCTGAGGCAGAGTGTTAAAAGCAATTCCTTGGGCGGTGGCATCAAGTGCACACCCAAGCAGGCATCAGGGTGGACGTGAGCATAGCTGGATTAATGCAAAATGTGGGTCAGGTGGCACCCTCCCGGTGAAGGGGGGTGGAAGGAGAGATGGGTTTTGCAGACAGCAGAATGAATCACTGGGGTTTTTTTGCCCCCAAAGAAAATGTGGGGGCTGCACAGGACAGGGTCCTCAGATCCCCCAACGACATGGATATTTCAGCATACAAGAGAAAAATTCCCAGCAGCTTGAAGATTTTCCAATGAGTGGTCCATGACGCTGATCCCTCCACATGCAATTCCTGTGCTTATTTGCTAGCTAGACTACCCAAAGCTCACCAGGCAGAAGCGGCAAAGTATCCAGTAACACCCGAGTACCTGAGCTGCTCCCGGAGCTCATACCTGCCCCCTTCCAGTGCTGGTGAAAGGTGACACTATAGTATGAAGTAAAAAAAAAAGATTAGAGTCCTGAGTCATGCTGATGTGAAGGCTGTGGCAGGTTCAGCCTCTGCTGAGCAGGATTTGGCTGACAGCAACCCAACACGGGAGAGAGAGTTTGCACCTTACTTAAAGCAGGCGGGTCCAGAATTGCAAGACGGAGATGGAAAGAGACCTCAGGGGAAGCGACAAGGGGAGGAATAATCACTAGAGGTCAGCAGAAATGGAGCAATGTCCTTCGGGTTTGGAATTTGGAAATTGGTGGGTGTTCCCTGTGCTGCCTTCCATCCCCTGTGGTCCTGCTGCAGTTAGTAGGAAGGAGCCAAATGGGACCTGCTGGCTCTGAGAAATGGTTTCAGAAGCAGCTCAGGAAGGACAAGTCTGGCAATATCTGCAAGAAAATATCAATTATCTTGTACAATGAAGTAATGATTTTGCAGGAGGCAGGAGCCACAATAAAAGGTAACATAAAGACAGCCAATAAATAGATCCAGAAGTTATAAATCAGGCAAGGAAAGAATAGTCTCACTATTAATTATATTCACTAACAGAATTTGTCAGGGCATAGCTTGTGAATTGTAAGATAAATGTTACTTTGCTTGCCAGTTATGTCTCCTACTGCGGGCTGTTAGACTAGAGGAGTGCTTCTCTTGTCTCTCAGCAGCATAAGGCAGGAGTAGCACAACCATAAACTAGGTAGAAAAAAAAAAAAACAACAAAAAACCCCTCAGAGATAAAAGACTGCCTCTCAAGCCAAGCACAGGATCACAGAATGGTTCAGCTTGGAATGTATGGCTTTTGCTGCAACTTCTGACCTCCTTTGTGGTGGGGCCAAGCTCTTTTTGATTCAGGTCTCTGGTTACATCCATCATCTTGGCACTTAAACCTTTTCCAAAAATGCATTCTGCTCTGTCACCAGTGTCTCTTAAAGGTGCTTCTACTTTTTATTCTTCTTCATTCAGAAGAACTGAAGG
>VZRU01008707.1:39224-50871 GCA_013398155.1 Pedionomus torquatus
GGGGGGGAACTGGTAAACTGGAATGGGAATGGACAAAGCAGCCCATCCTGAGAGTAGTCAGTGCAGTGAGAAGGTCCCATGAAGGAGAAGCAACCTCAGCTCAGCAGAGCTGTGGCAGGGAAAAGGGAAGGGCACAGTGCAAACAATAGCTCTTAACTTACTAAGCCAAACATATCTCATTACCAGTGCTACATTCCTAGCTAAAAGCGATTAATTATTGTTTTGTTATAAGAATCTTTTGGGAGACCTCAGGATCCTACAGTCGTCAGTGAAAGGGGAAATCCAAGAGCTCAGGCTCTTAGAGGTTCCTGCTCCTTGATATTCCTGCACACCTAACCCTCTGGATTGCACTCATACAAATGCAGCTCTTTTGGGGGAATTACTTTTGCAAAGGAAAGCACAGAAGTCCCAGGCACATGAAAAAAATAACATTTGGAACCTGGAAAGTGAGCTAGCAGGAACAAATAATGAAAAAGATTTTTAGAGCCAACCTCATTATTTTGGAGTGTTCCATTTATGGCTTCTGGCTACTTGGGCTGGTTAAACAGCAGTACCATCCTTAATGTCTTCAGCAGGAGGAAAAATAACCCAGTCACCGCTTTGCTGAACACTTTTTCAAAGGCCAATTGAAGTCTGAGGTGAAAATCTCCCAAGCAGATCAAAATACAGACAGCTGCAGCCCTAATTTTAATAACGTTCCACTGTTCGCTTGACTATGAGGATTTTATTTCAAACCACGTTGATTTAGGTCACAAATATGCCACAGGTGATTTTCCCTGTGCTGATTGACTCCTAATTCTGAAGCTTACAATCATTTTCCATTTGCTTATATAACCGTAAGTGTTCAGAAGAGGGGAAAAATAATAAAACCTGAAAAACCCTGAGGATCCTCAAAGGAGCAGGAAAAGAAACTGGACCTTCAGACACTCTTGTGCCAGAGTATGCAATGAGAATTATGTCTCCCACTGATGGTCTGCAGGGCTGAACTAATCTGTTCCTACTCCAAACTGAAGGGTGCAAAACAATATTAACAAACTGGTATTTTACCACAATCTCATGGAATTCACCAAAAGTCTATGAAAATCAAAGAATCATCTGACCTTAAACACAAACTTCCACACTTATTTGTTCATTGCTTTTTCTGATGAAATAACATAGCTCTTTCCTAGCAGAGCCTGCCAGCAATGTCTGAACACAATAAAACCCAGGCTTCTGCCCATCGGAAGCTCTTGGGCATCGCTCCTGCCTCTGCGCTGTCTGTGCTGGAGGTGTGGGAGTGGGAACTGGGATGTGCATGGTCTGCTCCTCAGCTTGTGTCCTCTTGGAAGTGGACACAGTTAAACCTACCCACCCCTGGCAGGTATGCCAGGACAGGCATGTGCAAAGAGCTGTGCTGACAATAACAGCTTATTATTTTCCTGGGAAAGATGACTTGCAGGACAGCTGCAAGACTGCACAAGCTGCAGCTTGGATGCTGCTGCCTGAAGCTTAGATGGATTTCCCTGCAGACATGAATACACCTCTCCAGTAGTTTTCAATTAATCCTTCTCAATACCATATATTTTTCTTTCATTCTTGATCTATTTCAGAGTCAATCTGCCTTGTCTTGTGTGGAATTTCACCCTGGCAGCAGGACACCAAAGGCAACTTAGACTTTGCGGCAGATTATGTGAAAAACACAGTGAAACGAGAGTGGAAAAGTAAACAGAAATATCACCCTGCTTAATGTCTCTTACTCAGAGAAACAGAAATATAAGTCTTCTGCTTTTTTAAACCATTCCCAGAATTTAAATCATGTGAGAACAGAATTATACTTGAAGGTTCTTCTTCCATTTCATTTCCAAGAGTTTTAACTAAAATCCATCACAAGGAAGCTTAGAAATCCTAATGACCAAAAACCAAGCAGATCTTGGGAGCTTCCCCTTTAGGTAATAACTTGACCATGCCCTTGAGAGGATCAGGGGATATATTTTCTATTCCATCATGCTGCTGGGACAATTCTCAGGGTCTCCAGACTAAATCATTTGCTAAATGCATCAGTCCACCAGAATTTCCTTTTTCCCTAACTGCATCCTTTCTGCTCCTTTGCTTCCAGGGCCCCTCTGCAGCATCTTGGTGAAGAGGTTTGGTTGCAGATTTGCTGTGATGCTGGGAGGGCTGCTCAGCGGAGTGGGCATGGTGTCCAGCTCCTTCTGCAAATCCATCAGCCAGCTGTTCTTAACAGCTGGCCTCATCACTGGTAAGTACCAAAGGACAGCAGGAAAACCCAGCTGCTCTGCTTGACTTGAGAGATGGGAAATGGTGAGATTCCAGCCTAAGTGCTCACATTTTTCCATTCATCTGTGAAATGGGATAAATCCCAAGCCCCACAGCACAGCAGGAATCATATAGCAGCTAGACTTGCCCTTCACACCCCTTTAACACACACCTCATCCAGCCAACCTCACTGGAAAGTTCTTCTCTGGAAAAAAGCTACAGTCTCCGGAGGGCAAAATGGAGAGCAAAGATGACTATTCTTTTTAGTAGCTTCTCAGCTTTTTGTCTTTGAAGAAGGGAGGGTTCTTTTCGATCTTGGAATGTAACGTGTTGGGAAAACATCCTTCACAAGTTCCCTGGGCTTGTATTTCACCACTCCCAAACTGGAGAAATGTGGCGATATCTTTTTCTAACAAAACAATGTGTTGGTTTTGACCAGAAGTAACAGATGGGAACTTTTCCTTTCCAAATATTTCTCCTATGTGACTGACGTTCAACTCCTGACTTTTTTCTTAGATAAATTCATTTCTTCAGTCAGCTTACTTTTGGATCAATCCTGTTGGATCTTGAAATCTAAGCTTTGTCCACTGCACAGAGAGAAAAACAAGTAACTCCCTAAGCCCTGATGAAAGGGTCAGGAAAGCAGCACTGCTTGTTGCGTGTGGTATAAAACCCAAGTTTTTAATGAACAATTCCATAATAAATTTCAGGAATGGCAGCATACTCCAGACAAATGTCAGCTGAGATCAGTGTACTTAGTACACCCAAGAATACAAGGAGTTTAATTTACACACAACATCCTTCTTTATCCCTTCTGTGGGGTTTCTGAGTATCAATCACTGGGGGTTGTGCAGCCCAGCAGGCAGGGAAATGCCTCAGTAGTAGATGAAGTCATCTGTGGGTACACTCCAGATTTGGGCTCTTTTCAATCTTTAAAACAAGGCTGGGGGTTCAGGCACTGTCATTTTTTCTTTTATTCCCACCTTTAGGTCTGGGATCGTGCTTCAGCTTCCAGGCAGGAGTGACTGTGCTGGGCTACTATTTTGTACGGTGGAGAACGCTGGCCAATGCCATAGCATCCACTGGCGTCTCTCTCGGTTTCACACTGTGGCCGCTGCTTTCTCAACACTTGCTGGATGAGATGGGCTGGAGAAACACTTTTCTTATTTTCGGAGGAATTCTGCTGAACGGTTGTGTTTGTGGAGCCATCATGAGACCACTTCAGCTCACATCAGGGTCACCATTGCAGTCACCCAAGCCTGCAGAGGAGCCAGGGAGAAGAGCAGAAGGGGCACAGCTGTCCAATGGAACATCTCCCCACCCTAATCTCCAGCAGCAAACCAGAAGGACCGCATGCTTCCAGATGCTGCAGAAGTACTTGGCTTTTGACATCTTCTGTCAAAATAAAGGTTACCAGATTTACACTATCGGAGTGACCTGGATGATGATGGGGTTTGCATTACCCCACGTCTACCTTGTGCCTTATGCCATCCACAACGGGGTGGAGGAACGCAGGGCAGCCCTCCTTATCTCCATTATCGGGTTCATCAATATCTTCATACGCCCTTTGACAGGGCTGCTCTCGGGACACAGAGTCTTCACAGGGAGACGCATCTACCTGTTCTCCCTGGCTGTGCTCCTCTGCGGGCTGAGCAACTTCATTTGTATCATTTCAGCCGAGTTCAGCGTGCTCATCATCTACTGCGTCATCCTCAGCATAGCCATGAGTGGCATCGGGGCACTCACCTTCCAAGTGCTGATGGACGTGGTGGAGATGGACAGGTTCTCGAGTGCTTTAGGGCTCTTCACCGTTCTAGAGAGTATCACACTCCTCATCGGACCCCCACTCACAGGTGAGAGAAGCTATTAAAGCAGGCAGGGGAAAAATCAGGTTTTTATAGACACTAGTGACACGTGTTTGGGAGCATAAAGAAGAGAAATGAGGGAGTTTCCAGACCCATGCAGGCAGGGGAGTTACGCAAAGGGAGCAATAATAAAAAAGGGCGAGTTGGAAAGGAACAATCAGCCCCTTCTCACTGCCAAAGGAGGGTCATTTCTGCAGCTGCCCAAGCGTCACTGCAGCGAGAGCAGCCAGTGAAAAAGCTACCCACTTGGCAGGCAGCTTTCATAGGCATGGGAGTGGTGAGGGCTTTTTATAAGTGACTGGCAAGACACAAGGAGGAATTACTGTGCTAAGATCTTGCTGACTATGAACTATTTCACTACTTTCCTAGTTTCCATTGTTCTATCTACAAAGTCTCAAGGAATTGCAAACACCCTATTAAACAAATTACCTATGATCAGAACTGTCACCAAAGATAGTTCACTACATTATTCAAGAGCCTTACAGTAAAAGCTTCTGTTCACTCTTCTTTCTGAGTTTTAAAGTGCATTCATTTTTCTCTGGAGACAAGAAAGGTGCTAGTTATGACCCCCAATTCAATAAATTATTCAGAGATTCCAGAGTTTACTCCAAATTCCACTAAGTGGCCTGTCTAAGACACACCTGCTCCTGCAGTACAGCAGCAAATTCAAAAGACTAACAAGCAAGAAAAGTGAACCTGAGTGTGAATCCTAAATTCAAGCTTTAGTTCTCCAGACAATGAACTGTGTGCCATTCAGCAGGAAAATAATGTCCAGCTTAACAATAGGATGCTAACAGGCACCGTATTTCATTGTATTCCTGGCATTAGTGTGCCAGTCACTTGTCTCAAAGTGCAAAAAAAGCCTTTTCTTGGACATCTCGGATACGAGCAGCAGATGGGAAAACAAAGTACAGTAAAAGCAGCTCCATTTCTATTTGCAATCCTAAAATCTGCTAAAGAGCCCTATGAAAAGAAACATCACAGATCCCTAGTGAAGAATACAAGCAAACATTATTATTCCAGTATTTGCATATAAATAAGCAGCCTATAGAGAAGGCATCATAAATTTGACCTGAGTATTGCCTTTCTACCTCTAACATTAGTATTAAATTAAGTATTCTTTTGATATAACGCACTTCTAAATGTTTTACACTGAGAGCACTTAATGTTACTCATAATGCTTGCTGAGTCATGAATTTTCCTCTCCCTGAGAGGAAATTTTCCTCTCCCTGATTTCCCTGATTTCCTCTCCCTGAGAGGTAAGTTTTCAGTTTAGGGACCCTAACATGTCAATTTTTGAAAGATTTCTCTATTTATTTGTTCTATTTTCTGACCTGGGACATAACAGGGTTCTTATTACAAACTCATTACAAAATCCTTTGAGTGACAGTGGCACAGGGGTCCTCCATTCGCAAAATGAATCAGCAGGGTGAGGAAAAGTCACAATTTCCTTTCTTTTCTGACTTTTCTGTGTATTGAGAAATACTTCATACAGAAGCAGAAACATTGCCTGGGCAGTGACTACCAAAAAAACCCCTAATCAACCCCTAGAATCTAGAGAAGAGAATTTAACTCATCTGTGAATGCTTATCTTTTGTATATGGCCGTTTGCTGCCCGATTAACACTTATGTAAATATCACCCAGTTGCCATTATTATGCATCTTCTTTTCTACTAAGCTATGGCTTTTATTTCAGGTCTCCTGGTGGACATAACTAGTGATTTCCACTATGTCTTCTACACCTCCAGTTTCTTCCTGATATCAGCGGCGCTATTCATGGGGCTCAGCTTCTGCACTCTGGAAAAGAAAAACAAATTGAAAGAGGCTTCAAAAGTACCTTTGGATAATCCCTCCAGGTATCAATACAACGAAGTGCCAACTGAACTGCAGTCTGAGAGTCAGCCCCCTCCAGCAGTCGTGTACATCACAAGCATATGAAAAGATTAAAAAAATAGAGGAACACAAATATGTGGCCCATACAAAACTACGCAAGGGCAAGCACTGATGGCAGACAAGAAAACAAGTATCTGCTTTCCACAACTGTTGTCATCCTTCTGCCCTGCACTTCCAACTCCACAAGGCCAGGTCAGACTCCATGTGAGCAAACCAGACCACAGGCTGAGCCCAGAACCCAGCTCCAGCCAAAGAGCCCAAGGACAAAGAGAGTTGTGCTTTCCTAAAGCAAACTGTGGGATAACAGCCGTGGTAACCAGCACTGAGAGACAAAAGCTGTGTCAGTTCAATTGGTTTAAGTCAGTGCCTTTAAGAAGTCACTGGAATTTCACATACACATTTCAGTTGGCAGCACTGGACAACACGTATTAATGGAGATGTACAACAGTAGTTCTTTCAGAAAGAAGTATTATTGCCTCATCTGAACGTGCAATTTTGGTGCACTTTCCTGATTGCCTCCCACACAGGGGGTGACAAGACAAACACTTTCACCAGGAAGTGTGTTATTTTCCACGTGTCTGAATATTATCTGGAAGCTGTGGCATGGGTTGCAGAACTCAGCCAAGTCTCTAAAGATAAAATATTTTCTCCTATGAGGTATATATGTGAGTTCTTCATGCCAAGGACATTTTCAAAGCCTCAAAGGTTCAACTCTAGAGCATCAAGAAGAGAACAAAATCTAAACCTTAGAGTGCCTCCTTTGCATAACTAGTGATACCTCAAGTGCTTCTTGATAGATCAGGACAATCCAGCAAGATCTATCAAAATTATTTATAGATAAAACAGGATTCATGGGTTGTGTAAACACACTTCTTTACAGCATTAACTGGCACAACTTTTTTGGGGGGAGGATGGGGGTCTAGGAAAGGGGGAAGGGAAGTTGATACTAGACCTGAGAATAAGTGTATACAACAGTATATATGGCTAAATTCAAAGCCACTGTAGTTCTCCTTCATGTAAATGAATTTAGCTCTTTAGACTCTCAGACTTCATTATACCAGCATTCTCATTACAGAGAAGTTTGCACAAGCAGAACTTACAAATAAATCCGTGGGGGAAATCTACAGAGAAAAGCCAGTTTCACTGACATTCATATCCATACAGCCTTGACTGTAAGTGGCTTTTCTTGCTGCACTCCTCGGAGTCACCCTTGTAAGGACTAAGCTGAGAGCCTCATCAACCTCCAGCCTCCCTCAGCATCAACTCCAGTCGCACACTAGGTATATTCTGTATTATTTCTGATCTGACAGAAGCAGATACTCATAAAGCACTGGAAATGAAGATTACTCAACACATTAAAAGCATCCGAAAGACAGAAGCATCAAGTAGAAGTGAAATGGAAGAAGCAACAACTTTCAACTCAATGGCAGTGCTTATCTTGAGAATGTTATACCAAATTCCTAGCTACGAAACCACAGTTTTAATTAGAGCTGTGGGCTCCCCAGACAAAACAAACAAACCAAAAAACCCACACTGGATGAAAGCACTGGAAAACTGACTCCAAGGTCTTCAGAGACTACAAAGGCTTCACAGCTGGCTTGTACGGTGGAAGAGGATCAGCTTTTCAGAAGGGATCCTGCTCCCACCACTCACTAGTATCTGTATTTCAGTACTGCTCTAGGGTTACTGAACCAGCAGGCTTTGCATTTCCTGATCAAACATATACTTAAATGAGATGACTAGTGGGAAACATACATATCTCGTCACACATGTTTATTAACTTGTGTAATGCTTACATGGTCCATAACTACAAAGTAAACAGGGACTGGTGCTCCTCAGCTTACTGAAACAATGACTGCTCTATGTTCCTGGGAAAAAGATGGGGCTTTCTCAAAGGGAACAAGTCCTAAACTTTTTCTAGCTATTGCAAATAAACCAGCCAAGCGGCTGAACAGATTGACAATTTTTCACTGTGTAATTCTCAATTTTTAAATTCTCTTCACCTTTCTACATTTCCTTTCTCTTTTCTTCCAGAAATATGGAGTCATATTGTCCCAAATGCTCACACTGCTAAAAATGCCCCAGGCAAAACTGGCAAGATGTGGTGTAAGCTACAACGCATCACAATTTATCACAGGAAAGCAAAGGTTAGTTGAAGGAGCAATAGAATATATCTGCTTTATGGAGCCAACTACAATGATTTAGCTCTAGCTGGCTCATAAGCAAGCAAATGTATAGTCTAACGCATGCCTGCAAGATACAGGGAGGGAGGAAGTACTCAGCAACCAAAGCTGATACACAGGCATCAACTCCTCCTACACCATGGCAAAAAAATCTCCCTTTTGAGTATTTGTTATTTGAGCACAGCAGTGCAAGATAATTTTGGATGGAAAGTTAGGAGAGTGCTTTGTAGAACTGCTATTTGATACTCCCAGACCCAACATCAGGGTTCACTAGGACTTCTTTGCAGAAGCAGAGAGATGTTTCTGAGAAGAAAAACAATGAATTCACAAATCCATTATTTTAGTCTTCCTCAACTTGTTGAGAAAAAAACTTCTAACAGCCTTACAGAATTTAAGCTGCCTGAAAACAAGGTTGTCTCCCTCAGTTCCTTTCCACCAACCCTTGTGAAGTAATCTATAACCCACAGGCTGGAAACAAATTTTGGAGAGAGAACAGGAAGGTTTTAGGCTGTTTTCACAGGTAAATAAGATGTCTGAGCTCCCATAATAGGGAAAATTATTCTCTCCTCTCCTGTTCCACAGCTCTCCTCTCTTACTTCTCTTTTCAACCTGAACTCCAAGCTACCTTGAGCAGGAGCTTTGTAAAGCATAATTGAAGGGACAGCACGTACTGAGTATGCTACAGTATAATAAATACTTGTCCTGAGAGCTATCATACAGGAGCAGTAACATTCAGTCCTTAAGACTCTCAAGGTCCAGAAGAAAAATAAAGCAATAAAAGTTCCTCTCATTAGTTTAAGGTCGTCCCATTACACAAGGCAACTACAGCTGATTACCACAACCCCCAAAGCACCTTTTTTTTTAACACCTACAGACAGCAAAATAATCCTGGCTTTAATTATGAACAAACACTAATACCACAGCCAGGTTACAAACCTCTGTGAGCCTGGAGAGCAAAAGCTGACCAGAAATAAATGTTCCTCGCTCGCCTGGTCCCGTCTTATCCCTTCCTGCTCCCTTTATATTTTAAAGTATCATTAACCTTGCAAGGTAAGCATTTTGCAACGAGCACCTTTCCTTACTTGCAATGAAATATTCACCAGGAAGTTCACACTGAAATATTGCAAGATCATGATCCTTAAATGCCTTAGATACTCTGCCAATGTAATTATTGGAAAAGTTTAATACAAACACAAAGAAAGGTCACTGCAAACTTACATGCTTTAAATCTGTAAGAAAAGAAACATAATTGCTAGAGATGAAAATTCATTGAATTCTAACTTTGGTGTGCTATCAATGACAGTAGCCCCTGCAGTTGTGAATACCCCAGCTGTACTAGCTCATCCTGTGCTAACTATTCTGGCAAACAGCTAGTGCTCCCAGCATTCAGACAATTAAAACAACGTAGCCAACACTGGGTGAGTAAACAGCCTGGGTTTATGTACCCCAGCCAACTCTGCCTACTGCCAAGTGAACTTTTTGGATA
Source organism: Pedionomus torquatus (assembly GCA_013398155.1). Lineage (NCBI taxonomy): Eukaryota > Metazoa > Chordata > Aves > Charadriiformes > Pedionomidae > Pedionomus > Pedionomus torquatus. The sequence goes on from VZRU01008707.1 coordinate 48,908, forward strand.
TCAGGACAAACTCCCCGCAGTAAGTCATCACAAAAACAATGAGCACACAGCTGGTAACAAAGCAGGTCGTGTCAGCAGCACTAACACGGTCTGCAACTCCTGCAGAAAATCTCAAGGACTACAAAGCCAGGAGATATTATCAAACTCTCCTCCAGGAGGCAGCTCCAGCACAGCAAATTAAATGGAAAATGTTTCTCACATCTCTTAACCAGCGTTGATTAAACTCAACGCAAGACAAAGGCTAGAAGGAGCATGTCCCGCGGTTCCCAGAAAGACAAGCTCCTCTCCTCCAGGTTACTTCTTGCCACGCACTGAACAGCATGACCTGGAGAATGCATCACCTGAAACTCAGCCAAGCACAGACACACCAGCCCTTCCTGAACACCACTGTCTGTGAAACCACTCCAGGGGACAAAGTTCCTGTTGCTCCTGTGCATGCAAAATTACACTGACTGACCACGGATGTAAGATTTACAATGAGAAGCTGTTTCATTTTTCCTCTTTAAATACTGTTTTTCACTCCTTATTTGTCAGTCCCAACATCCTTAATCGCTTTTCCTCGTATTGACTAGCTCCTCTGTGTTTGCTTTCTCTTTCTCACATTAGTCATTCACTTTCTGTGTAATGACAGATCTGGCTTTAAAACATGTCAACACTTACCACTTACAAAGGTATACATTACAAAAGATTTGTTAGTACACTAGCAAAACATTCTAATATAGAAGGAGCCTGTAGCACCTTTGCTGATAGCTTTCATTTATATACAGGTATATATGCACACATAGATATGCACCAACTTAAACTGATAATTGTGCTAAGAGTTGAGCTGCTAGCAGAGGTCTGGCTTAAACTTTTATACCGCGTAGAAATAAGCGCCTTCACTTTCACGTTCTCTGTCTTCCCACACCATTGCAATGTTAAAAGATTTAGCATTACTGCATCCAGTGTAGCATTTTTGCTCATCCTTCTATGTAACGTACTTGTGGGCAGATATTTTAGTACACCCAGCTGAGCAGTAGATTATCAGCCCAACACGCTTGTCACTGATGCCATGTATTTGGCAGATCAGTCCATGTTCAATTTGCTTTATATGAAAATCAACTGCATTTGAGATAATACAAAAGACAGTATCTGCTCACAGCTTGTTTCCTACTTGATCTACAGAGCCTCCATGCATTTAATTGTTTCAATAAAAGCAATACAAGTTTCTGCAGAGTTCACCCCCCCCAAGTTTATGATGTTTATGTACCTTTTCCTTAGATATTTATGTGACACGACCACAACTGAATCCACTTGAACTGCTTATAATCGCAGTGGTGTCTCAGGAACCACGCTAGATGGGAGTGATGCAATGGCTGTACTCTGTGCTTAGACCAGGGCATCGGACAGCCAGGGGGAAGTTACCTGCTGCTGGCGTAGCTCCCTCATCCTTGGCTTCACTTCACTTTCATTTCTCCAGGTAATTTATTTCACTGTGTCCTCTTTTTTACCTTTCCCCTCAGCTTCTAAACCTTTTGCTGTTTCACAAAGGGCAAAAATAAAACCTCTTTCCATTGTCCTGTAGCCCATGGGCTGCAATGAAAACTGAAACTAATAAAAGTAATCCCTCCAGCACCTTTCCTGCTCCTTACCCCCCCGACCACCCCAGCCATGCCTTTACCAGCGGCATATCCCACATTTTACCCCAGTGAACACCCACCACCCAGAGAGACCCAGCCGGCGGCTCCACCCAGACCCGCTGCCCCCTGGGCCCGGGAGCCTGTCAGAGCGCCCCGGCCCGGGCAGCCGCCCCGCACCCACCGCCCGCTCTGGAGAACACTCAGCAGGAAAGGGGTGCAATAGGTAACTAGGCGTTAATTTGCTAATCAAACCTTGTAGAAAAGAGTAAAGTGTGTTGCCGTGAAAGATGAAATCAGGACTCAATAGTCGCAGTGACTATTGAGCAGGTGTTCTTTATTGCAGCG
>VZRU01008707.1:60969-72398 GCA_013398155.1 Pedionomus torquatus
GGGGTGTTCAGTCTGATTAAATATTTGGAAGAAATTCTTGACTGTGAGGGTGGTGAGACCCTGGCCCAGGTTGCCCAGAGAAGCTGTGGCTGCCCCATCCCTGGAGGGGTTCAAGGCCAGGCTGGATGGAGCTTGGACCAACCTGGTTCAGTGGGAGGTGTCCCTGCCCACCACAGGGTGTGGAACCCAGTGATCTTTAAGGCCCCTTCCATTTTGTGATGCCGTGTAGGAGAGGAGCACGTTAGAGCAAATCCAGTTTTACAGGTTAGCACCTAAGGCTAGGTCTTCTCCAAAACCAACATGGGAAGCCAAGGTAGTTTTAAGCATCAGTTCTTCCACGAGGACGGTGGAAAAGGCACATTCTTTGCAGCAGATGCACCTGCTCTGTACAAATCCACTGCTTCAGCGTATCATGCTGCAGATCCCCTCCAGGACAGCAGAGAACTTAATGGTTTGGTCTCCCTTCCACCCCCTCTGCCCTTCTCAGGTTCTCTTTATTTTTTTGTTTGTGAGAATAAACTTTCATTTCCTATGCTTTCTTGAAAGAAGAAAGCATTCTGCATAGAACAGAACATATATATCAAGCCATATTCCATGCTTCTCTGATCTAAATGATACAAATGAAGAGGTAAGCCAGAGACTTTCTCCAGGAGAAGATGGCATATGATGGCTCCAATACTATTTAACATCTTTGCCAGAAACATGGACAGTGGTAGGAACGCTCCTTCAGCGAATTTGCTGGTGACACCAAGCTCAGTGGTGCAGTCGACACACTAAAGGGACCTGGACAGGCTGGAGAGGTGGGCCAAGTGCAGAGTCTTGCACCTGGGATGTGGCAATCTCGGGCACAAACACAGGTTGGGCAGAGAATGGCTGGAGAGCAGCCCTGAGAAAGACTTGGGAGTGCTCATGGATGAGAGACTCAACATGAGCCGGCAGTGTTTGCTGGCAGCCCAGGAAGCCAACCATATTCTAGGCCTCATCAAAAGAAGCGTGACCAGCAGGTCATGGGAGGTGATTCTCCCCCTCTACGCTAGCAAGACCCCAGCTAGAGTCCTGTGTCCAGCTCTGGAGTCCTCAATAGAGAAAGGACATGGACCTGTTGGAACAGGTCCAGCGGAGGGCTACAAAGATGATGAGAGGGCTGGAGCACCTCTGCTATGAAGACAGGCTGAGAGAGCTGGGGCTGTTCAGCCTGGAGAAGGCTCTGGGGAGACCTGAGAGCAGCCTTCCAGGATCTGAAGGGAGCTCCAGGAGAGCTGGAGAGCATTCCTCCTTAGGGCAAGTTGGCTGAGACAGGGACAACTGAGAACAAAGTAAAACCAAACCTATGAAATAAAACCCACACAGGAAACACTGCTTCAAAATTTCTATATTATTTACTTTTAAGCAACAGTCCAGCTTCGTGAAATTACAACACACACTTTAAAGGATGAGATTTTCACCTCATGGTCAAGCACCAGCATGATCATGCACAGCATTGAGTCAGTTGTAAAAAAAATGCCCTGTAATTTTTATTTATTTATACGATCCACTCCACCTTCACTGAATAAAGTCTGAAGAAATCCCCTCCTAACATTAGGCCAGGCGGCTCTGGTTATCAGCCCTCTATTTGGCACATACCCTGCTTCATAGGAGTCCACTATCAAGATTCTTTTTATTTTTTTAAAGGCAGCATGGTGTACACTAACCACTTTAGGATTTATATGGCACAGCAGGGCACAAGGCATTTACCACATGCAGTCAATGAAGCCTTCTACATCCCCAAATCCCACATGTGGAGGAAGGGACTGCTCTTGCTGATTGTTTGCTGGCCCGTTTAACCAGGATTCTAGACCCTTGTAAAGCTAAGGGGTTCTAAAAAAAACCAAAAACCTCAGTACAAAAACCCTCTAAGCACACTTAGAACCAATCTACTCTCCTTTGAATTACATTACTATACTTCATAAAGCTTTCCCTCAAGTCTATCACTAGAAAACACTCATGTCACTTCCAGTAGATCTGGGGGAAACACAGGACAGAAGTGGGGAAAAAAACCTCGATCTCAAAATAGAAAAGAAAAANAAAGAAAAAAAAAAAAAAAAAAAAAAAAAAGATGGAGTACATAAAGTGCTTCTTTTTAATGAAAGAAATTCGAGATGTACAGTCAGGCTCAAGTTGTGCAGTTCACAAGCATGGGGGAAAGAAAACAGACACGAGTTCAAAACAGTCAGGAAGGGAAAGGTTTAACCAAGGACTAGGCTGGACTTGCCACCGGGTGGATTTCTCCTGGACGGTGCGGGTGCTGGTGCTACTGGGCTAGGAACAGGTGCAGCAGGCAGGGATTTCTCTTCATTCTGACCTGGGGCAGCTTCTACATCAGCCTCAGTGTTTTCTAGAAGAAAAGAAGCTTTTAAAGTGTTTGTTGTGGATGCTGAAAGCTAGAGGTTTCCCTGGCTTAGACAGAAGATCAGCTCCTGTGAGCCTTCACCAGACTCACAGCCACACTCAGTGCTACTGTGACCTGCTGCCAGGACCCACTTCAGCCCTCGGAAGTGTTTTGCAGATGAACTCTGGTGCCTCACGGTCCAGTTTCAGGCACTCAGGAGCCACATTCACTCAGCTGCCATTAGGGGACCTCGGCAATTCATTTTATTTTATTTTATTTTTTAATGACAAGCAGCATAAGTGTTGTACATATCTGTCAGGATACGATTACAATTTTAACTCAAGTCTGAGCAGGTGCTGGAAACCAAGTCAAAGAAGCACCAAGAGCTCAGAGCACCATCAAGCATGGGCTCGGATTCAAACTCCATTCCAAATCTCTTAACTAGCAGGCAGAGGATCTGACACACACTTCTGAGGCTTTGTAAAGCACAGGGAACAGCCATGCATGGGGTAAGCGCCGATCGTACATTCCCTGGAAAGCACACGATAGTTTAATCTATTTTAAATACTTCTGAACAACACGTGAAGACAGGACACAGAAGGAATTCTTCACAGGAAGCACTTTAGATACTGTAGCAAGTAACTGATGTATCTGCTTCACTGACAATTAGTTCACCAGCACAGCAAACACATTAGCACCTCACGTTTTTATAGAGCAACACAATCAGTTACGAGCCAAAGGCCCAAATAGACACCAAATCGCCCCCTGATACTTGGAGGGGTGAGGGGAGTGGAGCTTCATTGCCAGCTCGATGTGCTTCATCTGCTCTTAACAACCCCTTAGTTTTATCTAATCACCAGTAGTTCTTGCTTTAGCAGATTTGGAGAACATTTGCTTGTTCACCTTAAAGCTCTGCCTTGTAACCCCTGTAAGATCAGTAAGATTTAGTAAGTCTTGATCATATTTCCTCCCCCTAGCCTTGTCTTCAACTGAAGGGACACAGCTATTTCAGCCTCTTCTCATAATGCATCTGCGGCACCTCCTTACCTTTGCCATTACTTTCCTCTGCCCTTGTTTACCATCACTACAATCTTCTGATCCTTCCATTTCAAGGACTGTATACACCATTCACGACGTGGGTGTATCACTGTCTACAGAAGTGAATGATGTCGTTTCCCATTCTCTTCCTGATAATATTCAGTGTTTTTCTGGTGCCTCCAAATATTTCAGGGACCTCTCAGTAATAAGACTGATGGCAGACTCTGACTGGCATAGTTTAGGTGCCAGGTTTTCAGTCTTTTTTATCCCCTAGATGCATTACTTTATACTTAGTTATACAAAGAATATCTTGCCACTTTTTACCTGCCTTATTTAGTTGAGTCCTCGTAACTGTGAGATTTTCTCACGATCAGCACAATTTGACTACCTGGAAGAGCTAATATCACCAACAAAATTGGAGACTTCACTGTTCATTACCTTGTCCAGGTCACGGATGAAGGCACTGAATAAAACTATCCCAGCATCGTTTCCCATGGCTCATTTTTCCAACCTGAAAAGCAATCACTAAACCCTACCCTTTGCTTTCCACTCTATCTATTTCCTATCTACAGAAGCAGCTTTCATCCAGGCCTGTAGCAAGCTTGGTTTGTTTTTTTTTTTTAATAATCTTCGATGCAGAACTTTGCAAGAAACACTGAAAACCCACTCATGTCAACCCAAACTCCCTGAATCATTGCTTTAATAATCTAAAAGAACTCCAGCAGCTCCATAAAGTCTCCATGAAATCAGAAATAATCTACGGAGTAGGTTCTCTGCTGCATTTGTTAACCCATGGGCACATCTGAACAGAAGAGTTAACACCAAGCCTGAAGCTTCTGTAGCTGGTGTGTTCCAGCACCTGCTTACTCAGCAGGCCCAGAACAACTGTGGCCAAGCCCCCTGCATTGTCTGCGCCCCCCACAGCCAGCCCAGCGCTCAGGATGATGATCTGTCCCCAAATCCCAGCCTCCACCTTCCTGTGTGTCACAGAAAGTCAGTCATTGGAGACAGTCAATGGAGCGTTCCCCAGTTCTCCTGAGCTAGTCATATTCATTAAGTACACAGCACAAAGTGAATCACAAAAGAAACATGAATTACTATCACAGGAGACTTTGGGGAACTTTCTACAGCATTGAGAGGCTCATGTAGCCAGCTGACATGCATGTTAGTACTTCCCATATAACTGAATTACGGATAAACTGGTAAATGCAAAAGGATCAGATCAAATGTTAAAGTTCTTCCCTTATCATGAAGGCTACAAACTCTGAAATAGCTTTCTACTGAGTATTCTGCAAACCACTGGATACTGTGATGCACAGAACGAAACTACAGGAAAAAGAAGGAAGCAAGAAAATTGCTGTAAAACCAACAAGTTTTCTTCCCCTCAACAGACATGATTAAGTAAATACCCCACCTGACATCTACTTGGGGTTTTATAATCAGTTACACACAGAAAATTATTTCCAAATCCAGAAGATGAAAAATTTTTTAAGGATGGAAACCTATTAAGAATCTAGTTATGCTGTGAACTTGTAAGCAGACAGCTTTTATTTGGAGGTGTATTCAATTAGACCCTTTCAAGCCCCAGGGATTGCTCTGCAACATCAAGTACTGAATCCCAAGTGGGACAGGCAGGATGTTCACCTGCTCACGTCTGCCATCCCACACAGCGGGAACGTCAAGCAGTGGAGTGACATGGCTCAACAAGGCTCTGTGCTCCATTAACCTACAATACCCAAAGCTGTCAATGCTATAAACTAATTTAAGAATTCATTAAAATTCTCACTATCTGCTACAGACATCAAGTACAGAAAGCATGAACTTTCTACTCCTTCCTCACAAAGTACCACCAATGGAAGTTTAACATTCAGATGTTTGACCTGTCATTTTTCTTTCATTTTGAGTGTCTTCAAAGATGTGATTTTTAGTCACGGCCAGAACAGTAGACAACCCCAGTTACTCTCCAGTACCACTTCTCCCATCTTTTATTAAACCACCTCACAGTCTACCTTTAACTTGGTACTTGGTAAGAATTTCCTTCAGTGTCATGTATCAGGAAAACAAACTAAAAGCCAGCAAGTATGACAGCTGGGAAACTGAGCTCTTGTTCTAATCAGGAATATCATTTTATACTCCAAGTTTCAGTCAGCTGTTGCTAACCCAGGCAGCCCTATTTCTGTTCTCTCTCATCCACCTTTTCTTGCCTCACTACTGCTTGCGGGCTCTCGTCTGACCCCATGGAGAACTGGTTTAAACAAGCAAGAGGAAAAGCAGCAGAGCCTCAGATCAGTTCTATTTATCAAACCACATCCTCCTACTTGAGGCATAAAATGCCTACAGTGGTAATTAATGCCAGACAGACATGGGAAAGAAACACTAAAGCCTGTATAGTTTTATGAGAAAGAAGCAAGGCTGCTAAAGAAGCGAGACTTATTTTGGGAATAGATACCACTTAAGAGGTAGTTAAAAAACATTCTGGAAAACCTCTCACTCTCCCAGCAGAAGTCTTTTCAGGACAGGGAACTGCTAATGGCCTTAGTGATCTCCCACAACTCCTAGGTGTTGAAAGGAGCACTTAGAAAGTACCCGTTCAACAGACACATTCCTCTCCTCAGGAAGTAAGCTATTCTTAAGGTGAATCTTACAAAGGAGAGATTTCCAGCCTCACAGCTAGAAAAAAACACTTCAAGGCTAACATGCCCGCTGCTGGTGGGAGTGCCTCTGTTTACATGAAATTTGCACTATGCATAATAACTTCCTTGGCAAAAATCAGCATTTAAAAAGCGACAGGAACCTAAAAGCTAGTTAATGCGGACACTTTCAGATGCAGTAGCTGGTCTGATTATTTCTGTGAATGTAGCATTTCCTGTATGAGGAGACAACAGGAAAGAAAGAAATTGCTAAACTAAAGTCCACTAAGTTGACCGCACTATTTAATTATAAGCTACTGTAACAGCACTTTCAATCCCTGAACTCTTTGCAAGCCAGCATCCACCTTGCCTTCAAGTACTTAGACAAATCTTGACACCAACTGCTGCTGGCAAAATAAATGAACAGGACTGTTCTCATTTTTAACCCGATGACTAACCGGCCTCTGCCACTCCATTCCATATCCACACTGAGACAGTCAGGTCACTTTACTGATTCGATTGATTCAAGGGACAACCCCAAGCTGCCTGTCTCCCAACATATGAACATTTTTATACCCTATATCCTCTTCTATTTCAAAAGCACCTAACTGCAAAAGGCTTTTTCTAGCTGAGTCCAAAGGAGTTACTCACCAAAAGCCTCAACACCACCATCTCCTCCCTAGAAGAGAGAGAAACATATTAGATCTCACACTTGACAATGTATTTTGCTCCTCCAGAGAGGGTACTCAACGCCCCATGTTATGACCAGGGTGGTAAGGCACACTGCACTCTCTAGAAACATCTTCCAAGCAACAAACCCCATGAAGCACTTTTAGACCAGCAACATGCTCTTAAGGACCGATCAGAGCGGCATGGTGGGTTCTGCATACATATTTCTACAGGTTAATATGATGGGTTTGTAAGCACCAACTCTTACAGGCAAGTAATTTAACTTTATTTGCTGTTCATTTACCCAACATCCTTTTAAAAGTTCAAACAGATACTACTGAAGAAATCCTGATGATCTGTAACATGTGGCACACTTATTATTCGCACATGATGAAGGTTGTGAGTGAGGGAGAGCACTTTATTACAAAAGCATCCTCCACAGGGCAGCACTGACAGTAACCACCCCATCGGAACTGCTGAGCAGCAGCAACAAGAAAGTCACATTGTGACCAGTTCAGTGTTCCCTCCATTTTACTTAGCAAGACTAAGTAAAGACTAGCACGACTACTTTTTTTTTTTTCTGTCTAGGATATTTAACTGCATTTGTGAAACACAGATCTGGGTTTTTTGCAATATTGCTGATAAAGTTCCCTTCAGTGCATAAAAAGCTAAACTTTCTTTTCATACTCAATCTGTTTGCAGGCTGCAACTTGACACAGAAAGTCTTCCAGCAGCAGCCAAGGATCCTGAATGACATGAAGTTTCATCAACTTTTCATAGATATAGGTTTGTTAATTACACAGTGAAAGTGCAATCATTAGGATATAAATGCAGAGGAACTCAGGCAAATGTACAGCCTGAAGTCTCAGACTGGGCTACAGTACATTAGCTCTGGCTTCCGCTGTTCGTAGCTGTAACTACTGCATAAAATTGAATACTCCACATTGGAAGAATGTGATTGCAAAGTTGAGAAGCACAGTATTTAATTCAATTAAGTAGAAAACAGAATTAGAGTAAACAGTTTATGTCTGTTCTCTGTGGTAGCAGCTATATATTTAATCTCACTTATATTTGCTAAATTGGAACAAGTAATTTTCTGCAACAAAGAATAATTTCATGGCTCAAAGTGCCTATTAATAACAAAAATAGGTTAAAGTGATGAATTATGCCAATTATCAAAATAAAACTTGCTGTTTATAAGCCATGAGGCAAAAAGAACCTGCCACAGTTTTTGAAATTAACAATTTACCTACAGGTTCTTTTCAGAAAACCTGAGGCTGGAGAGCTTTATAGACCAAGGTTTGGGTTTTTTTTTCCCTCTCTAGAATTTGTTTATGCTACTGCATTCTCCCTAGGTTCCTTTTTTTCTGAGTTTAGAGGAATTATTACTCTTCCTGTTTTTCCCATGAATTCTAATCACAGAGCAAGCAAAGCCCATGTTAACATTATCTGTAATGTTCAAAGATGCTACCAAATAGACAATTTACATGAAAAGTGATGACAAGCATTCATGTCCCCATGCACTTGTTGGGATGTGAAACCTTCATCAGTCAAGAGATCCACAGTTTACAAACTATTGTTTGTAAAAAGCTGTTAGAACTGACACATGCATGGCTGAAAATTTCACATCACATCATTAATGTCTCATCAATAAGGTGGTTTAAGAGCTCCAGAAAGTAGTCCTTTTAGAAAAACCCACCCCTTAATCAACATATTTTAAGACTGTGCGCAAAACAACTTTCAGGAAAAGAACGGATTCAAATCCTACAATGCTTCCAACTGTGTGAACACTGGCGATGAAGCAATCGCACACAGACCATGAATTGTCCCATTATCAGGCCCATCACCGTAGTTAAAGTACTTACCTTAGACTCTACAAAGTCTCCACAATTTGTATCAGTTGAGTTTCTTCTTTGTGGTCCAGATGATTCAGTGTCTTCTCTGATTTCACCTGGCTTAGTCCCTACAAGCAGAGATTGATTCTAATCAGGTTGCAAGATAAACTTACTGGGAAAACCGATCACAAACACTCAGGTTTTTTTGGGGGGGTTGGCTGTTTTGGGAGCTTTTTTTTTTTAAAAATTAAAGCTACCATTCAAAGATGTCCTGGTCCTTTAGATACCATCTTCCAAATTGCTGTCTTACAACCGTATCTCATGCAGTTAAAGGCACCATTTAAACAGATGGAAACTAGGGTTTCCCAAGGCCATTCCTACTGGAAGTGCTTTGCCAAAATGGAAGCTTTATCCCAGCTGCACGTACAACGCAAAGCCAAACCTCCTCTGATTCATCAAGACCAATCAGTGCTACTCCAAATACTAAGACACGAGTTCACCTTAGTATGACTTGATTCCCATAGAGAAATTCTACCCAAAATACAATTCTCTGCTTTCAACACCTATGCCCAAGAGCTGCATTAAATAAAACCTTCTGGAAGCAATTTAAAATGAGAAATAAGAAAACCCAAGGAAGCAGACATCACTTTTAGTCCTACACTACCAAGTACGAAGTGAGTTCTGGTTTCCACACTGAGCCATTGGCAGCTTTGGGTTGACACAAAAAATGAATTAATGCACATCAGCAGATCCAGAAACAAAGCACTATGTTCTTACCCGATGATTTAGCCCAGGAAGGTGGGTTTTCTTCAGGAGTTCCAAAGATGCTGGATGCCATCTTGTTCCTTCGCACGGGTTGTTCTTTTGGTTCGTCAAAACCCAGGGAAAAGTTGGATCCACCACCAGGAGGACGCAGCACTCTGGGGAGAGAGTCAGCTTTATAACCTTATGTGTACCATTACCATTACTCAGCTGCACTCCAACATATAAAACAAGATTAATAAGCCAAGAGATCATTGTTGGCTCTTGCAATGGCCAGTCATTCAGGCTAAATTCTGTCCAAGCAGTAAGTACACAAGATGTCTGTATTATGCTTTTAACACGTCACAGATCGTCACGCCTTTGGCACATTATATGAACTATAAAGGTAAGCTGCATGTCAGCATTCAACCCAGGCACCCTGTCTCCACTACTCTTTAGTGACACTTCCAAAAAGAAAATACTCCTGCACTCATGCCCTTGCGTCATTAGGTGCCACCAAGAGCTGCTGTCACTACCGCTCTTCAGTCTGAGACAATTAAAAAAATAAAAACCCGAACACACAGGCATGTCAAATTCCAGCTTTTTTAAGAGAACCCTGTAAAGGCTAACATTAATCTTTAAACTGCAAAGACAGCAAAGACTAAAGTCTGGCAGAGGAGCCAAAAGCACTGGTTGCACCACTGATGACTCAGGGTTGCAGCCTTTACTTAGATTTATTTCATCGGAAAATCCCGCAAGTCTGCAGCGTGCATGGGCTGCACTTAAAAGGTGCAATAAACAGTTTTGAGTTGGGCTATTATTAGGAGAGACACGTGTACAAAGCTCCAGATACATAACCCAAATCTAACAATCTTCTATTAGACAGACACAAAAGGTGCCTGTCTGGTACTTCATGAGCTGTATCCCGGTCTGCTTTCCAACTCGCTGAAATTAATAATAAAATAAATTTCGAAATGTAAATATCTTCAGATCTTATTTTCTAAATCACAAGATGTTGTCAAGGCTGATGCATTAGCTGGAGAAGCTACAGAAAAGCCAGGAGAATCAAAATGTCTAGGGTCACATGAGAACTGTCACAACGCCCAGAGAGGTGTGAGGACACCAACAGATCCAGGCTTTCCAATGCTCTGAAATGCAGACCCAAAACAAGCTAGGACAAGCACGTTTCATCTTCAAATAATTTAATGAATTAAAGTTTGACCTTTCCAACAGAAAACGGTACTCAGCTTGTAAATGCACACCCAGGAATTCAACACAAAGAATGTCTGATTCCCCATGTCATCACCATCAGTAATAATGGCATTCACATCTTTTAACACTTGGGGCCTATTATGCTCGAGATTCAAGACAAAACCACTTCTCTGAGCCTACAGAACCTAACCACCACAGTGGAAAGAAAAATTCACAAAGGTGTTTGGCATGGATCACTAGTTACTTCACTAGTAAACTACTTTTCCTTACAAAATTGTTCTCCAAAGGTCTAATTGCTAATGCTCAGCTGCTAGTGGGAGGATCCCAGTAGACTGTATAATACATTTTAAGAGTCCAAGAACATTTTTATGACTTGCTTTGTCTCCTTTCTGAATTAAGAGATATGGTCTTGAATCATCACTTCTTTTAAATTATTTTTTTTTATTTTTGAGGCAATGTCCTTGTATAGGTTTATTTTCTTGGTTACATCTGTTGCAGTTACTAATTTGAAGAACAGGCTGGTCAAAGGAGGGCTTGTTCCCACATCTTAGATCACCTTTATTTTACCAGAGCAGCAAAAACATCACTCACTCAACAGCACAACAGTTTCTGCCGACAGTATTAATTTAATTAACAGAAGAGGCAACTGAAGGGGGGGGAAAAAAAGCCATCACAAACTGATAAATAATCTTTCATGCCAACCTCGGCTAGAGGTTGACAGATTTTATTAGAAACCTCTCACAGTCTTGAGATGTTGTAACGGGCTTCTTCAAAGCCACGTCTACTACTTCAAGCCAAGAACAGCTCTTAAAATTGCACCTGATACCCCGTGCTGCATTACGGAAAATTCATCCACAGCTCCATTCAGGGAATGCTCTTGTAAAGAGCTGAGATTGAGGGGTTTTGTTTGCTTTGTTTTAAAATGCACCCCAAAAA
>VZRU01008708.1:4715-42079 GCA_013398155.1 Pedionomus torquatus
GGAAGTAGTTAACACTTTCTGTTTTCAAAAAAAAAAAAAAAAAAAGGGAAACCAGGTGGCCTGGAGCTCCTCAGTTATTTAGGCCAATGTGCGCTGTTCCACCCTGCAGAGATAGCTGCAGAGCCTCCAATATTTTCAGCTTTAAATACAACAAATGCAAAATATTACATCTCCTGTAACACTCAGCCCATAAGCCTTTGTATCTTACCCTTACGAGAGGGACAGGATGGCCTCATCCTTACCCGTGGTGCCAGGGTGCAGCTGCAAGGCTCAGACTCCACAACAAACGGTGCTGCTCCTCAGCCTTCCCTAAAATAAGGGGATCAAGGATTTGCAGGCTCAGAAGGTTTCTCTGTGGTCCTTCACTTACTGGCTCTTTTACAGACAGTGCTGCAGGTAACACAGATACTCCTCACGAAGGCAACCCAGCCCATGGTTCCTGGACAAGCAGTCTGGGCGAGTGAGGATGGTTCAGAGGGCAGCACCCAACGTGTGAAGCAGGAGAATGCCAAGGCAGTCTCCGGACCCATCTCAAAAGGCTGAGGTGCTCTCAGATTAACAAGACTGAGAAATGCCGCACCACTGAGACTGTGAAAGCCTACAGAAAGGCAGCAGTAACCTGATGTCTGGAGATGGGACCGGTTGAAACCCCCTGATCCTTCCTGTTGCTTCAGACTGGGCAGGAGTAAGATTTTGTGATGTCCTCCACAGAATGAAAAGCTTTTAACAAAGGTAAATAACTAAGCCCCTAAACTGAACTGATGATACGGATTAAACAGAAATAAAGATAGCACAATAAGGATGACAACAAAGTTCCTACACAGGACTAAAATTCAGCTCCCTGCTCCGTGGCTTGAATCTACCAGAGACTTCTCAGATCTACCAAGCCGATGTCAGCCCAGCGTTGACAGCAGTCAGCAGCTGCTCTCCTTTTACCTCCTGATGACCCAGAGGTGGTCAAACCCTCCAGGTTTAGACCTTGCCATCCCATTGTGTGCCTCAAACAAGAGCTGGACATACGAGGTCCGAGGCCAAACTTGTACCTGGCCCAACATCCAGATGATCTGACAGCCACATGGGTCAGCATGTCCCAGACACATGCAGCCAAGTCCTGGGACTGAGCCCAAGAAGATTAATATTTAGGGAATAGCCACCAGGATGCCAAGAGAAGGCTCTGGAATTAGCAGTGAATTGGTACAGTCTGCAGAGACCCAAATAGCTCCTTGTTTTATCCCTAATATGTGTACATGGCCAGTAAAATGTTTGCTACATGTAATTCAAAATTAATATGAGTTGCTACTTAAAATTTTAGAGGAAAACATTCCCCATGAAGCATTTCTTGGGTTTGTCTTTACAAAGAAAGAAAAAAAGCGGCATTTTCCCATTACATTTTGTATCATTAAGGCGTTTGACAGCTCAGAAGCCGCCTTTATGAAAAGGGATTTTAAAAAAAAGGACTCAATACTCAAAAAAATAAAACCAACAAACCCCAGAGAACAAATGCGAGCTGATTATCAGCTTACATTGGTACTTTAACAAGTCAAGCACAGTGTAAGGAATTCAAACATATGTCAAAATAGCACCTTTAGAAGAAGAAAAAAAAAAACCACATTTTTTTTTCTTTTTTTTCTTAAATTCTTCAAGCTAAGCAAACCCAGCATACTTGAAGATCCCAAAGAAACAGGCAAATACATAGTCTCAGGTGGGTATTTATTTGGACAGGTTTTCCTCTGTAGGCGAGTAAATGGCAAATTCAATGGGGAAAAAAATCATCCAGATTAGACATTACAGAAAAATCACTGAATCTCTCTGTTGAGACAACGGATCAAGCTCACACACAAAATAGTGCGGAGTAGAGGCAGAGAGAAAACTATCTGTCCTTAAAAAAGCAGAGACTTCTGTTTTTTTAAACAGATATTTTTCCCATTTAAAACTTGTCAGGACAGTCTTTCAGTTGTCTTCTCTCATTTACAAGTAGAATTAGCTACTTTCAAGTAATATAAATTTTTATTTACTTTTTATAGCAGCTGCAGGTCAACCTTGGTCTTTTTGTACAGAAACACGCGTTTAACATGAAATTAAAGTAAACTGTCCTTGGACAATGGCATCGTTCTGCCCTGCTTCTTGTCTGCTTTTAGTTTTTTATTGAAGGACAAAATGCAGTTTAAAACAAAACCCAAAACAAAACCAAAAAAAAGGACTTTACAAAGTGCAAAAAAAAAATAAAATGAGGTAGCTGGGAATGGGGACTTTTCCCCAGGGAGAAGACAGCAGACTTCCAGCCACAAGTAATGGGCAGACACATGTTCTACCTTCAGGATTGCTTTACAGATGTTCCTGTGATCTCTAACCTGCTAACATTAGTTTTACAAGCTTGATGAAAAGCCATCTCATTGAGTATTAAGGGCTCTCCCCGTGTACACTGAGTGGAGTTAAAAAGGATGGAGAGATGTGCAAAAAGCCAGCGCATGGGGAGATGGAGTTTTTGGGGATGTCCTCCAACCCACAGGAGCTCTGCCCTAGTGATCACTGGCAATAGCAATGCCTTCAGAAGGAAATTTGGGCTAAGAGTGATAGCAAAATCCTGTTAATGTTAACCTCCTGTTAACCAAAGAAAAAACAACTGATAGCAGAAAGCAGTATTTTACGTGGGGTACGCCCAGGAACCCGCATCTGTTGGTTTGACAGGGCTTTGGGGGGTCAGTTCTCAGCACTTGACAGGTCTGCAGCTGGGCAGTGTCCCAGCCACATTCCATTCCCAGACACTGAGGGCATTAAGGGGTGGCAACTACACCTGCTCTGTGCCAACAGCGGACTCTCGCCCCATCTGATTCACACAGCAAGGCCCTGTGCAGCGTAAGGAGAATCTTGTTTCATTGATGCTTTTCCTCCCCCCTTAACGCTGAACTGCTGCCTCCTAGACATCCACCGGAACACGCTGCCTACAGCAACTAAACTCAGATACAACAGAATACTCACCAAACCCTGCAAAATAGTCTCAAACCCTCAAAAGCAAAGAAGTTTTGATTACAAGAAGCAAAGCATTAGGTTGTGAAAGGAAGAGAAAAAAAAAAAAAAAAGCCTAAAATTGACTTAGCAGCTGTTTCCTGAAGCTAACAAAAGCTAGAATGGATCTCGGTTTCTCTAAGCAATCCAGAAGAATCCTTTGGACTAGTTTAAGACCAGTTTTGAAAGAGTTTGAAAGTATTTTTTAAGAGGGTTCTCCTTGGTTTCCCTTCAGAAAGAAACTTTACAAAGAGCTTTAAAGAATGTCAGCTCTGTTCAACTCCAGCACCTTGCCAGACACCCCAGTGCATGGCTTCTGCTTAATTGTTAGAATAAGTAATTTTGCTTTTTAAGACCTAAAAATAGCAAAAAATCCAACAGGATGGCTTTCCTGCCATCCTGTGTAAATTCATAAACCAGATGCTGCCAAGCCGCAGCTCCAGCGTGTGCGATCACCAAGGTGCACACAGGGATAAGGTTTTATACATCACTGCCGGCACACACCGAAATTTAGACTTTCCAAAAAGGCTCTTGCTTTCCTTGGGTACAATATTGTTCCACAGGTTTTTTGCTATCCTGCAACCAGTAGAGGTGGGAGCAGGCTAACAGAATGCACAGAAATTATACCTGTGCCAGCAGCCCACCATACAGCCTGCGCGAGCCCTACCTTTCAGGCTCCGGCTGGGTTTAGAACTACAGATGAAACAAACTTGCCCTTGACAAAAACAGAGGATGTTTTAGCATTAACTGAAAAAAAAGGAAGGCAAATTAAAAAAAATCAAAATCAATGCCATTAGATGGTGATTCAAAACACCTAGTATTTAAAAAAAAAATACATCATTACATTTTCATGCTTTATCAATAAAATCATGTTACTTACACCACCGGGGATGCTTCTTTCTATCCTATTATTGTAATCAGATCCATCGGCTTTTACAAGGGCTGGGTATAGTCTCATTTCATTATGAAAATTCAAGGGCACGGGCAGGCAATGGCATTGAGCACGTTCATTTACTGATGCGCTCCGGCAGGTGTTCATTATTCACATGAAACCCTGCAAAAATACTGGGCAACAAGATTTAGCCTTTTGCACTGAAAAGTTCCAGTCTTCCAGCTGACTTTTCAAAACATTTCATGGGACTATTTCAAACAACCTTCAAATGTTATTCTAAACAAATCCTTTATGTATTTTAATTACTTTTATAACTAATAAACAGCTACCCAAAATAAGTTGCTTTTAAAAATATCTTAAAGATTTTGCATCACCAACAAATTTACACCGTAATCACCTTTGTATAGGCTAATTCTCCTACTCAACCATTTTTAGCAGGTGTTGATCCAGTGTTTATTGCATGGATATAGCCTGTTTTTTAGCTTACTTGTTAAGCAAGGCTTTGAGACACTCGATTACTGGAGTACAACAGCAGCTGAATTAGAGACACAGCTCAGAGACATCACCTTCAAGCCTGGCTGCAATCCCTCCTACACTGAGGAATTTCCCAGGAAAACACAAACCCAAACAAAATCCATCAGGATGCTGGAGAGCAGGTGCCCAACCTGTCAATAAGCTTCAGAGCGTACAGATGTGAAAACGAGCGGTGCTTCACTCAAATCTCACTGGCTCTACAGCGATATCGCCCAGTCGGCTTCCACTGGTTCACCTTTCCAATCCTCACAGATCAGACACGTCTCCTCGCTTCTCTTTCACAAGCAGCGTGTCAGGGATAGCACAGATCCTCCTGACGCAGCTCTCAACTCCGCCAACAACCACAGGAGAGCAACAGAAAAAGGCAAATGTCAAAAGGCTACAGCGCTGACGACAGAAATGCAGCGCTGCCCTCTTTTCTTAAAGGTAAAAGGAAATACTCCAAATTAAGATGGAAACAGTAGCTTCTAACTGCCAAAGAAACATTTAACACCCCTCGCACCCACCTGAAGGAGCTGTTTAAGTACTCCAAAGATTTAAGAGAACACAACTCCCAAAACCTCAATGCTGACAGAGGCAGAAAGGATCCACACCCCAAAATTAAATATAAAACCTTGGAAAGCATCACTGTGAGTGGCACCAAAACATACCTTAGCTACAGTCTTCAGTAGGTACAGTCACACTTCCTGAGACACAGCTTTCCTTCTGCAGATAAGATTAACTCAAACAAATTGCACTTTATCTAAATATTTAACATTTTAAATACTAAAACCTGTTGTTTGCTGCGGTTTATTATATACTTGCATGGCACTAGAGCTCTAATGAAGAGCAAAGTGTCCATGTGCATCACACGGAGCGACAGCTCAAGGCAGCTGTGGAGAATAGCACAAACCAGCACAACAGTATTAAAGAAAAATAATTACAGCTTTACAGTGTTTTAAATAACATTCATTAAAAAAAAAAAAAAGAGAAAAAAAAGTAAGAACCACTGCTCTTTTTGGGAATGCAGTGAATTTTAAGCATCTCTATTTTAACAGCACAGTTGAGCTGCTGTTACATACAGAGGGAACCAGAAGTTTGGCACTTGTAACAACTTGCATTTATTATTGCATCCCGCACTTTGCGCGGCACACGCGTGTTACGGGAACCCACACAGGCTGCACGGCCACAGCATTTATGGAACCAACCACAGAAACTGCACTTAAACCAGGGAAAAACACGCTCTAAAAACCCCTCACTTTTATCCTTGTGCATTTACCAAGTCATGCAGGCACCAGAAATACTGCAAAAAAGGAAGGGAGCTGCCTGGTGTTTTCTGGAAGGGGAGTCTATAAAGCAAGCCAGGCGCTTCAGTAGCTTTGATGAAAAGAACTCCTATTTTCAGCAAGAATTCTGCTCGTGAAGGCAGGCTGTGTGACGTGCAAGTTTTGTGCCGTCAAAAGCAAAAGGGATACAGCCTGCCCACAGTTATCAGGGAGCTCGTTCTGTAAATTCACCTTTGTTTTCAGATCCACCGCTACCCTCTTGTGTAATCTCATTTTAGTTTACCTTCAACTGAAAGATGAGGTACCCTCAAAGCTACGGGAAGTCCCTTCCCCAGGAACAGCTAAATCGATACACCGTTTTCACTATAATCGAAGCTTAAGGAACAGCTGATAAAATCTTTGAGGACAGGCAGACCTTGCTGCAAAGACTCTTCAGGATGCCTTCTTTTTCAGGTTATAAAAACAGAAAGGATGAAAATTTGAAATCCAACACCGACGCTTTAGGAACACGAGCATCTCACAAGGCCAGGTAAGGAACAGAGCCCAGGCCAGCTGTGTGCCTCCCAATGAAACCCGAGAGATTTACTTCAGGAGCACAACAGCACTCCACACCTCTGCTTCTCTAACCTCTCCTTCAGCTGCGCAGAGCAGCCGCAGGACTACACGCACAAAACATGCACAGAGAACACCACTGTGTGCCTAGGGTATTCTCTCTTTCCCCCCCCCACTTGTACACTCAAACTTTTAATTTTTCCCTTAAATTAGCAACTGTGGAGTTTTTCCAAAAATAACCTGTGACATATGGGAAAAAGGAAGAGGAAACCTTTTTTTGAAGGGAAACTGTGGTCAGAGATGGACTGAGGGAAGAGAAAAGCCACCGCTATTCCCATCTTCTACAACCCCTACATCCCATATTTAGTGATGTTCTGATTACGACAACAGGGGTTTGTCTGGTTCTACGGAAGAGGGAAGAGGAGGATGGCTGGGACCAACCCAAGTCACTCAAGCCTGCGCCATCACCCAAACAGTCCTCCTGTGGGATCCTGAGCTGAGCTCCACTCAAGATGTCACCGCCTGAGACCTGCGCCCAAGGACCCAGCCCCAACCTGAGGTGCACCGGGCACCAAGTCGGCAGTGCTCTTCAGCAGTACAGATGTTGGTCTCAAAGCATCAGCAGTTCAATGCTGAGAAAACTCACAACCCTAGCAAGGCACCTGGTTTGGTAAATCAGTGAGGAAGGTGCCTAAAAACCCGATGCCTGGACACCAGCAGAGTAGCTAAGAAAATCATTCAGAAAGTCACCTGTGGGGTACCTGGCTGAATTTGAGTGCCAAGTCACAAGCCAGAAGGAATTAAGGGTACTGTGCCAAGTAAGGACAACTCACACAAGTTTCTAAACTGCCAAACCACCTTAAACTCCCTGGGTTGCAAACAGAAAATTCATTAATTGCTTCCCATGAGGTTCAGCCACCCTATGAAGCCATATGTGGCTGCCAGGAGAGCAGGGGCAGCTGGGGTGGTGGCAGGTACCAGTGAAAACAGCTCAACCTGTGGCTGTTTTGCACGCTCAGGGAAGCAGTGACCTCCCCCGGCTCAGCACAGCTGGTATCAAAGCCTCCATCCGCTACTGAAGCCAACCATCTCTGTGCCCAGAGAAGTCAGAGCTCCGCTCCCCCTCCCACCACCTCTACGACCAGGCACCCTGGAGAAAGGAGAGCCTTGGCTCAAGCCTTGCCCCAGACTGGAAGGCAACCAGTGCTGATTATTGCACATCCCAAGAGATACACCACTCACCAGGCTCACAGCTCAGAACTGGACAGACAGACAGACCCCAGAAGATGCATCCCTTCCCTCCTACAGGCACACAGAGGCTAGAACATCTCTTGGACCGGCCCCACAGGCAACACAGATGGGGAACGACCCCCACCCCTTGAAGCAAGGCCAAGGAAGCCAGGTTAGAGATCTCAGGAGTGCTTATGCCTTCGGCTTGAGCACGCACTTGAGAGCCCAGGAGATGACTTCTCTAGAGACTTGGTCCCTGGCCACCAACCACACAGAAAGCAACAGGAGAACACACCTGCAAATAAAGTTTCTAACTATCTTAGGTGAAGAGGCTTAAACTTCTTGCCCAAATCTCACCGAGTGCATCCACACCACACTCTAATTACCAGCAGATTTGTTTGATGTTTAAAAAAAAAACAACAAAAAAGAATACCTACTGTTAATCCTACTTTAAGTGTAAACATTTGGTTCAATAACTTTGACTGCAAACCACTGCTAGAGTATATATGATTTGGATCTATCATGTGCACTTATTACTTAGGTTTTCTGGATGCTGAATGCCCCCAAGTGTATCTGGGAAGCCACAGGGACTCAAGAGATAGCAGCCCACAATATTCTGAATAATGTTTTTAAAAGTTTCCTAAGCCACTTCAAAAAAAAGAGCTCAAAAGTGAAATAGATACTTATGAACATTCATCACTTTTGAATATGGGATCTTGGCACTTTGTCTACGGAAAAAAAAATAATAATCAAACCATCTAAGATTTTCAATAGGGAAGTTTTACAGATAAACTAACAGCACTTGATTTATTTCACAAGACAGCCAAGGATGGAAAAAGTGGTTCACATTTCTGTAGTAAAGCATTATATATAAATTTAAAATCTAAAGACATATATATACACACCAAGTTTACTGCAATGCATAAATATATAAACTTTTTAATATGCCAACTAATGTAAGTCAGAAAATTGATGTATATAGTTCAAGTTTTGCAGCACTTCAGCACTGTAAAAAATAAAAATAATAAATAAATAATGGTCAATGGATTGGCTGCTGCCCTCCCTCTTCCCAACCCCCCCACCCNAGAATCAGAGTAATTCCGGTGCTATGGAAGGGCTGAGCAGAAGTTCAAGGAATAGTCAGCGAAATACAACTATTGTACTAGTTTGGGATTGTATTTCAGCACATCTAAGATGATTCGATAAACGATGGCAGAGGTTTACGTGACAGCTGAGGGCAGAGATTGGCTTGTCTGAGGTTCACGGAGCTGCAGAGTGGAAAGTGTTATGTGTAGTTCTAATACTGGTTATGCAAAGTCTCTTTTTCTGAAGGGCAGGAGGTCTTATTTCTATTTCCATCTCTCTCATTTTATTCCTTTTAAATAAATACAGGTTACATCCCACCCATCACAATAATGAGATCAAAAATTGAGGTAAAAGTGTTCTACCAGCTGATCTTGGCCACGAGCTAAAGTCAATTAAATATCGCTACTGATGTGAACAAGACTCAGTAAGAAAGAAAATGTCAGATACCAAGTTCTTCACTATAACCACACCATAAAACCCAGCTTTCAAAGTCAGACAGCAGTAAACGAGACTGTACCTTAGCACAGAAATCATTAGTAAACCAACTTTTGATCCAAATTTAAAGTCACTGTACAAATTTTCCTTAACTCTTAGTCTAAAAATCACGTCTTCTGCAAGACAAACGTATCCTTGTCGTATTTCGCCTTTGTTCTGGCAGAGATAAAATACACCCACTCTATAATCCTAAATCTTAAAAACCATTCTTAGTTTGCAAGTGGTCTGAAGTAAAAAGGAATACAACCTATTTTCTTTAATTTACCAAGTTTTGTTGTCTTTTACCAAAAAGCAGCAATCATCATTAACCGTTCCAAACACCATTTCCCTTTTTACTTCACAGAAACAGCCACCAAAGCCCACAGAGGAACGCACGCCACCCATCTGGACACCAGCTCCCCAGGTGGTTCAAATGAGAGCGTAGAAAAAAACCCAGTTCACTTCTCTGGAGTTTCAGATTAGTCCTTTTTAAATATATATTAAAAAATATTTGTAGCAATGAAAACGTTGCAAATGAATGAAAAACCGTATGTACACACCTCCACCATTTTTAGGCACAGACCCTAGCTTTTGAGGAAGGACTAGAAATAAAAGGTGCAACAACCAACGTCTCCTATGGCCTGGCGGTCCACCAGCAGTCTCTGCGGTCCACCAGGGAGGTTGGTTATCGTACAGCTCCTGCGTGTTACAGCTGTCCAGTCCCAGATAGCACAGTTATTTTCGCATCAGTTCCCCTCAGGGGAAATGCATCTTTTTTTTTTTGCTTTTCAATAAGCTTCGCCAAAGGAATACCAAATTCCCACCAGTTTCAGACACCAAAAACCTCCTTCGATAACACGGTTTAAACTCCAAATGGTTACGACTGAAGGTGTTTCCTTGATCCCCCCTTTTATTTTCCCCCCTCTCTTCTTTTTAATGTATACTTAAGTTATTTGTTCCCAAAACAAGAACTGAGACTCAAGCTTTTTAAGCATTTAAAACAAAAACAGTTACCATACCAAAGCACAGCATACAGTGTAAGTTTCAGCTGTAATTTCTCAGCTTTTCCTTTATATAGAGCTATATTATGGTGGACTGCGCAGAATTCTTCCAGTCTCCTCCACTGTCAGCACACGGGTCACGGAGAAGGTACGCGAATGCGGAACAATCCTTGCTGAAGCTGCAGTCGGAAGAGCTTGCAGTTTGCGATCCGCAGAGCCGCGCAGCCGGTGCGGCGAAGGTCCGATGGAAACAGGGGTTTGGTGCGCTGCCAGGTTCCTGTGCTCCTTTTAAACTCTCTAACATAGTCATAATTGGTACCTGAATTCACACACGCACAAAAGAACATCAAAAAACAAAGATAAAATGCTTACAACGTACTGTCGCTATCACCATGTCTAACCCAGAGGTAAAGGCAAAAAGGCAAACAAGAGCATGTGCAGACACACAAATCAGAGTCTGGACGTGTGGCTGAAATTACTGTCAAAAGGAAACTAGTACAACATCTCTTAGCTACTTAAACCCACCACATTTGGGATTTTGCTCTTTCATATTTTGTAGGCAGCCCTGTTACACACTCCCGTAGGCACACGTGGCCATCGCACCACGCCGTCTTCCATTTGCTTTTTACAGTAGGTGGCTGGAAGCTGAGGATCAGCCGTGTTTGTTAGTGCACCTTTATTCAGTTGGCATTTAGAGCCCTGGGAACCACTGGGCAACGTCCCCAAAATGCAGAACCACCTGCTTACCACTGCGCAGGTGGGAGAAACAACCTCAGGGCTAACATTTTTTCTTATATTTAGACAAATGCAGTAACATACTCTTTGTCTCAATCCCTCCTGATCCTCAAACTGCTCATCAACCAAATGCTTACAGGCTGAATTTGTTTCTGAAGAGCTCCAATGGATAGAACCAACCTGCACATTTCTATACATCCAAGTAGCATAATCTCCTTGAAGACAACAGCACCTTTAGAGAACATAGTGCCAGCCTTGTATTCTAAAAAATTTGCTCTCATTAGTGCCATATATTTAAAAGATTGGAAGAAGATAAGCAATAGGTTATTAGTGCCAATTCTGACCTGTATCGAGATCCCCAATCACATATATACTGGCTCCAATGGGCACAGCTCCATACACGAAGGAAGAACTAGTTGGGATACATAGGTTCTGGTCATTTAGATAAATCCACCTGTAAAAAAAAAACAAAGAAAAAAAAAATCATCATATGCAAATTAAAATAATTCCAGGATCTTTTTGCAGCTGCCATCTTCGAGTCAAAAGCAGAGTGCACAAGTCAATTTGTTATGTGAAAACAATTGGGAAAATTGTCTAGCTCAGGACAGCCTTGCGTTTCCTAGCCAGGAAAAGCAACTGGTGCTGCTGTCTGGGAAACTCGGGATACTCTATCCTGAAGATACTTTACTTCAGTATCGCTCCACTCGTGTCTGTAATCTATCTGGAATAAACCCTTCTTGCAGCCACCCAGTGTGACCTTCCAGAAAAGAGCAGGCACGTAAGAAAGCCTCTTCTTCAACAGCTACGCCAGTCAATTTTTCCTACGGAGAAAATTTAAGGAAGCTTTGTCTTAAAATCAGTAGTCGTAAAAGCACAGACAAGGGGAAATAACAAACTGCTATATAGCAAAGCCGCCTCATTAAGCAGCGGCTCTCCCCATGTAATTCCCTAACTTCTTTAAGCGTGTGTCACCAGAACCCCCTGTTCCAGTAAGAACACAGCACTTGGCAACGCATAACTTCAAACAAGGGGTATAAAGCTGGAAATCAAAACTGTAAAGGATTTGGGGAAAGAAATGTCTGTTACCTGGAACTGAAACACACCTTCCCCATCACGTACCGGGCTCTTAGCACCAAGTTACCAGCTCCTGCTTACAATCTCACAAGTCACGGCAACCACATTCTCCTCACCACACTGCATCAGCCTGATCTTTCTACCAACTGAAAAACAGTTCTCCACGTTGAAGCCCCTGGAAACCAGGTGAGCACAAACTCATCACCCAGATGGGACATGGGCTTATAACGATGTCCCATTTACCTGTGTCAGCATCCTCTCTACGGCTCTGAAACAAACTTCTACAAAATGCTGCTGCGCTTCCGCGGATGCTGTCGTAGTTGCTATTTATAGACCCTGAAGATACAAAAATCAATGCTATTTTAGGTGACTGCTCCCAGATCTCTTACTGAATAATTCACAGAGAAGAGGAGAATTTGAAAACCCTTTGAAAAGCATCCCACGTATTTTCACGGTCACACCAGGTCAATTTGAGGGGAAAAAGTTAGGAAATATCCTCACGGATACTGCAGACCTTTAAATATTCTGCATTATCTTAAGTCACGATTCAGAAGAAAGCCTCGCCTCTGGCACTGAAGGGGAGGCTGCTACAGATGAATTATCTTGTAGAGAGAGAGAGATCCATTTTTAAAGGCCAAACAAAAGGATCAGCTGCCCATTATTTTGTCTGGGCTATAACCTGGATACGCTTTAAGATTCTGCAGAAAGGAAGGGAAGGGCCAGTAGCTGTCGTGGGGGAGGACAGATGAACTGAAAACACACAAGAGAAGTTCCCTAAGCTGATTCAGAAACTCTGTTACACAGCAAAGTCCCTCTCTGTGTACTTCATTAAGCTTCCTCTCCTCTCTGTGGGAAGAGGACACGGTCAGCATTTTCACTGCTTTTTTAGCACCAAGTTACCTACAGTTATGAAAACTGAACAAATGGCAGAGAAATGCAGGAGAGAGAATGCAATTTCTCTCTTTTTGGATTTTTTAATAGTAAAAATAGGACCATGCTGAAGAAGGGAAATAAAATCCAATTACTTTAATCTAGCTACTGATCAAGCTTGAGCTTGGCAAAAGTGAACTTCAGAGGGTTGCCTGAACCACGTATTCAAGGTGTTGGGGCTTAAACAGAACCACCCCCCAACACTGTGTGACCCAAGCATTTTCCCACTGTACATCAAGAAAGGGCGATATTAAGGTATCCATGAATTGCTTGTGAAAAATTCATCCTCAACTTTTCTCAACACATACACTTTAAAAAACAAGCACAACTTTTCAGGAACGCTTACAGCAGCTTTAGCAGTTAGAACTAGGAAGGAACAAAGAGAGGAAGGGCAGAGGGTCACGTTTCAATCAGAATTTGACTGAGCTCCAGCTTACCGTGGGCTGTGCCTGCTGTTTGAGCAGTATGGAAAAAACACCATGACAAAAAAAATTCACAATCTTCAGGAATTGGAACATAACTCTTGCGTACTTCCCTGGAGGGCTCTACTCAGACTGAACCCGAGTAGCAGGGGAGAAGGCATGAACCCCTATAACCCTGGACAGAAATAACTGCTCTGAAACTGAAATGGTGCCACTCACTATGAAAACAGGGGAAGGAATCACTTTTTTTTTTTCAGTCTTAAAGTGATATAAACAAAAACCAAAAAGGTCCATCCACGTTGCTATAATTAACGAGCAGGACGGTAACTGTTTTATTTCCACGTGAGAAGCAAATAGAGACAAGACACAGAACCAACATATTCCACGCGTCACCTCAACCTCACACCCGCTGTGAAAGGAAGCCTATAAATGAATGAAACCCTTCTCTGTGTTCTTCCCATCGCTCCTCTGACAGTGCTATCAGCCAGCCAGTTAGTTTTCTAATTGCATTTGCATAAGCACTTGCTTTTAGTGAAATTCCTGCACACTGAATGGGAGAATCTTCCTAATTACACATGCTACGTTACAAGATTATTTAGTTTACTACTTACACGCTGCTGAAAGTGTTTCCTTATTTTCACAATGTTCCAGCAGCGAAAATAATATTCTTAGGGAGATTTTACCAAGTCTTGCTTCTGAACAACTGCCTCCCACTTTTATACCCCTCCATACCTGTAAATTCCAATCGTGTGATTGAATGAGGAGCTGGTGCAGAGGAGGAAAGCCCACCCCCGCTACAGCCCACCAGGGAGAGGAGGCAGCGGCTCTACCCAAGGACACAGCTCTACCACCAGCTCTTGCCAAGCATCCTAAAGCCAATTTGTGCTCCAATAAATATTTCCAAACATCCACAACGGAAAGGAATGAAACCCCCAGTGCGTACAGACATCATCCAATTCTCTGCACTCCTGGGTGATGCAAAAAAGCATATTGTAAACGATGAACTCTGGCAGAAGGAAGGACTGACCTATCAAAGGTCTTCAATTAGTACTTAAGATTTCCTGCTTTTTATGGAGTAAACTAACAACGGATCACTCAGTGAAGGATACCCTGACGTCTCCACCACCTTCACATTTTTCTAGATCTATTTTTTGCTTGATTGATATTTTAAAAAACAGGAGGCCACGAACACGAAGCTCAATCTACAGCCTTTAGGAAAAAAAAATAATCTACATCCTGAAAAAAAAAATGCCGTCTGACGCACGTATTTTCTATCCTCCGTTCACTTAAATTCACTCGTGCACATGACTCTAAATTTAGACAGGCTGACAAAACACTTATTAATCGAAAGAAATCTCAGTTACTGCAGTACTTCAAATATGAGAATTATTTTCTACATTATCCCATCCACATTAATGTGTACGCTACTATTCTGTCTCACTTTGTTTATTTTATTACTTGTTTATACAGTATAGCTTAACAGGAGTCTCAGTGTTTATTTTATCCCTAGTGGGAAGATCTCAGCGTATTCCCAGTCTTCAGAAAAGTCTGCGTCACGGTTGAGAATAACAACTCTGAAAGACTGCGCTCAGAGTTATCCTGGAGTAGGTTACTGACAAAGTAAGCATTATTAAACAAGTTCAGCTTCAGTCCTTTAATCCAATCCAAGCCGGAATGATGCTGGTTTATATGAATTAATATGTTTATACACTGCTGTAAGCACACACTTAGCCATGCGCAGCCTGTAACTCGGATCCTTTAGACTCTGGAAGCCAGGGATGATGGCAGATCCTGCATTCCCAGCTGATGAGAGCCGAGGCACATGACCAACTGTGCAGCTCACACGCCTGTCCGTCACTGCACCTACCTGGAAACCAACCATGCCTGATGCCTGACCTCACAGGACAAACCATTCTTTCCATTCAAAAAGAAAGTGCACATGATGGAGTTCTGCACTTACTTAGAAACAGCTGGAGAAGTCTGCAGCTCGGTAGGAATTATGCAATACCAATAAACAACCATTAAAAAGCCACGTTTGGTTTGAGACAGCTAGGATTTATATGCTGTGCTTTTGACCCACTGCTGCTAAATGATCCTGCAAACGTATTTCTCCTTTCCTCAAATCTCTCTAAACCCAACACTTTTGGACTTCTGTCAACAGCATACACAGACACTGTCAACGTGACAGTTCCAGCATCGTTCTTTCACTGTCACTACAAAAAGAACCCGCCCCGAGGAGCCTGAAGGTGCTTATAACCTTCATGATGACTTTCTGAAGCTGCTGGTCTGAAGGGGACAAACTACCTTTTACTTGTTTCAGAAACTATCGCTGAGGAAATCAGCACACTTATCAATTAGAAATTAATCACCTTGTAGCAAATGCACAATGTTTTTCACATTAACTAGGCACTAACAAACCAAAACAGAGATACTGTCCATCTGGTGTAAAATCCATAGCATCACTTACGCTTTACTCCTGAGTTAACGATGCGCAGCAGAGCATGAGACCCACAGCAAGAGGAATTGCTTCACAAATCAAACGCACCCGTTGGTATTTGCTATAAGGTGTTCACACACTTAAGCACATTACTTAAGCTTTTGTCCTTCACTCAAAATAATGTGGTTTGTTTTCTGCAATTTCTAAATCAGTCCAGGAAATAACACCCTCGTGTCTTCCAGAGAGTCAACTTGCCTTCATTTGGCATTCATTTGATATTTGTGAAATAATGTTACAATTAAATTATGATAATTTTCCAGATTCAATCTTACTTCAAAGAGGAGAACCTGACAGCAAAGTGTTTTGTCTCAGTATTCAGCAGGCAGAAATATTTGCTAACTGCGTTCTGAAGGGAAGTCCCTTCGTGGCTATTTTCTCCCCTTCCCACAGGGGTACAACCGCTCGGGTCCCACAGTCACTGCCAGAGCCCCCCCCGCAAAGGCACCCGTTCTGCACAGCGCCCCGAGGGTACCAAAACCAGGGGGGAACTGATGGACCCCACAAACGGGAATGCCAGAGCGTAATGCAGTGACACTGCACCCTCTTCTGGCCACAGCCTCCAGGGGCTGGAACCGGGTCTTCCGACACTGGGGAGCAGAGCCCCAAGCCCCAGCCAGCAGCCCCCCTGCCAAAGTGACAGCGGTCACTGTCCCCAACTTCACTGCCTGCCCTTTCCAAAGGAAACTCCACAACCCGTGAACTACCCACGGTGCAAGCACACATTTATGCAGAGTTAAGTTACCAAGCTTAAATTCTGCGCCGTGGCAGAGCAGAAAGGCAAAGTCTGAACATCTCAGCAGCCCCTCACACATGCCTCCCCCAGCAATTCAAGATTCAGATTAGTGGCTGCTGCCTCGCCTTCCTCTGGGCCGGCAGAGCCCTCCTGCCACACGCACAACACGCCAGGGGGTGGAACAAGACCTGAAACGACTGGATTTTTCTTACAATTTCACTTGAATCCTGTAACACCTCTGGGATGGCACCAAGCAAAGACACAGCTCAGGAATATCACCGGGCAGGCGCCTGTGCTGCAGTCAGCAGGTGGCACCAAGGACTCACCTACAGCACCCACACTGGAACCACCCAGCTTTTTCAAACTTCTCTTTATGAAAGCTCCACCTCTATCAACCAGTGAAACGGGTTCACAGTCACTGGTGGGGAATCATGGGCTATTACATACCACCTTCTGAAGAAAGGATCAGCTCAGAAATTACTGCAAGCAAACCAACTGAAAACAGCAAGTAGGAGATGAGGGAGCAGTTCTTTGCAGAATTCCTTCCCTTTCAAAGAACTCTTGTGAAAAAGTTGATGAGCTTTTAGCATTTCCCCACATCCCCACAGGGCTAGAAAATGCTAGAGAGCCCTTCTTACATGTCTGCTTCCTACAACCACCTGAAAGAATGCTTTTTCTCCAGCTTCTTTTAGTTATGACTAGTTTAGACACCACTTTGAACAACACAGAAGACCTCTTCATACCAGAATTAAAGCCTTGTTATATCCCCATCTTGCAAGAAAATTATATAATGAACTTCCATCTACTACTCTATTTTTGTGTGCTTTTATACAGGTCATAAAAGCAGTCATAAATTAGTCCTGATCTTGTCATACAGACATGTTAATCTCCCTCACCATCAACAAGCCTTGAAATGTCTGACCACAAAGTCTTTTCTCAATTTAGTTGGGCTTTTTTTTTTAAAAAAAAAAAAAAGAAAAAAAGAAAAAAAGGTTAATCCAATTTATAGTTATATGCAAGGAAAAAAACCCACTAGAGGACCCAAATCTTGTCAGTTATGTCTGGAGATTAAGGTGACTATATACAAAAATTCTGTCTAACGTAACACTTCGAATAGATACCACATGCAGTAAGGTGGATTCCGGTATCAGAGCCAAGAGATAACAAATGAAGTCATCAGAAGCAGATTCAAAACAAACAGGAGATTAGCCACGCACAGTGTGCCAAGGTGGCTGTGAAATGTATAGCATCCATAGTGTCTTTCCTGTGGCAAAAGCCTATACGGGTTCAAAAAGCGATCAGCTATAAATGTTTGGAATAAAAACTTCGGAATTCCCTAAGTTGCAAATCCTGGAGATAGGACTGGATGGTGGAGAAGTATCCAGATCCCTGTACATACCCACACCCCTCCACGAGCACCCACAAACAGCTGAGGACGTGGGTAGGGGTGGGGAGCAGCAGTACCCTCCACCTGGGGCAATTGCAGGGTGCAGGGGAGGAACCAGGCAAACTCCCTGGGTCACCAAGGTGTTTCTCCTGTGCAGAGAACCTCAAGACAGATGTGGTGGCCAGGGCTTCAGGCTTGGCATCTCAGAGGGACACGCAGACGGACTTTTAGGTAACAGCCATACTTGGTCATTTTTATTAAGGTAAAAGGAGCAATGGAGACGCACGGCACAGGTTTAATACGCTTTGAAGTGCTGGAGCAAGGAGCAGGGAACAGACAAGTGAGCGTTGGTAGCTGCAGCTGATTACCTTTTAAACTCATCATGATAAAATTCAGATTTGCACGTCACCATCTCACTGGCTTGACTGTCATCACGACTTCTGACCCCGCCAAATACATAAAGCTCAGAGGCAACTCCACAGGCCACTGCCCCGAATCTGAGAATTCAAATGAGAAAAAAAAATAATTAAATGAAATATCTCAAAACCATTTTATATGTTTTTCAGCACTTACTCCATTTTTTTACTTTCTGTAATGTACATATAAGCACCCCCCTCTTATATGCTCCACAAGAAGAAAAAAGGGATGAATGTGAACTTTAGGCACCTAATTCACACCACGGAAAAGAACAAACCAGCAAAGTATTTATCTCTTGAAAAAATTCTGAAGTTCCGATTGCACTACTGGTTTTCCTTTTGTATCAGGAAAGTATTGTTTGTAGCATCAGGAATGTATTTCTACAAAATCAATATTTACTGCTTGGACGCTTATCTTTACTCAGCCACATGTTATCTAGAGGCCACCAAGATCCAGAAAGACATGGTAAAATTCACGGGGCTTCTGATGAATCCCTGAAGACGGCTAACAGAGAAAGGAAAACTTCCTCTCATCAGGGAGTTTAGAAAAGGTCACCCACAGCAATCTAGTGCATGTACCTTTCCGTTTTCACTCACCTCCTCTCTTTCAGAGGACAGATTGCCGTCCACTGCTGAGTCCTAGGGTCATAGCACTCAACAGATTCAAAGAGTTTTCCATAGGAGCCACCTCCCATTGCATAGATTTTCTTCTTCATAGCTGCATAGCAGCCAATCTTGTGGAAAGATGAAAAAACACATCTAAAATTACACACAGATACAAGGTATCGAGAGCTCAAAACCAGGCGCACACACACACACACACACGGTAGCACTTGGGTTGCCTGTACTGTGTGTCAAACCACACCACACAAAAAACAGAGGCCACAGTTTTGTTTTGGCATATAAATAAAAAGCTGCTCTCCCTCATTTTGAGACTATTTGTTAAAGCTTCTACTTGAAGCAAAAGGTTGACAAAAATTAAATATGTATTGCCATTAACTATTAAACAGTAAGTAATGAGATACCATACAAGGTAGTTCTTACCTTTCTAACCATGGTCAAGTCCGGCTGCTTGGTCCAGGTCCGGCTATAAATATCATAGCTCTCCATAGAGATTAGCTCCCTCTCACCATCCTCACCTCCAAGAATATACAGAATTCCATCAATCTCGACCACACCAAAATTATGTCGTGCCTAAGGAATACCGATAAAGTCAACACTGTACAACATGACCCGCCATCGTGAATAAATCAATACAATCTGCTTTTCAACATACCTGTCTGCAAAGTGCAATCGGTATTGTGGCTGGGTTTGGGTTGGGTTTGTTTTTAAATGGTGAAATCTTAAATGCCAGAATAATATATTAATTTCTTCAACTAAATGCAACAGAGGGTATTCAAAAAAAGGGAGAGCAGCAAAAGCAAAAGAGACCCCACAGAAAACTAAGAAGAGAGTCTGGCTGCATGTCAGTTTGCACAGTGGTGTCTCCTCGATGAAGCTTTAGCTTTCAAGCCTCTATAGCAGCAAAATTTGGGCCCGTCATGTGTGAAAAGGCAGCTCTTCTCTTTTGCATAGAGGAGCACAGCTCCCCTCAGCCTTACGCGCAGCCACCAAGAAACTTGGCGCATTGTAACTACAAGCGCGGCCAAAACTACAGGCTTTTGCCAACTACAGACTTTAATCCTGCAGCAAACAACAACTGCTTTATAAACACCCTATGCTGATTTAAGAAGATAAAAACACAAGTGTTTTAAGGATAAATGTTTACAAATAATAAGCTGTTGCTTTTTGATGGAAGGCAAATATGAAGAGGGAAACACTAACTCAAACCAAGCAAAAACCTTTCTCTGCGAGCCAAGGTCTGTACATCGGCCAGTTCTCCATCCACCTTTTCTGCACAGTCCAACCCCTCTGTCCATATAAGAATTCTCTTGTGTACGACACGTCTTTAATATCCAGAATATTAACCAATACTGTTTACTCGATTCCATGTGGAATTGCCGAAATGTCGTAGGTTTGGCTTTACAGCTAGCTCTTCACTAATTTTTTTCTTCCAGGTTTGTAAGTCATTATCAGCCCACAAATATAACAAGAGAGTATAAGAGCCAGTCTGTAGCATGATTTTGAACGGGTAAGGATGCAAATGACTGGAGATTCAGAACAAAAGAAACATTTTGCCAAAGTAAAAAAATCAAATCCCAAGAGTTAGATAGCGATCTTGCCTCATTCATTGGTGGTAAGGAACTCCAGGAATTGGTATCTGGATCGTATTTCTCTCCAGAGCTCAGCGTTCCCTTGTTTTCATCCTGACCACCAAGCACAAATAAAAATCCTTCTGTAAAACAAAACGTAACGTGACTTTAAAATGAGGATTCACGCTTGGAGACTGAGCAAGACAAGGTGACCAGTGAGCTGTATCCTGGAACTCATTAAAAGATTCAGGCCAGTCAGAGGTCACACTCTAGACTGGAGAAGGTAAAGCACATGTTTATACTCCGACTGAAGTCTACCACTGTAGCCTGTCTTCAACATATTCAGTGATGCAGCAGCTAGAATTACTTCAAACACAAAATACTCCTGGAGAGACAGACGTAGCAGATTCCCACAAAACATTGCGGGAATAGTGGTTTTAAGACACTCAGATGATAGGGATTTTCACAGAATAAAGTAATGTTTTGGGCAGACAAAGGGGAAGCGTGAAATAACCCCAGTGCAGTCAATCTTTAAGAAAAAAAATATTATTATAAACCATATCTCTGATTTTGAAGCACTGGTAAGTTTTCATAATGTTGACTTTACAAATAGAAAGTTCCCCTTTACCTGCTGACAACACTCCATGATTGATCCTTGGAATACTCATAGGAGCAAGTTCAATCCAGAGCTGTCTATTGGGGTCATAAAGAGGACACATACACCGCATCACTGAGGTTGGTTTCCGTGATCTGAACACAGGGTGGGGAGGGAACAAACAAAAACAGAAAGACAAGACAAGAGTTTTACGAGCTAATACCTTGTGTCCAAAACTTGCTTGTTCGTGATCTAATACATATTCACAACATGTGGCATTTCCTTGACAAGGAGAAGGCCCCCAAACCGAGTACGTGTTTTGGTTTTGTACAGACTCGAGACATAAAAAGCAGATGGGCTCCATTTGTACTGGATCTGCCCGTGACATTTTTTTTTACAGAGGAACTTTGACCAAACTAAGAAAAAAACCTGATAGAGCACCAGGAATGTCCGAGTAAAGCCATGCACAAACTGACGCGCAAAACATTATTTGAGTATTTTATTACACTTCTATCAAGAGTAAATGCCTAAGTGCTAAACTTACTGAAACAGGACAAATCCCTCACCTCTACTGCAAGGGGTACTCAAGAAAAGGAAGGGATTTTTGTGTGGAACAGGAATTTTCACCTGACATTTCAGACACCCCAATAATGACTTTTATTTTTTTTGGAACCACAACTATTATTAGAAAACCAGTTAAAGTACACATTCATTATTTTTAATATAGATATTTTTCAGATTGTTAGAAAAGGGCTTCTTCAACATTCTGTCTATTTTGAGTAAAGTCTATTCAGTCTAAAAAACAACAGCCAACACTTACTGACCAAACAACACGTCCAACTCTAAGCCTAGAGCGCGTGTTGAATGTCAGAGAGCTAGCACCAAATAACGATTTATTGCTGAATCACTCGCAAAGGTATCAACTTCAAAACAAACCCAAATGACAGAGTAATAAGCCCACCGGTGCACATACTCTCCCCACACTGCGTTTTCGGACGTGCTGCGAACGTTTGGACGTTTTTATTTTTCCCAGCTGTGATGACCCACGATGCCACTTCGTACTTACACTCGCTCCTCTCCCCCGACAGTCACTATACACTCCGAGTAGCCCCGGGGCTTGAAGGAGGCCAGCATGGCCTCTCCCTGCTGGGGCGGCGTGAGGGGAATATTGTTGCATTCCTTGACAATCTCCCGGACCAGCGGTTCACTCATCATCTGCTCACGTAAATACGCCGCATCTAAGCCTGAAACCCACACCGCGGACATGACATCCTTCATGTGAACCTACAAAAAGAGATAAATGCCAGAAAATCCCCCAAACTTCACTAAACAGCATTAAGGCACTCGTACATCCCGGCGATTCTACATTTATCAGAACCTTAAAAGACTATAGTTGGCTGGATGAGGCTGTGAGCAACCTGCTCTAGTGGGAGGCGTCCCTGCCCACGGCACAGGGGTTGGAATTTGATGATTTTCAAGGTCCCTTCCAACCCAAACCATTCTGTGATATTTGGAAGTAATAACAAAGTCTACAACATGATGTTATTAAGAAAATGCTTCAAGCCTTCAAAGTTTCACTACAAATGCACTATTTGCTTTCTCTCTACAAAACCAAGAGATTATATCATCAAATGCCAAAAAGGTACTTCTTTTCTTAATGCCTCTTAAATAACAAAGCCAACAGAAGATACATCATCAACACAGCTTTTACCCTTTTACCACAATCCCACTGTCCGCATTTATGGCCAAATTCTACTAACTCTGTAAGTGCAAGATTAGCCCTGAAGGAAATGTACCTATTTTAAGTTCCCACCGATTAGAATAAACGCACCGATTTGGGCCACATTCAAAATATAAACATTTGGATGTCCTGACCTTTCTCGACTCTGAATCATGAGAGATCCACCTAATCACTGCTTCAAAGACGTATCTTTCGTTTCCGACATTGAGCTTTTCCATCGACAGCACTTCTTTCAGTTTTTGAGGAGTCAGTTCCAAAAATTCTTCTGTGCTGCTGACATCCCGAAAGTGAGTTTCCAGATACTCTGAGGCAAGGTAGTGAACATGATGCAAACAATAGTGCAGCGCAAAGTCCCGAATACCAATACAGTTCTCAGCAGCTATGCAACCTTCTAAAAACTCACAGCAGAGAGTTTTTAAGTCTGTAAGCAGCAGGAGATCAGCTGCCTGTACCACATCTTGGATAGTTTCTTCATTTAGCCTGATCTGCAAGAATTAATTTACAAGTTATAGCTACTATCACTCATTTAATTGCTATATGACATGTCCGCATTCATTACAGCTATTCTCAGTGGCTGAAAAATGGAGTATTAACGCCAGCGTAAAAATTACAAGAAATGGATACGACCACTAGACATTTATAAATTAACACAGGGAGGGAAAGGCATATGCTTGACAGAAGGTGCTGAGCAGAATTTTGCACCTGAAGTAACCATGAAATTCCTCATCTAATCCAGGAACCTAAATGAATTTTTCTGCAATAGATAAATAATTTTTTTAAATGCACGCCCAAAAAAGAATGTCAAGCCATATCTACCTTTTCTTTTTCTGCTGGAAGTTAAACTCATTCAGCAATCTCAATCTGGTTCCAAATAAACCAGACACACCAACTTTAGTTCCCACTAAGACTACTGGCCCCGAGGTCTGAAGGGCCACGCTGTCAGCAAGAGGCCGGAGGGGTGGCACGAGGGGGGGTAAGGGAAGGTGCCTGATGCACAGTGACATTCAGTGACGGAGTCTCAACCTCTGTGCTATCAAACCAGGTCTTTTTACAGCTCCACATTTAAATGGAGGATACTGAAGGCAGGCACAAACGTTAACACAAGCATTTGAGATTGACTCAGAGTTGTTGTGTTCCCTCCCCGCTGCACGAGGACAGCGCAGACAACTCTGCAGAGCCGACTGCCTCTGCTACACACGTGCCCCAGTGCCATACAACACTTCACTGAAGTTTTATCCCAAAGCTTTAAACCTCAATAGGTTTATCTTTCAGGATGACACCATTAAAACCCAGGTTATTTTGCCAAATAGTTCAATTTCCATCTAGTTTTTTTTTAATACCATACCTGCCCACTGAAGATGTAATCTAGGATCTCCTTCATGATATCAACAGATATCCCTTCAAGTTCAATCTTGTACGTTGAGCCATCATCCTTTGGAGGATTATAATTCAATTTTGTTCTAGGAGAGAAAAGAAGAAAACAAAAGCTCACAACCCAGGCATTACTTGCTCTCAGTCTTCCAAAGAAACAAGTGCTGGCTATGGATCACTTGAGCCATAACAGATGTTAAACCCTCACAATAAGACGTGAAAATTTTCTCTCTTGAATAAGCATGAAAAGGATACTTGTGTGGTCTCTAATATTGTTCAGCACATTTTCAAACTGAAGAAATTGCAAAATCCCCACGGCATCAAAGAGCCAAAGTAACTTTTTCCCAGCTCATTCATCACAAACTTTCAAAAACTTCACTCAGAGCTTCACACGGAACAGCACCTCTGCTGACAGATGAAACACAACAATTCGCTTTGATACAGGTGGGGGAAAAAACCAAAACAAAGCAAAACTTTATGGAGGGAAAAAAAAAAAAAAACAATTACAGCGAGCAGATTTGATCAGAACACAGACTGACAGCACAAATATTTGGATTGCATTACCATTTTGTGCAGTTGACGATGTTATCAGCCTAATGCTATGCCTGGCTGTGCGCTCACAGCTGTAGGAAACAGCCCGTCTGCTACTCAGCAGAGCTTTAAATATTCATCTGCATCACTGGATGCTCTGCTCATGAGCAATTTCTTTAAAAAATACCGGGCACGGGTTCATGTGCCCTTGGAAAGCACAGGGAAGGGCTGGGGGGGAAAGATGAGGAAATAATGGTAACACAGCGGGCAGGTTTGCTTTGTCAGCACAAAGACTTCTACCAGGCAGGACAACGTGAAGTGTTGGAAAGGGAGCAGAGTCCACCGCCCCAGTGAAAGCACCCACAAGGGCTAAGAAAAAATGGATTTTGATCTTTTTTTCCATGGTTTAGGCAACCAACAATAAATCATACAAAAAAAACCCAGAAAACTTGTTTCACTGCCTCTCTCTCGCTCTGTCTATATGGATATCTATACCACAACACATTGAAATAAAAGCCTTTAAAAACATTTTTAGATTCATTTGGATATATAGAATTATTCTCTTAATGTGGAAAGCTTTGCTAAGCTGAAAGTGTCCCAGTCCTCTGCTATTCACACTCACACTAAGTAAATACATAAACAGGACTTAAGCTAAGGGCGGATTCTACTTCCCTTACCCATATCAAAATGAATTAGTTTCTCACAAAATAAGCTATAACTCACATAAAGTAAAATCCTAGCCTATAAGGAGGTATTTTTAAGTGTGAATAAAGCTGGTAATTTCAGCCCTGAAGTTAACAAAAGTCGTGGTCCTGTTTCACATCACTTTTCCATGCTGCAAGAGCCCCATCGCTGGGAACGGAACACTCCTGAGCACAGGCACGACTCTACGAGATCTGAAGCTGCGCTGCTTCACCCTGGGTCTGTGCAGCACCTCGCACAAGTTATAATCCAAACAACAACAATATAATATTGATTAGGAAATGGTTTATTTCCTAAGACTTGGAAGGAGATTAGAAAAATTAAGCCTGTTCTCTAAAGAGTCTACGTAACACCCAACAGAGCCCGTGCTGCAATAGCCCACAAGCTGCAAATCAATGTCTGCCAAAAACTTTTAAACCAAATATTTAGCTCAAGCCATCCTGTACAACGTGCACCTCAACTCGTGCCATCCCTGCCCATGTGGAAGGTGCATTTTCCACGCCTGCAGCTCCAAAGAGTGAAAGAACACACTCAGAGTGACATTTCAGCCCGAACCCAGTGTCAAGGCTTTTTTTAACACACATTTTCCAGCCCGTCCAAACTACCTCAATTTCAATTATGCTGATCACACCTGAGTTTTGAGTTTCCTGGTTCGTAATGAAAGCTGCATCTCGTTTTCTAGGATGAAACTGTGTTTTCTGTTAATTTAACATAAAACATGCCAAGGTTTGCAACATCTGGCTGCCTTTGCCAAAAGGGAAAGACAGTATCTGTATCTCATACATAGCAGGTATGTGTGAGTAGCTGGTGTGGTCAAATACACGGCGGCAACCACACAGAACCTGGGTAAATACAACCTGCCCTAGGTGGGGGTGTCCCTGCTGACCGTGGGGAGGTCGGACCAGATGACCTTGGGAGGTCCATTCCAGCCCGGACCATTCAATGATTCTATGAAATCCAACTCACAGTGGGGTTTAACACAGATGCAGGGCGATAGGATAAACACATCGCAAGCCAGCACTAATGGGGAGATTAGGGAAAGGACTGGGGCTATTTATCGCTAACTTTCATCTCAGCATCACCTGTTCACACCCAGGCTAAATCACCCCACTGCGTGGACTTCACGCTGACGCCTTCTGCTAACAAGACAGTGTCGTTCACAGCTTTTGGGTCTTATCAGGCTAGATGTTCTGATTGCTGTGTACTTTTTCAGGCATCAGCAGTTGTTAACCTGAAAAGAAACAAATCGAGCTCTGCTGCAAGCCCAAAGCACGCACACACGGCAGAAAAACAACTTAGAAACCAATCCATTTGTTCCCAAAGTTATAAATATTTGTATGTGGGAAAATATTCACTATCTGCAGAGTTATCCCTTCTCAGACTAAGCTTTGTTCCTGTCACTCATCCTGAGCAGCAGTACTTGTACACGTGTCACAAATTTAATTTGTTCATTAATGAACTACTAGTGTATTTAT
This sequence comes from Pedionomus torquatus, assembly GCA_013398155.1. NCBI lineage: Eukaryota > Metazoa > Chordata > Aves > Charadriiformes > Pedionomidae > Pedionomus > Pedionomus torquatus. The sequence goes on from VZRU01008708.1 coordinate 31,557, forward strand.
TTTGGTACAAAGATCTCTGAGCCGTGACACAAGAACCGCTCCCAAATGGCAGCGGGAGGTACTTCTGGTCACTCTTGTCAGGTACCGCAGGACGGCTGCTGGCTGTCGGGAAGAGGGGAGGGAAAACAAAACCAAAATCGATGCAAGGACATACTATAACCAGGCTTAGGGCTGGAAAAGTTCAAGAGAGAAAATTGTGAGTCTGATGTGGAAAGAAAGCTGAAGGAGGAAAAAGAAGTAGGAGGCGCTTAAGTGGAGGGTAAGGAGCCACGGCTGCTCCTGCCTCACCCAGCATCCGCTGTTACCTGCGCCCACACCTCACCAGCACAAGGAGGTCTGGGCATCCTTGCAACACAGCCAGCAGACAGGAGCAGAGGGTTTCAGAACACATTTCCCACTTCAGAAAGAGCAGACAACACCTTCTGAAATGCTTAACCCTGGGTCCTCTGTCAAATTTTGCTTCAGAAAAATGCTTCTAGCTATGCTTAAGCAGAGGTTTTCCAATCTGTCAGTATCCCAGGAAGGAGGATGCCTTCTCTCCACCACGTTCTTCCTCACAGTGATTCCTTCAGCCAGGGATTCGTGTGGCAGAAAGCTGGAAGTGGCAATCAGCAATCCAAGGTGCAGAGACGTACCCAGGGCTGCTTCCAACACACCCATGCGAGAGCTTCCTACTCCGCACAACATTTCTAATTACTTTAAAAGCACTCGAAGCTGCCAAACCACAGCAGAAAAAGCTGCCTCAGTCTTCCTTAATTCAGCTGAAAGACCAGAACATCAAGATTTAGAAGGAAATAAAAACCCCCACAGCCAACCAGAAAACCCATTAGCTGTGAGCAGGGCACAGCTGGGACGCACAGAGCCGGGGAAACAAAACAAGGCAACTGCTTTATCCTGTTTTCTTAAGTAATTGAATTTTGAGCAGTTTGACTCCATATATGTTTTTTAAAAGTTATTTCCATTCCTTTTTTTAATTAAGATCATTCCTGTAAGTTGAAATTGCTTCCGGTAACATGAATAAAGTGTTCTATAAATGCACAACATCCATCCCAACCGCTCGTACTGGGTCAGGGAAGCCGCTTGGCACACACAACACCTTGAGCAAGCAGCGTAAGAACAACGGGGTTTATGTTGTGTTTTGATGTTGTGTGCCTGTGTGACAAATTTAGACTCTGCTCTTCCACATCACTTAAGGAATACAATCCTAATGAGTCATCTCAAATGACACTACATAAGGCAGAATGAGGAAAAAAAATTCCAATACCTCTTCTGTATATGCGAGCAACAATAGAAGCGAGGCAAATCATTACAATGAAAACAAGGGCTTAAGAACAAACGTTGATATTGCTAGGAGTCACAATCCACACCTAATGGCATAAAACAGACTCCAATAATTAAAAAAAAACACCAATCCAACGGATAAATGTAAGGCTGTCCACAGTTCTTGTTAAAATTAAGACGGATCTTCCAACTTACCTCTCATCTTAAAAGAACAAAACAAAGAAAAATACCTAGTTATGCTTCCAAATTTACAGCCACATCCCTGCGAGAGGACTGTTGTGGGACAGTTAAGATGAATGAGAAGTACATTGAGAAAGGGTCCATATGTCCAAAAACTTGTTTTCCCTGTGTTTTACAGTTGACAGTTTACAGGAGAGAGAATAATAAATTTAAGGAAACCCAACTGAGCAAAAACAACAAACAAAATTAAAACTAAACCAAATAATTCAGGCTCCACCGATAAAGCTTGCTTTCCTGACTCAGACATAATTACGTGGGAGTATTTTTTTATCTTTAAAACCTCTGCCTTATTTGTGAACTGTTGGGGGGAGCGGGGGGGGAAGATAGATAACCCATGTATTTCTACAGCAGTGACATTAAAAGAACAACAGTCTAACTCCTGGAATGCTTTAATCCTTAAGAGCCCTGGTGCACTAGTACCCAAACAGGCCAAGAAAACATCTGCCTGCAAAGACTGCGCCTCTGTAAACGAGAACACTCTAGACCACGCTAATGCCAAGCAGGTTTCTGATATTTACAGCAAACAACAATGGGGAAATCTGGGAAACGAGAGAGGGCGCTTTGTTTTTGATGCTTTGCAACACAAAACTTTTACCTGCTCTCACGTCATCGCCCTGTGAAGAGCACAGATCGCTGCCCTACTTAGGCAGCTGGAGCAGGGTGTCGGGAACAAGGCTGCAGGAGACAGGAGGGAAACGCCGCCCTTCTTTTGAAAGGAGCTGTCTTTCCAAATGAATGATTTTGCTCCAGATTACCCATAAGGGCTACTCTACACAACCTTTGCCAATATTGGCGCATTAGTAAACATCAGTTTTAGAGCAGCAAAGCCACCCTTCCAAACTAAACAGTAATAAAACTGGGTTTTGCTGATGTATCCTTTACCCACACCAGTGGGTATCTTCTCCAGAGAGCATCAGCATTTTAAAATGAAGTTATACCTCCAAAGAATGGTTCCAGCAAAGACACGCACCAAGCCTAAAATACGCTCACAAGGATGACTCAGTCCCAAAAGTGACAAGCAAGTACTTTCAGATTTTGCATCAGGAAAGAGGAAACTTAAAAATTCTGCTTCTGATGCAAACGTAAAGCCAAGTTAGTCTCTCCCTGATCTGGGCTTCCTTGTGCAGGTTTGACTCTTTCAAGTACAACCTTTCCATGTTAACTCTCATTCAGTCCTACTCAGGACTGACTGTTTTAACGGTGAAGGTTTTTAATTTCTCTGCCTTTATCCCTGCAACATTTTCTCCCATGAAGGTTGGTCTTTCTACGTGAAATAAAAAAAGAAAAACCCACACCTTAATAATCACATTATTAAACAGGTCAAACACAAAAACATGATGCAGCAGTTCACTCCACCCACTGCCATCCTCCAAAAAGGTATTTTACAACCAAATCAGAAGGTTTCCTTTGAGGTCGCACCCTGGCCCTTAGCAGCACACATGAAAGACGGGCTTCACCACACCCTGCAAAGGATGCCAGCTCTCAGAGGATTTTGGCTGTGCCTCTACCTCTCTCTTCTTCAGATTATCTGTAACTTCAGGTCTAAAGGCGAAGCAGTCCACCTAACAGCTCAGCACAAAAACCTGCAGGAGTTGCTTTGCTCAGTTTAAGAGAAACGACAAGTAGCAAAAAGTTAGGGTCTTTTTCCATCTGTTGGAAAGTTAAGCCAGGCAAAAACGTAAGGCTCTCCCCCAGCTCCCTAAGAAAGAGAGCAAAGCGATCCCTTCGGTGGCAGCCCAGGGGACATGTGCAGGGCTCGTGGGCTTGGCCCAATGAAGAGCTTGTTTACCCTGAAAATCTGAAGTTACTCCGACTACTGAGCTCATCCAGAGCTAGCTGGTAATCTAAATTGGAAATCTACTCCCAACCAGCACGTCTTGCCTAAACATGTGAGTGAGCCCTAAGTAGACAGAACACACACTTGACGAACAGTCCTCGAGAAAGGACTCCGGGAGCTTCTCAGCAGCCCTAAGTATGCGCCATTTCATTTTACCACAGTTATGTTTTAGCCAAGTTGGAAAACAACCGACTGAACCTGCTGAGCTTACAGATGAGTCAAACACAAGCATCACCAAGAACTGGCTGCTGGGCACCCGCGGTTTGTGCTGGGCACCTTGTACGCAGGACGAAGCGCGGCTCGGCCTCATCTCTGCAGTCGAGTCGTCCTGGTTCAGCAGGCGGCTGCTCAGCTCTTCTCACATGAAACACAGATCTATTATGGACCTTTCTGTATTAGAAATACCTGCCCCTGGACTAAGAAAAGTGCATTTGTGGGTTTTTTCCTCTGTTTTTTCTTTTTTTTTTTTTTTTGTAAAAAAAGGTGGGGCGAAAAATTACCTAATCCCTGTTGCTCAGTGGGCAGCATGTTAGTTCACATGGAACACTCAAAATATTTCCTTAAGTGACACAATCCATACCATATTTATGCCATTTTTATGCTACAAATGACACTCAGGTTCACTCACTAGACAATTCATGAGATTTCCAGTCCACATCATTTGGAAATTTAGCCTTCTACCGAACAGCAGTTACACCTATTACACAGCACATTAGGACAAGCAAAGCAAAGCAAAACATTTCTGGAATATAGTTTTAAACTGAGAAATGAAGTATATCTTTCTTGAAAATATGCCTTCTTTCGAATTAACTCTGCTTTTAAACTTGTTTAAAATGCTTTTTCAGAAGGAACAAATACAGTACCATACCCACGCTGTTAAACTTGGGATCAAATAGATTTAAGAAACGCAATGCTGTGTACCGTGTCTCTAGTACTTCCAACATCCCCGTGACTTAGTAAAATTGTATTTGGAAAACACAAGCGAATCTGCTGAGAAAACTGGGATTAATCAGGTTTTTATACCTCACGTATCTTTATAGCGCACAGGAGAAATAAGCATCAGAGTCCAAGAAATATTTTCACAATTGCTAGTAAGTTGAATGGACAGAAGTACAAGCGCGTGAGCAGCATCGTGGGGCAGCCGGGAGATGTGACAAGCACTGTGTTCCTTTGGGAACCCAGCTGAGGGAGGCAGCAGAACCCTGGACACACCAGGAGTTGGAAAAGAGAGGCCTGCGAGACTGTCACAAAAAGCAATGATGGAACCAGGAGGAAAAAGGAACCAGGAGCGTGGATTTCGCCAGCACAAGAAGGAAAAGCCAAGAGTCTGCAATTGAGAGCACTAACCGTGCCCGTGAACAATAACAAGAGCTGTACCAGGCAGCTTAAAGTCGCTCAGGAGATGTAAACCACCGCGCCTGAGGACATAAACCAGCCACTAACTACGTGGTATTAAGAAGAAATTTCCTTGATAGGCAACAGGCAATTCTGGATCTGTCCATAACCGTGGGGGGGGGTTCTTGGAAATATGAAGTAGTGGCACAGATAAAACAGCAGAGACAAATGGGAGACTGGAGAGTCCCCTGTGTGTGGGTAACACTACGCTGGTACGCACTGCCAGGACAGAGAGAAAGCTTTGCACAGGATATGAAAGCAGAGGTCTGAACAGAGTGACAAAAAAAAATTCTTCAAAACCATTAGTAACTTTTCATATTTGCCACTCCACAGAAGGAGGAAGTTCGTTTTGTAATTACAGGTTCAAAAAAAAACAAACAGCACAACAAACAAACAAACAAAAAAAACCAAAACCAAAACACAAATCAAGAAATCAAGACTCATCACCTCATCACCTCCAGATCTTTTTCCAGACACAACAGCACCTTCAAAACAGCCCTGCCACAAAAAATACATTTTAAAGCGTGCAAGAAAAACTATTAATAGAAAAGGTTCTTTTAATATGAAAAGTTTTGCCAACCAAGGCAATTAATGCAGGTGCAAAGGCAAGCTACAGGGTATAAATCACCCAGCCATCCCAAGCAGCTCCCTCCTGCCACACCTCCTTCCAGCCCGACTCGCCTCTTTCGCCAGCCACGCAGACGAACTGCGCGTCTTCAGATGCGAAGAAAGGCCAGGAAATTTCAACTCAAGTTTTAGTTCTCCTGCATAAACAAAATGCTCTGATTTCCATTTCTCCCCTTGCCCGGCGTGTAGGAGCAGCCCAACTTTATTTTCTTACTATTTTGAGCTGGGTAAGAGCCTTATTGCTTCCTCCCTTCAGGCCATCGTTAGGGGCTTGTTGGAGCAGGAACATAATTAACAACTCCCCATTCAAGCCTGGTATAGTGATTTTTAAATCCCTTTTTAAGCCACAGGTTTTAACATACCTGTGTCGCTGTTGCCCCTCAACTACTTATCCAAACATAACACACATCCAAACACAAAACCAGGTCTGGAAGCAAATTCTGGCCTGATTCGTTCCTGACTTCCTGCTGCCAGGGCAGCCTGTAAAGTTCCCAGGAGACTGCCAGAAACAAACTTCTCATAAAAAAAACCCCTTGCAGATGACATGGCTTTAGATGCCTATTTGATAGAGCTGCCCTGAGAAAAGGGAAAGAGACCTGGCACAAGCGCAACACCATTTGGCTAAACCAGAGTTTGAGAGCACCGGGTCTTGACAACCATACACCTCCCAGCTTCAGCAGAGGCTTGTGCTCCTGACTTCAGTACCAGTCACAAATAGAAAAAGTTTTAAAACACTATAAAAGCCGTCTATAAACACTGATAAAAACCAAACAAATATTAGGAAATAAGCATCAGAAGCTACTGACACGCACTGGCTTCTACCTCGCCTTGATCTACAATATTTATTGTCTAACGAGGGCAGCAAAACCTGCCAAGTCACACCTTCTCAGCGCGCCGCAGAACTGAGGTCCTGTCCCACTTTTCACACCAGCAGCTGGGGATGCTCGCAGACACACTCACACACAGGCAACATCTCAGCAGACCACCTTCTCACCGCTCCGCAACTCGGAACTCTCCAAGCACCAGAGGCAGAGGAAAGGACAGGAGTTCGGTGACACATCCCACCACATCTCCAGCAGAAGTCTATGTGGGCACTGGCAGTGAAGTTACGGTTTTGTGGCTCTGCAAGGGTCAACATTTTAGGGATGTCAGAAGGTTGAACAGCACAAGTGAGAAGATGCAAATGCTGGCAGGTGATTTCTGACCAAAACCAATTCACAAGAGGTACAGCTATTTACAAACAAATGGAAAATAATGTGAACTTAGTTCTACTTTTTTTTTTTTTTGTTTGGCTACGTTATGGTCATCTGGAAAAAGATGGTCCATTACTGGTCCATTAGTGAGTTATAACAGCCCTGGGGAACAGCGCAGAATACACGCACCCATTCCTAATCTGTTCACACAGATGTGTGAAAACCAAAGACAAAACTTGCTGAGATAATAGAAAGGTCTTAATTTAACTTCTACTACAGCAGCACGATCCTTGCATAACACCAGAAAGATCATCTAAGAATTTGAGCTTAAATACCCCCTTTGTTAAGGTAGTTCCCACATGCTCCCTGCGACACAGGCAAGCAGACAGCAAAATATTAGGAGCTGCAAGTTTCAGCTGGCCAGGAACGACTCATGCCAGGCAGCGACAGATCCGTGTGGATGAGAACATCTGCTGCTGAGGATACCAGGAATACTTGGACCAAGTCTATCCTATAAAAGGTTTGCGGACGTATCCTACAACTTAACACCGCACTTACTAGTGCAAGCACGGTTTATTCTGGTAAATTACAGCACCATAATTTACACCAGGCTCACAAACTAAATAAATTAAACCAGATAGAATTCTATCTACATTAGGGCAACTGCCAGGACAACATGTGCTAAAGTAAGAGTGCAGACTTTTGCCTGATCTGTTACAGAAGAGAAAATCAAGAGCTAACCTGGCTCAAATTTAACTTCTCTGGGATGCACATCACTTTGAGCTAAACCACACTTTGTCCTATGGCAGTCTCTTCCCAAGGAATCTTCCTTTTCTCAGGCTCAGGAACACACCACAAGATGTTAAGAGATATACAGGAAGACTTCTGGGTTTTGTAAATGACAAGATTCGCTCCAGGGGCACACAGAGGGATTAGATAAACCCATGGCAATTCCATAGGAATTCACACAACACTGCCCTCAGAGAGACACAACTGGCCTGGCGTTAAGCAGTTGAGGCAAGACCTCCAAAAATGAGACTATCACAAAATGTAAAAGTCTGTGCGTTTTCTGCATCCCCTTCACATCTTTCGTCTTCTCCCCGCTGAAGCTGCCACGTTTGAGCTGCACGGATCACCCAGTTGCCAAACACCTAGAGGGAAGCCACATCACTGCAATTTACAAGTGTCCTACTCATCACCAGTCAGCCAAACAGCTCCCATGCAAAACTCAAAAACAGGTAACGCTCCTCTCTCTGCGGCGGCACAAATCCTTCAGCAGGCACAGACTCCGCTCACACCCAACCACCCCCTCAAAGTCCAGGCCTACTTATTTTCCTACTCACACCCTAAACTAAGGACTCATGCAAACCTTAGGCGGCTTCTGAACTCACCCACCAACATGCCCACAGCCACAATACGTAATGACATGGAGAACACCACCTCAACTCATACTTCCACCGCTTCAATGCTGAGCACGTTTCACGTATCTACTCGTTTTCCTTCCAGGTTCTACTTTGGAAATTGGTTAATGGATTTTTCCAAGTTTTATATTGGAATTTTTCAAATGAGAGCAACCCAAACCAAATGGCATTTGTAACGGTCTCTGATACCAGAGATGCTGGTAGAAATCATCTACCCTTAAAATAACAAGGGCATACAATTCTTGAGTCACCTGCAGTATCTCTTTATATCAAAACCAAACCCAACCATTTTATTTGAAAAATCCAACACTCAAAATAAATGGCACTTGCACAGACCGGGTACAGGCTGGAGATTAATTTTATCTCCAGAGAGAGCCACTGAAATATTACTTTTGGCTGGAAACAAAATGCTCCAACATTGGCAACCTACCGGACCAATTCTACCCAATGTGAAGAGCAACTGGACTAAGAGAGAGACCCTGGAGTGACAACAAGAGAGACAGGCGGCCAGCAAAGATTAGGCTCTGCAGAGGTAGGGAATACAATGTCTTTCTTAATGTGCTGTACGAGAACTAGGTGCATGTATTTTTGGTTCTTCACATTGTGCAAGCCTGAGGAGAAAAGATGAGTAAGCTTTAAAAAAAAAATAACTTAATCATATTTATATATTAATACACATAGCCTACTTTCACACATAGTTAACGAGTTCCTTCGTGGGATCTGAACCTGAACAATTTGGAGTTTAAAAAAAACAACAACTCTAATGACTACAAGTTCTGTTGCTAATGTAGTTCTGTCTGGCACTCTTACTCCTCACAGGCTTACCCCACATTTCCCCAGTACATTTTTCAGAGCTGAACAAAATGCTGCACTCGAAGATGGAATTCTGTGAAAAGGTACTTCTCCATCGCATAATTTGCAGTATCTATGAATCACACAGTCTTTCACAGTAGAAAGTTGCACATTCCCTGTAAACTCATCTTGCTGTTATAGCAGAACAGCAGTTTTTTCAGAGAATGTGATCTCTTTCCACCTAGACCAACCCTCCTGAGCCTTAATTTCAGATATGGCATACAGTCATCTAAAACACGATGGCCAACATCCTAAAAAGCATCGAGGCACTTTGAAGAGTATTGGATCAATCATTTCAATTTCATTCTTTGATTTGCCTTTCTCCACAGTCTTCCAAAACTGTTTCTCGAGACAAGCAGTGAAAAAATGATTAGTACATAGGCTCTGGGATGTTTTTTTTTTTTTTTTTTCCAAATTCTTGCTGATCTTCCTCAGCGAGAAGAATTTTATCTCTCAGCTCTAGTTCAACCCACGCAGAAGACTGTTTCTTAAAGCCTGTCCACCATCAACACCTATTCAGAAGTTACTCACCAACTTTATATTCTATTTACGTTTATCTTTTGTACTTGAGAATGTTACAGTTGTACTGCAAGGGTCACCCACAATACCACGTCACCTACAAGCAGGTGATAAAACGATGCTGAAGCAGGTTGCAATTTTGTCAGAGAGCAGCATACAGACTCCCCATCCCCACACCTTTGACAACTTCACAGAAATCTACAGCTGGAAGTAACGCCCACCCCTCACAATAGTCTGCCTCAGATTTTGGATAATCCTGCATTTATGTGATACTGAAAGGTCTGCTCCTACTTTATGAAGGAAGATTAACTTCATGTCTTTATTACCTGCAAATGACAGGACTCAAAAATAAAAACTCTTTGGAATTAACCACTTGCACGTTTTGTTTACGCACAGATACGCACCACAAAAATCTTACAGCGGGTATAATATTTCTACTTGATGTCACTGGACTCACCACCACTGAGCGTGATGGAGAAGAACCCAAAAGGAAGGTGCAGCGAGGTGGGGGTGAGTCTCTTCTCCCAGGTAACAAGCCAGAGGACAAGAGCAAATGGCCTCATGTTGTGCCAAGATGTTTAGATTGGGTATTAGGAAAAATTTCTACACCACAAGGGTTGCCAAGCTTTGGAACCGGCTGCGCAGGGAAGCGGCGGAACCACCATCCCTGGAGGTATTTAAAAGACAGGTAGATGTGGCGCTGAGATGGTTTCGTGGTGGATTTGTCAGTGTCAGGCTGATGGTTGGACTTGCTGATCCAAAAGGTCCCTTCCAACCTGCACAGCCCTATGATTCTACGTACAAACTGCTGCCAGGGGCTGCAGCGGGACCTTCCAAAAAGGGGTTTCACCGGGAGCGCCCTCCGGGACACAGGGTCTGGGCCACCCCGGGGACGGCGCCGGCGCAGCCTCCCCCGGCCACAGGGCCCCGACACCCCGGCAGAGCCTCGGGGACGACAGACAAGGAGACAACCCGGGTTTTATTTTTAATTTAAAAGCTGATGCGCTTCAGAACGCCTAAGGGCCAGCGGGAGCTCGCTAAAAAGATATGTATAATAATAAAACGTTGAGAAAAATAAGGAAATGGCCCCGCAGCGGTGCCTCGGTGCGGCCGGCGGTGCCGAAGCCCCCCCCGAACCCGCCGGCGGGCCCGGCCGCG
>VZRU01008711.1:0-10183 GCA_013398155.1 Pedionomus torquatus
TCAGGGTGCTCCTTGTCCCCCCACAGCGCGTCGGAGTGTCCCCTGTCTCATCCCCCACCGTGAGCAGGGGTGCCCCCATGTCCTCAGGGGGTCAGAGTGTCCCTCCTGTCCCCTGTCCTGGGTTGGGTGTCCCCAAACCTTCTTTCAGTGGCTACGGGGGTCTCCCCACCATGGATCCTGGTGTCCTCCTGCCCTCCCTCGGTGGGTCGGGGTGTCCCCGTGTCTCACCACCATGGGTTGGCGTGCCCCGTGTCCGCCCTCAGTGGGTCAGGGTGTCCCCCCAGACCCCTCTTGTGGGTTGGGGTGTCTTCATGTCCTCTCTCCGTGGGTCAGGCTGTCCCCGTGTCCCCACCGTGCCCATGCAGAGCAGTTTTGGGGAGCAAACCCCACACCCGTGGGGGCTGTCCCCTACCTGACCCCACTTGCTTCTGTCCCCCCAGGTGTGCTGCCCCTCTGCTACCGGCCACTGACGTGGGGCAGAGCAGCCCGGCAGCCCCCTGGCCTCCCACTCGCCCCGTGTCGTGCCTTCAGCAACAACAAGATTATGGTAGAGCTGGACGAGAGCTCAGGTATGGAGGGTGGCACTCTGCAGTGTCACCCACACCCCAGGGGGTGGCAGGGGGGGGGCTCTCCCATGCCTGCCCAATGGCATGTGGGCATGGAAAGCCACCAAAGCCCCAGATGGTCCAGCTTCAGCTGCTTAGGACTCTCAAAGAGAAGCATTTGGGGATAGAAGTCTCACCAGTTGTGGATACTTCATGTGGCTGGGTGCTGTTTGGGTGCCAGCAGCGAACCCTTAGTTGTCACAGTGGACAGACATCATGCCTTGTTCCGTGACCACACATTGTCCCCTCTGTGGGGTTCCTGCTTTGGGGACCTGGTAGAGTGGCAAGCATTCCTTCAGGGAGCAGCTGTCGGGGATTCCTGTGTCCCGGCTGCCAGGAATAGCTGTCACAGGGCCACATCCCTGTGCTGGGCAAAGGGTGCCTCTTCTTGATGCTTCCCAGGACCTGCCTTTGGCTGCTGGGCCCCTGGGGGCCTCCTCACACTATACCAAGCCCAGCTGTGGCAGCAGCTCCCAGACTAAGCACTCAGTGAGGAGTTTTTTGAGGTAGGGTAGTGCCATTTGGGGAGTTCTGATGTCTCTGTGTTGCTACCGTACAGGCGTTGCCACGATGAAGTTCAAGAGCCCCCCAGTCAACAGTCTGAGCCTGGACTTCCTCACCGAGTTTTGCATAAGTCTGGAGAAGCTGGAGAACAACCGTGCCTGCCGGGGTGTGATCATCACATCTGTACGTGTTTTCCTGAGCTCAGGGGGCAAGTCGTGGGGCAATTTGGCAGTTACAGGTGCTGATCCCTTGCTCATGATTGGTCTCAGCTCTCTGGTCACTGGCACAGAAGGGAGGGACAAGAGGCAGCTTTGACGGGCTCCAGAAGGAGAGGGTTCTTGGAAGGGCTGTGCTCTTTCTTCCCTGCCCTTTTCTAATGGAAAAATAGCAACTTGAGTGTAGCCAGTTGCCATTAAAGTCAAAGCTGATTATCTGAAAAATCCATTGAGATCTCCTGAACTGCCCAGAGGGAGCTGTTGGGGGAAGCCAGTGTTTACCCTCAGATGTGACGTGGGTATGAGGTGGTTGCTGGGAGTGGGACAGCGCACATTCTGTGCTGCTTGGCTGAGGCACCTGCATGGGGACCCAATAATGAGAAACCGTGCTGCAAACAAAGCCCTGCAGGCCATGGTGATGGAATGATCCAGGCTTTGGAAGCACTGGGGAGATGGTTTCAGAACCCCAAAAGACCCTGGTTTATGTCCTATTTAATTATCACTGCATTAGGAGGCTAAAGGGTCATCACTGAGCAGTGACTCTCGGTGACATTTGTATTCTCCCAATTCCAGGCCGTCCCCAAAATCTTCTCATCTGGCCTGGACATCACTGAGATGTGCGGGAAGAGCACAGAGCACTACGCAGAGTTCTGGAGAGCTGTGCAGGAGATGTGGCTTCAGCTGTACGGCTCCAACATGGTGACAGTGGCTGCAGTTAATGTACGTCCTTGGGATCCACCTTCCTGGTCACCCCACGCAGTCTGTCACCTGCTGCGACTTGTTTGTGGCGCGTGGGCAGGGACAGCCCAAATATCAGGCTTGTCAGTGCTGAAACGAAGGCAGGGATGTATTTGTTGGGATGTCTGGGCAAAGTACATGTCAGTTAGGGTGTGGGAAGGTATGGAAGCGTGGGACGTTGCAGGCTCTGTGTTATCTGCAGGCGCTGATGGAGTATCACAACATTTTGGCTGCAGTGGAGAGCTTTGCAGGGCTGCTCATTCGCGTCCTGCTGATGGGCGCTGAGATGCCCTTTGTGCAGAAAAAGCCGTGCTCTGCCCCAAGAACTTGGCTGGGAGTCTGTCCTCCAGGCTGGAGAACCAGGAGAAGGGCTGTAGGTCAGTGATAAACCCCAGGAAGGCATCAATGGTAGATGAGTGCTGGAGAAGCTGAGGGTTGACATACAAGGAGTCCAAAGGATGCCTGTCACGTGTCCCATGGCTGCTTTCTCACAGATGAGTCTAGTAGGAGTTGCCCAGGGTCACAGTTTGGCAGAGGGGAGGAGATGGGAGGCAGCCATGCGGTGCTTGTCCTTGGCTGTGTGGGCAGTTATGCTTCAGACCCTGGGCAGCACAGTTTGTCCTAAACCCTTGTCTCACCAGATTTTCTCATCCAGCTGTGGTCCTTGGCCAGCAGGGGAGTGCTGTCTGAATCTCTGTGTCCTTAGATGGGTTGTTACCTGCTTGGTGGCTTGTTTTCATTTTTCAGTGCAGTTATGCTTTGGCAGGTCCTGGCTCTGTGACTATCTATGGACAGTCTCTGAGCAGCTTCCCACGGGCATCCTCTGCAGGGCTAAGCAAGCACCAAGTCATAGAACCGCAGAATGGTTTGGGTTGGAAGGGACCTTTAAGATCATCGAGTTCCAACCCTCTGCCATGGGCAGGGACACCTCCCACCAGGACCAGGTTGCTCAAAGCCCCATCCAGCTTGGCCTTGAGTCATGGCTGGTTGCAAATTAAAGTTTTATAGCTAGAAGGTGCTACAGAGCCTCTGGACAGAATAATTTATGTGGTATTTAGGGTCACAAACTTAAGTAGGATTAAAAACTCATGTAGCGTTACAAGAAAATGCAGCGGCAAATCTCTGCTGCAAGGTTTGCAACCCAAGTAACACAGATCTGTTAACTAGATTTCCAGGCTGGAAAATGCAAGAAACATTGAAAAATGAAAGGATAAACGTATCAAAAACATTCTTTAGGGCTGTTTAGAGTTGGGTGATCAGAGATATGTGGGACATCTGCTCTGTCACCCAATGTCTTCTCTACTCTGGAGGAAACGGCAAGGCTAGGGGCGCAAGGACGTTTGTAACTGTGTCCTCGACTCACTCCATCTTTCTCTTTGCCAGGGATCCAGCCCGGCGGGAGGCTGTCTCATCGCCTTGTCGTGTGACTACAGGATCATGGTGGAGAATCCCAAGTTCAGCATTGGCCTGAACGAAGCCCAGCTGGGCATTGTGGCTCCCTTCTGGTAGGCCAGCGCCTCCCACTTCTAGTGTCATGTGTAGATCTCTCAGAAGAACTCACCTTCAAGGAGTTTATTAATCAATTTAACTGGCCGCTGAGATGTAATTTCATATGTCAGTGATCAGTTAGTTGCAGCTGCAGGAGACAGCACCTCGTTTCTCTGTCCTATCCTGCAGGTATCTGAAAAGCTTTCAGGCTGCAGAACGTTCTCACATCCTTCACCAACAAAGACCTCAGTTCTGAGTCTGGATTCAACTCCCAGACTAATGCTGGGAGATCTCCCTACTCAGGCTCAGTCTGGGAATGTTCTTTTCTCTGGATACACACTGTGTACCTACAAGATCCCAGAGCTGTGGAGATCTCTAAAGGTGTAGGGACACTAAAATACTAAGATACAGGCCCTTGATTGCCCTGAGAACCTATAAATGTGCTGTTGGAAAGGAGCTTTCACACCGCAGCATGCGGGCAGAGCTGGGACCTGTGTGCTGAGGTAAATAGAGCAACTTCTGTGGAAAAGAGGGGAAGTCTGTTTGGGTAGTACCAAAAATGTCTCTGCCTGTAGCTGCTTTTTAGAGACCCATGCCTGGGGTGTGGGACCAAGTGTGCTCTTTGCTTCCATGTCCGGGTGCAGCTGCCACTGTGTGTTTCTTTCCCTGACCCTGGCTTTTCCTCCCATCTCTTCTAGGTTTAAGGACACATTTGTAAACGTTGTGGGACACCGAGTTGCTGAACGCTCCCTCCAGCTGGGCTCCCTCCACCCCGCACCTGAAGCCCTCAAGTTTGGCCTCGTAGATGAGCTGGTGCCGGAGGAGAAGGTCCAGGAGAAGACTGGGGCTGTTATGGCACAGTGGCTGGCCCTTCCCGGTGAGGGTGGCATCTTGGGCAGAGGAAGGGGGGTTGGGTCTGATCTGGGTGGGAAGGGCAGGTACCAGGGCTGGTACCTGGGAGCTTCGGAACAGTTTCCATTCAAAGGGAAGGTGTGGTTGGCTGGGGGGTAGGAAAGCTCAACACAGCACTCCAGGCAACCTTGGGCTAACAGAGATGGGCTTGCCAGTGGCCCTGTGTGGGAGGACACTGTGCTGGAGGAGCCCCTGTGGGTTCTCCAGCTTGGCTTGCCCTGCCAGCCCTGCTGAGTCAATCCAGAGGTGCCTGAGCTCCAGATACAGACTGAGTCTCTGTGTCTGTCAGCAGGAATGTTGCCATGGAGTTAAGGGAACAGGCTGGGTGAGAGTACCTGAGTGGCTACCAGTCCACCTTTGGACTCTGGGTACTCTGCTGAGCTGGGGATGGCGATGAAGGCGTGAGGACAGACATCACATGCATGTTTGGGCTGCTCTGTGACTGGCAGCCCCTGGTTCCTGGGCTGGGATAAGGCTTTCCACTGACCAGGGCTAGACCTGAGCTTATCCCACCCCATGCCACCTGCATGGGAGGCGCAACTAGACGTCACCCTTCACCTGCTTTTTCCGTAATCCAGATGAAACTGGGCAGAAATGGAGATGTCCCAGGACTGACACTTTGTGTCCCAGCCTTGGAAGAGAGTCCCAAAACATTTCTCTCCACTGCTGTCCTGGTATTAGAGTAACACCTCAGCCCACAAGAGTGGGGAGAACATCTCAGCTGCTCTCCTGACTCCCGGGAGGCACTGTGCAGATCCTTCCCTGGAGGCAGGGGGAGTCTCTCCAGGTGAAGGTGTCTGTAGCACAGGGGTGCTGGGGTGATTCGGGGTTCCCAGCACACAGCGGGGGGGGCTGATCATCATTTCACCATCACAGTCAAAGCACACTGAGACCATGCATGCAACGTCTGGGTTGAGGGGGCTTAGAACCAGAGCAGTTTCAGAGAGTAGAGGATTTTGTTTGATTGCTGCTGTCTCAAGCCTGATGTTGTGTGTTGGGGTAGGAGCTGGGCTCTGGAGGGTGCAAAGAGAAGGAGGAGCACAACTTTTTGTCATCTGTCCCAGTAGATCAGCCATTTCCCCACTGAGTGGTGCATATCATAATTTATTGTATGAGAATTTAGCCAGTTCAGCTTCCAGCTGGTGGGTTTTTCTTCCACCTTTCCCTGCTGGTTTAAAGAGCCCTTTGGTGTGTGGTACCTCCCCTTTGGGGACACCTACACATGGTGGCAGTGGCCAAGAGTTGGTTGCGGGTAAGGACCATGCACATTCCCCCATCCTTACTCTCCTCTCCACAGACCATGCCCGTCAGCTCACCAAGTCCATGATGAGGAAGGCAGTGTTGGACCGCCTGGTAGCTCACCGGGAGGAAGACATTCAGAACTTCATCAGCTTCATCTCAAAAGAGTCCATCCAGAAGTCACTTCGCATGTACATGGAAATGCTGAAGAAGAAGAAGGGCTGAGGAGCCAGCCAGCCGGGGCCTAGTCCCAGGAGCTTCAGTGACCCTCTGAGACACTGCAGTAGCTGTAGACTTTCACCGTGAAGCCATCTGCAGTGTCAGCAGCTGGTGATGTGCTGCCTGCTCCCGTGGCTGCCCCAACCACCCCTTCCTCTTAGTCCCCATAGAGTGCCTGACACCACCGCTGCCTTTCCTGGGAGCGGGGAGAGCTGCCTGTCGGCTTCCCCAAGGAACAGACAGGAAGAGGGTCATGACACCGCAGGTCCTTGGTTGTCCTCTCTCCTGTCCAACAGCAAATTGTGAAATGAGATTTGTCAATAAAGCCTTTGATGAGGTAGGAAATGGATGCATTGTTCTGCAGCCTGTCTGCAGTTACCACTTCCTGGTGGGTGGCCTGTCCGTGGGCTGTGGTTTGTGGTGGGCTGCGGGTTCTGGGCATGGCTGGTGACCTTTCCCCAGACCAGGACCCAGAGCAGCCCATGCCCAGGGCTTGTGGATGGCGCTGTGGTGAGCGTCTTCATGGGGGTTGGTGGTGGGAGCTGGATCTGGATTGTGGTCTGTGGCTGCAGGAGGAGCTCAAGCCATCAGCTTCACCTCAACCGGATAGTGGTCGCTGACTGCCAGGGCCTGGAGGAGGGTGAGAGATGCGGAGGTGTAACACAGGCATTTGCTGAGCCCCTCTCTGGGGCAGCAAGGCAGCTGTGATTGCCCTGCCAGAACCTTCTGGAGTGGCATACAGTGTCCCAACGCCAAAATACTGAACACAAAAGGCTCCAGTTTTGGCAGAGATGCCCAGGCATGACCTGGGGTGGGTGATGGCAGGGGCGTGTCTGCCCTCCCAGACCCCTGTGTCTCCCTTGGGCACTCTGTGCCAGCTATGGGTTGTGGAAGATCAGCATGGATTGCCCCACACCCTGGAGTCCTGACCATGAAAGGCCACAAAAACCCTGTGGGTTTCATCTCTTCCCCACAGGGACGGGCAATGACCCCAGGTCCCCCTTCCTGTTTGCACCCATGGGTCCCTTGTCACCCCAAGTTCTCCATCAGCAAGCATTGACCCCCAGCTCTGTGAGCACAGCTCACCTCCTCCTGCTCCAACTGGAAAGCTTGCTGGAAATTGTAGATGCCAGCTGAATTTGGCACAATGTTCCTCTTCAGCTTGGCACCACACACCACGATCCTGTCAGGGAGACATGGGCAGTGGATCCTCCTCCTGCCCCTCCTCTAGGGATGGGCAGGGGGGTTCTGAGGTGCAGGGGAAGGTCATGGTGGTGAAGTGGTGGTACTTACCTGTCATAGGCACAGTCTGACCTCCCGACGGTGGTGTCAGTGCCATCAGGGATCAGCCACTTGAAGACGTCACTGGTGCGCAGGCGGATGGAGGACCAGTCACTTGGCTGGACGTAGTCACAGTCGGCATTGAAGTCCCCCAGAAACATGATGTTCTGCAGCAGGGAGATGGGGGGGCTCATGGCAGCTGGGGAATGGGCTGCCCCCAACACCAGCCCTCCTATGGGGGCAAGACCCTGCTTCAGTTCAGCCCTGGGTGCCAGGACATCCCCTGTGGCAGGGGATGGGGCAGGACAATGGTCCCCATGACCTTTCCAGCAGCTGTGCTCGCCTTGGAGCAGAGACCAAGCATGGGTTGAATGATCCCTGAGGCTCAGTGCCCACCCTCAGTGTCACCCCCCAGCGCTGGTGGCACTCACATCAATCCCCCATTTGTCAATGATGGCCAGGTAGACATCGTAGAGCGCATCGATCTCGGCGACAGCATCATGTGGGGCAGAGTGAAGCGGCACCAGCACAAACTCCTCCACCTCTGCCAGGGAAGAGGGACGTCAGCCCCATGGCCACCCCATGCCACCACCCAGAGCCACCTGTCCCCCCTGCTTACTGGTACGGGGCACTGAGACCCTCAGGATGAACGGCTCCCTGCTGAAGATGTCCTGGGGGTCCTCATATTGGTAAGTGTCCACCACGGACATGGTGTCTGTCCTGTGAGACCCAAGAGGACAGTGACCTCGGGGCTTGGCACGGCCCAGCGCCCTCTGCAGGGCCACAGGACAGGCGGCAGCACATCTAGCCCCGGTACCTGTAGATGAAGAGGTACATCTCCTTGTAGCTGTCCCGTCCCAGGGGGCCGCTGATCTCATAGTCATATGGGGTCGTGGACACGCTGCAGAGATAAAAAGGCAGGATGATGACATGGTGGCACCGTCCTGGGGTGGCCCTGGCACGACCAGGGGGTTGCCAGCACCGTCCAGTCCTGCTCTGCTGTCCCCATGGCCACCATGCTCCACCTATAGGGTGACGTGGGTGTAGTGGCTCTGAGCCACCCTGCTGTCCCCACCACCCCGAGATGGCTCCTCGAGCACAGCCAGGCAGGACACAGGGCAGCTCCTGCCTCCCCTTTCTCTGCAGGGACACTCCCTACCTTCATTTGCAGCAAAGCTAAATTAGGTTAATGAGCAGCCCGCGGCCCCGCGGAGCCTGGTGTCACCCTCCCTGCCCTGGCTGCTTTGTGGCTGTGCTGGAGGGGACACTGACAGGGCGAGGACATGGGCTGGGCATACTCTGTCAGAAGCAATTGCTGCCTTTCAACAAGGCAGTGGTGGCGTCTGCCTGGCCCCAGCCCCACAGTTTTCTTCCAAAAACAGACACTTCACCGCTAGACCTTTCTTTTTGGTCTTTTTGCCTTCTGTGGCTCAGGCAGCTCAGCTTTCCCTGCCCAACTTCAGCACAAGTGCTCATGGCCCTGTCCCTGCTCATACCTGTTGAGCTGCTCCATGAGCTGGGTGACAGCGCTGAGGTCGGAGTCACGCACCTCCTGTACCAGCACCACATCGTAGCGGCGCAGGATCTGCGAGGCCAAGAGGAACAGTGATGGCAAGAGGGTCACTCTCTCCTCTTCCACCCACCTCCCAGATGGACACCCTGTCACAGGGACCTGCACATCCGTGGCCCCCCACGGAAGGCTCAGAGGGACTGCAGGGTGTGCCTGACACCCCATCTTGGTCCCCACCAAGCCTCCATCCACTCAGGACATCCCCATACCATGATGCCATCCCATCCATGGCCAGGTCCTTGTGTGTCCCTTGACACAGGAGCCACATTTTGGGTCCACCCCAGCACATAGCCTGTCCCCAGCTGCACTCACGCTGACGATGATGTCTGCCACTCTCTCGCTGGACATCTTGGTGTCACCAAATGCCTGGATGTTGAAGGCACCGACGCGTAGCGTGGCAGTGGCCGGGCACAGGAGAGTAATGGCCAACAGGGACAGTGTGAGCACCATGGTCCCCATCCTGCCAGGAGGAAGGCTGAGCCGAGGGGATGTGGTAATGGGAGCTGAACTTGGAAAACTACTTTAAATTTTAGGATAGAGAAAAACAAATTCCATGTCAGTCCTTCCTAAGCCTTGGTGGGCAACAGTGTGCCATGATGGGCACTGACTGGAGCAGCCTGTGGAACTGGCATGGGCTGCCTGCTGGCTTGCTGGTACCAGGGGAAGCTAAATTCCATCCCACCATGGCAAATCCAGATGTCTCCAGCATCCACCACCCCCAGTCACCTCCACCAGCACACCCGGCTGCTCTGCATCCTTAAACTTGATCACAGCCCCCACATTTGGGATAAGGGAGCAACTCCTCATCCCAGCTCATTCCAACTCATCCCAATCCCTCCTGGTTCACAGCTGAAGGTGTCAAGCCCCTATCCGTCCTTACCTTGCCGAGTGAGCAGCACCTCTGCACTCCCAGCAGCCGGACGGGCAGCTTTATTACCGACGGAGGTTCCGGCAAAGCCGGATGAGTCGGACACCCTTGGGGGGGTTTGGCACGGCTTTGGGCCTCTTCCGACATTGGGAAACCAAAACCACACGGGGAGGCAGGGTGGGGCCAGCGTAGATGCTCCTGGGCCGACTCGGCGAAGGGCGCTTGGGGAGGTGTGGCAATACCAGGGCATCCCAGCAGGACTAGGTGGGCACATGGGACCCGGGGTGCTGCAGCCCGGGGTGGCCCCTTGGGTCTCAGTGGGTGGCCAGGCAGGTAGCAAAGGGCAGATGGCCTTAATGTGGGTTATTCAGACAGTGTAATTAGAGGGGAAAGCAGGAAATGATGGAGTGTTTGGGTCAGGCAGGCTGAGTACCACTGGCTTTGGAAAGAGGGGGCAGCTGAAAACCCTCACAGTGGCCCTGGCAGTCACCCAGAATAGCCCCACTCCTGACACAAAGCAGCTCCAGTTGTCACTTAAAGCAGC
>VZRU01008712.1:0-11507 GCA_013398155.1 Pedionomus torquatus
CAGCTTTGAGACTGACACACGCTGTACCGGGAGCATCAGCTGCAAGCCCCAAGAAGTACAGCATACAACAGTCCAACACCACACACCATCTTTCCTGCCCTGAGAGACTACCCTAACAGATGGAGCCTAAAGTCATGGATTAAATGAACTCAACAGACATTTTGGAGTGATAACCCATGGACTAAGGACATTATATCTGTAGGGATATATGTGCACTTATATATATATATGTATTGCGGGAAAGCTACAGCCTTTAATTGGGAACGGTAGGATCTGGGCATGGCACAGGTGGTATGGAATAAGGGTGGATGATGTCCTGGTTTCTGGGAGGGACAGGGTTAATTCTCCCCTGGCTCTAGCAGGGGCCCAGGTATCCCACCCCAGGTGACCCATGCCCAGGGGGTTACTGGGAGCTGGCCGGGAAGGGGAGGGGTAACTGGAAGTGCAGGGTCTGCAACAGGTCCGGGGCTGCGGTCGGATGTGCGGTGGTCAGTATCGTAATCGCGTTTGTATCCGTCTGCATCCGTGTTACTGTTTTCCTCTGTTCTACTTTCTTGTCCTGTTAAACAGTTTTTGTCCCAACCCACGAGTGCTGCCTTTTTCTTCCACTTGCTCTAACACCGCCATACGGTGTTAGCCAACTGGGCTGCCACATGGTTCTTTGTTGCCGTCTGAGGCTACACCACGACATCCTTACAGGTTTGAGAGATGAAGGCCTTGTAATAAGGTCTGTATGATAGGGAAGTCAGGACCTACACACTGAACTCTGAAGAATAAACACAGATTTTGCAACTCTGGGCATTAGTTGAAGACAAAAAAACAACCCTGAACAGATGCAAAGGTCCCCACACTGTTCATTTCTTCACTGCCTCTGCACAGAGACACTAGGAGTAAAAAGCAGGAGAAAAAGTGTAAGGCTGCAGTCCGTACGAGCAACATTGCCTCCCATCCTCCAACAGAAACCCCTTGGGGATCAGAAAGCAGTGTTCAAAACCAGACTGTATAGTATGAGACAAGTTCTCCATTAAAAAAAAATAATAAATAAAAATCATTTTCAAAGTGAATTTGACTGTCCAAGGCTTTCATTGGAAATATATGACTGAGTAACAAGTCAGCAGAAGAATTTGTTATGTTGTAGTTGTGTTTTTGTCTTCTCTTTTCAGTTAGTAATACATTAAGTAGTCTGCCCCAATAAAACACACTCTGCAATACAGCAGTGAATAACGGACATTACACAGAACATGCATAATGGTCAAAATTGCTTCAATTTTGGACAGAGCAAACTACTAAAAATCTACTCTTCTGAGGAAAGAATACAGAAAATATTATTTTAAGCGAATTATAGTGTTTTATAAAAGTTGGTGACTTAAAAGGCTTTTTAAAAGTCATGGGCATTTTTCCTAAGCCCCTCTCTATTTTAAAAATATAATTTTGTATTTCTATGATGGGAAAAAAAGAAAAAAAAAAGGAAGAAAGTGACCAGCTGCCATTTACTAATGTGTGGAAAGCCAGACTCCCAATGTCTTTTAATTACCACTCCACTTAAATGTTTTCTTGAAAACTGAAGAAACTACACAAATACAGAAGCCACAGTCTATGAGCTGCTTCTGAGGATCCTATCAGCCCATACCCAAATTCACCCTGAAAAAGAGGGCAATAAGTGAAATCAAAGTGTCAGATATACAGGTCAGAAAACCAAATATTTTTCCCCCTGCTCTATTAACATTTTAACATTAAGACTGATGTGATTTCTTCAATCAATAGTCTCACTAGAAGACATAGACCATATACATACATATTACTACTCAGTTCTTGTGGGTTCTGATATTTTCCATCAGCAAGACATTACTAACTGACCAATGATCTGCCACTGAGATATTCAGCAAGTTACACTGCTGTACCAGCAACTCAGACACTTTGAAATTTCTAACTCATTTGTAGATCTGAGTATTTTGGGCACTGCTGGACCTTTGGGAGAGAGCCTGCATACCAGGTAAGGAATTAAGAACAAAAAGCTATATTGGCAAAGTGGTGTGTCCTGGTTTGATTCTGAAGTGTCTGTGGGAGAAGAGCTGGTGAGTCTGGAGGCTTTAATACAGCTATTACATAAGTAATGCACACATCTGGGAAAATTAGAGCAGCAGCAGTATGATGGATCAACTTCTGGATAATTACCCATATGCTTTAATTCTGCTCTGATGACAACTTATCATAAACTGAAGACAAGTAAGCAAGCATATTAGCTTGCCTTTTTTTTTTTTTTTTTTTTTTTGGTAATTTGGGTATTAAAAGATGGATTTCTGGGTCTCTCATGCAACAGAGAAGCTACAAAGGGGAGGAGTAAAATAATCCCTACCATATCTTCCATCTCCATTACTTTACTATGCAATCTGCAGATGCTACACATCAAAAAGTGTTTTAAATGTGTACTTGTATGTATTGTATGTATTTTATGTCTACAATATGTATTGTAGACACAGTCCATGTACACAAGGGTTAAGTTCCCTGGCTTAATTAACTACTCCATGCAACATGAAAGATCAACTCTTAGCACCAAAACTACAGAATCGTCATTTTAAAATTACTTTTTAGAAGCACTATACCACAGCATACTACATAAAATTCCCATGCATAACGGACAACTAAAAAGCAGCCAGCCTTCCTCAGAATATATTATCATGAGTATTTTTCCATGCTAACTCACTTCCTACAATGAATAAGGGATGAAATAGTTTCTTACATGGTTCTGCAATAGCTTCTTCCTTGCACACAAAATTGGTGAATGGACAGTGAAAACACACCATGTTTTTATCAAGTTACTGAAGAGATGGTTGTATTTTTCTGAGCAGTGTAAAGTGAGTGTACATAATACTAGGAGAAAAAGGTAGAAGAATTTCTCCTGGGACTGAAATTTTACTGCCCACTAAGATCTGTAACTGTAGTTAACAGATGACCTTTGGCAAGGGCTTCACTTCAATAGAGACAATATTTACTCACTGAATAAACAAAACCTAACTATAAGGCATGCATTCACAGATTCAAACCACCACCACCACTTAGACACAGAACTGCAAGCAATTGAAGGAGCCAATCAAATGATAGTAAAATATCCATATTAATTTTAACTATTTCTGAAATCTGAAACAGAGTTTCAACTCTGCTTCCATTAAAGGTAATGACAAATAACACTGCCTTCAACAGTGGCAAGAGCAGGTCAGTGAATTACCGAAAGCTGCTGTCATTAATGAGCAATCCACCCACTCCAAGTATACCAATAGAAGTGCAGGAGGAAAGTAAAGGATGTTATCTGTCATCCTTTCCATATTTTCATACCTAATCCAGAAGAAGGGTATCAATGAAAGAAAAAGTTTACAGGCAATTACAGCTACTTCAGTGATTAATGATCTGATTTTTACATCTAAGTAAATGAAGTAAGAACCATTCCTCCATTATAGGGAAGGAACAATCTACTGTGGCCAAAACATAGGATTCAAACCAGCTCTTCTGTATTATAAAAGCCCACAAACCTAACTGAGTCATCTTAGAAAGACTCCAGTTAGTTTCCACCAAAATTATCCTCTTGCACTAAGTATCCAAAATCCCCATACTCATCAACAGTTTTCAGAATGTCAGCCTTCATCCCAAACTGGATTAGGAACACCAAGACTAGAAAAAAAAATTAAAGATCAAGGCAGAGTTAAACCCACTTTTGGTAAAATAACAAAAAAAAAAAAAAAAAACCCAAACCAAAACAAAAAAACCATTGGGGAAGTCTGAATCACTGGGATTTGGAAGATATAAAACTTCTGTAAGATAACATTATATACCTCATGGGAGAAATGAGTTCTACAGCAGATGGAAAATTAATGAGATGTTAAGAGATCCCATACTACCAGAAGACACTGAGTAACAGTGAATATGAAAAATACACAACTCCAAACCACAAAGCTGAATAAATGCATCCAAAACATGCATCACTATCATTGTTAGAAGTGAGAGAGAAAAGGTGTCTTATTATTAAGTGCCTATCCTGTTACAGGACTATGCAAGGTAAGATGAACATAGTAGCCTAACATCAGTCCAGGAGATAGGCCATGACCATTCCGATTCTTTTACAGTTAGGAACCTTTCAGATGGCCTAGGTGTTCAAATGTTTCAAAAGGTTTTCATCACTGAGAACAGGAGGAGGATCATACTGTTACTACATGTCTCAGTTTTCCCTTTGCATTCATCCACTTACACACAAAAACCAAAAAGAAAGCCCAAACCACTAATGAGGTGTAATTCACAGCAAGAAAGGTAAAGCTCTAATACACTACTGGTGCTGGAAAGGCAACTTCTAAGACTCGAGTAAGGGAACCTTCTGTTCCCCGTGGCTGTTCTACACACCTTGTACTGTAAATACAGTGTCTTTGTAATACTTCTATAGAGTGTATGTAGCACATACACCTCCCGATATCTTTTATGAAAGCAATCAAGGAGTGTAAATTCTTTTTCCATATTTGTGGAGGACACACACTTCCCATAAGGAAAAACATAATCAATTTTAATTGCATCAATTTATTAAATGATCTGTCAATAATATGTTTTGATTCCAAAAAAGCCCATCAAAACAGGGAATTCCTTGGGACCAATAAAGCAATTTAAGCCCCTGGGGAATTCTACCTCACACCTACATGCCAAAAAGGCTCAGCTATTACGTATCACAGACAAAGCCACCTCCAAAGGCACCCAGCTGTGTTCCCAGTGAACAACCTGCTGCCACAGTCTCTGAACACTTCAAAGCTTCAGATCACTGTGTGGCTGAAAGCACTTCTCCCACCATAAATACACCATTACACCAGGCAGCACAACAGAGCAAAACATCCCCAACGTGGATGAATGTCTGGCTGTCACTTCTACTTAACGCTGGCATTTCCAGCTGCTGTGCTGTTCCTCAACTCACTCGGAGACCAACTAGGTGCTGCTGCCAACACTCTGTCAGAAAGATCTGCAGCCTGAAGAGAAAAACATACTTGCAGAGTCTCCCCATTTACTGCCTGGCCCATAACTCTCTACAGTAAGGCTTTATGACATTTAAACAAAACTCCACACTTCTTCTAGACCCAAATTCCAGCACAAATAAAATGGAAGCAGACTATTCTAAGGGCAGTCTGTGCAGAAGACTTCAGGCCTTATCACAGAGAATGCAGCAAATACGCAAATACAACCTATGGGCATCACTTCATATAGCCAAATTCACCTTTTCCTCTTTCTGTCTCTGGAGGATTTGCCCATCTATCTTCCTTATCTTTACATAATACTGTATTATTGTACAATAATCTCATTAAAGATCAAAAAATAAAAAGCAGCAGCTCTTGTCAAGACCAATCCTACTCAAAATTTAGTGTCACTGGACAACCATCCAGTTGCAGTGCAGATGCTGAACAATTCATAGGTCCATATGTTCTCTGCAGCACATCACAACACTGCACAATTGCTCAGTGTCTGACACAAAATGAACAGTTTCTGCAGCTCCCTGCCACAGCTATTCAATACAAGTTCCCTCCTATGATCGCTTTTCTCAGCAGCATACGTTTTGAGTTTTAGAACCTCAAAGAGCACACACATAGGCACATGTCACACTTCTAATGGTGAGGAATTCCTAGATCCCATTCCTACTTTTTATCACAAGGCCCAAGTTCCACTCTTTGTCCCTAGCCCAAGGCTTCCCACTGCAATGATGTTTCACCATAACAGTACACAAAGTTTAACGCAAGTTTAATACAGATTATCGAAGTCAATTGGAGCACCTCCCAAGCTAGTATTCATAAATTGTTAAGAGTATGTCATCAGGTCTTAAAGCTTGAGTAGGGCGAGGTGTGTTCATTAACAGTCTTGTAAAGAAAAATATGCCTCTCCAAAAACAACGGTGACAATTATTTAATGCCCCTTCCTCAGATGTGATACCCTAGGCCAAGGTAAGCCTTCCAAAGTGCTCAAAAGCCTAAAAACTTCACCAGAAGTCACCCTGCCTCAGTGAGCCTAATCTGCAGGTAAGACCATGTATCATCACTCCAAGTGCCACAACTCTTCCTCAAAAGTGTAACAGTGACTACTGAACTTGCTGCTTTGCCCAAATTCCAGCACTGTAACTACATCACATTCTGTTGTTTCATCACCACTCCTCACCTCACTAGCCAGTTCAACCAAAAACCATTCTTAATTTCCTGTTCATAAAGCACGGCACAGCATTAGGCACACTGCTAAGCAGTTGCCACGTTTCAGACCAGCAGTGGCTGCAATTCTGCAGTAAATGACATACTCAGGTTATGTACTCTGCAACCTTTGCAAAAGGCTCTCTGGGATCCATCTCAAACACAACAGGAATCCACTGGGATGAAAAGCCCTTTCTAAATCTAAGATCCTCATCATTCAGTCAGAGAAATGGATGTTAGCAAAATATGTTTAACTTTAAAATAACATTTGGTTAGCAAGGATAGAATAAGGGTCTATCTAAATTACAAAACTACATTATATAATCCATAAGTATTAAATCTTTCATTTCTCAAAATGGATGTGAAACCTTGTACATCTTACAAGTATTTTTCATCTGCAAGCACCTTTAGTTCTTCTCTCAGACTCTGCATGTAGGAGTATGATGAACTGATAACCCCTTCAAGAATAAATGAAGAGACACCCTGGGAGAGCAAGCAAAGTGTGAAAAAAATGATACTCTGAATTCCTTGCTCATGGAAAACAGCAACCAAACTCTTTTTGATATCAAGGAGGGCCTGGATTTCACCCAAGCTCCCTACGATACAACTGTCTGAGCTTCAGCTCTTGTCTCAAACACAATCTGTCCACGTGCCCAAACAATTTGTGCAAAAGGAATGCCCTGAAGCTGTAAATAGAAGCTACTCCACCGCACAACTTTATCTCACCAGGAAACAAAAGCGGATGGAATATTCAACACAAACCACCTTTGTAGACTTGCAGATTTACAGACCAAGGAGGCTAAAAATAGTCAGGTCAGACACTGAGCAAGAAAGATAAAACAGCTTTAGTATCTAACATTTAATTAGACTAAGACCTGAAATCATGAAGAGGAAAAGGTTTTCTCAATGGAAGAGCAAGCTGAAATACAATGTAACATAAATTTCTTAAAAACTACCAAAGTCTTAGCCAGCCATGTTGACAACAAGGATGTAATTGAGTTTGAGATAAACATCACTAACTTACTTAATACAGGTTTTGAAGATGGCATGCACATCACAAGGCTTTTATGATGGGCCTGGCTAGTATTAACATCTATTAGAGCTGCTGTAATACATTATCTGGAAAGGTACCAAAAGTAACAAGCTGCCAGATGACAAGAAAAGGACAGGATTACTTTGAGGTGCCAATAATCTTAAACCCTTCCCCAGGCCTCTCCCACTACTATTCCTCTGTATTTAGACAAAAGTTCAAAATCCAGAACCATGTCTGCAGCCTTTTTTCATTCAATTATATTTCATGGATAAAATGAAGTGACCTATAATTTCAGAAAACACAATCTCTGAAAACACAGAGATATTTAGGGACAAACTGCAGAACTGACCATGCACAACTTTCACTGACATCTCTTGCTCAGAGCTTCAAACATGTTATTTAACCTCTGCCCAAGTGAGGATTTAGAACTCTGATTTTAAGGGGACACAGCTCAAGGATTTTTATGAAGGACATAAAATAAACACACCTGGGGGCTTGAAGTCAGAACTTAGCTTTTGGGAAAGAATCAAGTCGGAGGGCAAAACAGATCTGATAAGAAAAGTAAAGGTTCTGACTTTAAGCTGAATGGCTTTAAAATACTGCAAATAATATATAGCCACTCAGACTAAAATATCTTACCTAAGTCAGTAAAGTCTGTAGCCTAGGACTGCAGCCATGTTAATCGTTCCTCTCTTCTGTGTTTCACCTTTAAATGAAAATGGTTCTCCCTTCTTTCATCTCATAAAAGCACAGCAGGTTTTTCTTTCTCTGAAGAACTACAGATGCGTGTATCTTCAATATAGTACATTTTTAGTGCTTGGGGTATGAGGTTTGTTTTTCTATCACCTTGTGACTATCAAGGAAACTGATTCGGTTCAGTGATCTAATGGGAAACAATATTTATATGTTTGTTTATTTTTTTTAGATAAACTCTATTATTAGCAGCATCATTATTATTACCTTGTAAATATTCAGGTTCCTAAGTCCAATGAAGTAAGATGTGTACTCCTTCATGCCAAAATACGTTCTAGGTGGCACTAGTCTACAGGCTGGAGTCTGCCCCAGACAAGCATCATCATTCACATAAGCCCAACACCATTTATACAGTGATGCTCACGATCAATCTGAGACACCTGATCACACAGTCTACTTAGGCAGAGTATGAAAACTCTAGAACTGGAGAAACCCAACATTTGGAGACCAAATCCTTAGCTTGGGAGACAAGGGAGAGCAGTGCTGAGCTCTGAACCAAAGTTCAGTATGGTGGGAATGTAAGAGGCGCACCAGAGGGTCAAGAGATGCCACTGACTGAAGGGAAGCAGATATTTGGCAATAGGACTAAGTGTTGCTTAAAATTTCAACTTTCCAATTACAAAACGCTTGTTTGAAGTGCTCCAAATTGAGCACTTTTTAATTGTTTTCTGCCTTTGGAAACTCTGAGAAGGAAAAATAGCTAGTAAAAAATGTGAAGGCTTCAACACAGAGCCCAGAAATTCACAGAAATCTTTACCTTTTAATTTTTAGGCAACAAAATTTGCTTACCCTTCTAACACCAGTATCACTTCGGTGAATCAGAGATACTACTGATGCGGAATTTAACACAGAGAGAGTAATCAGTAGTTCTACTAAAGACAAGAAAAGATTAAATGAAGGTGAATGATGTAAGGGGAGACCCTTGACATTCAAATATAGTGGCAAAGAACTAGCGGTATCTCCAGTAACAGGAAAAGTGGAGAGAAAGGGCCTGAATATCAGACAGTTCTCAGGAAGTGTGAATGACAAAAAGCCTTGGAGATGTTGACCCTAGATTATACATTATCTCAGCTTCTGATTATAAATTCTTCATCTTTTTGAACATGTGTATAGTAATAGAATGAATAAGCAGGACTCTGTGTCTGAATTTGCCCAGTAACTTCACAAGGGGAAAAAAACACTAATCCAGAGGAGAAAAAGGTGTAAAGAAAAGGAAGTGGTACATATTTCAAACAATACTTGAAAACACTTTTAAAATTTTACTGCCTTTTGCAATGTAATTTGTTTACCG
Source organism: Pedionomus torquatus (assembly GCA_013398155.1). Lineage (NCBI taxonomy): Eukaryota > Metazoa > Chordata > Aves > Charadriiformes > Pedionomidae > Pedionomus > Pedionomus torquatus. The sequence continues at coordinate 9,275 of VZRU01008712.1, forward strand.
AATTGTTATTCATATTAATTAGGCTTTAAAACAGAGAGATTATGGAAGAGCAAGGGTTTGTTTTTCTTTTCCTAACTCATTTTCTTAGATCTTGATCTATGGAACAGATGAAAATACAGGTTTTTGGAATACATAATTCAGTAAGTCGACAGCTCTATTCCAAACAGTTATACATCAAATGACATTACAAACAAGCATTGTAATCAGCAACAGATCAGTCAACTGTATCTATTTCAGAACTTCAATTCCAGTATTATCTGCTTCATATTCTACTTGGTAAAGCCTGTAACATAAGGCACACGAAGAGATCAAAGAGTAAAAAATAACAGATAAGGGAGTGAAGATAAGCACTACTATCAAAATTAAACACTGTTATAAAAAGTTGCTAGGGAAGGAAAGAAGTGTAAAGCAGAATTCTAATGAAAGACATCACGTTTGCTGCTACTTGTCTATTTTACAAGGGGAAAAAAAACTATTTGTTTCGGGGAATTGCACATCACATTTGAGTAAATACACTGACTTCAGTCTTTATAACCCCAAGTAAACTTCTAATCAGGAAAAAACAGGTCTGATTCAGGATTATTTTTTTTTTTTTTTACTGCAAAATCCCCCAGCTGCAGGTAGTTCTCCAAAACCACACCAATTCCCACAACTCTTTAACAGATTTTACTCAATCCTTATTTGGATTAACTTCTAATCAGTTTGCTAGTTCTCACCTCCTCCAATCCTTTTACCACTTCTTCATTTCAGCAATAGTTTGTGGAAAGTTGTTTTAAGGTGCAGATTTGGCCATACCTGAGCAGACTCTCATAGTGCACAAACACAGCTGAGAAGTACATGCATGTCAGGCAGTCACCTGTGTGGAGCCACAGCGAAGCACAGGGCTAGAGTCTCAGAATAAAGCTTTCAAAACTACCTGGAAAACCTTCCTGATCATTTTCTGTTACATTTCAGACTGAAGTCTCACAAAAGACTTCAGATTTCAAGATGTGCAATCCAGACAGAACAAATGAATACCAGAAAAATCTCTCTGACAACTGGCTAAACTGCACTACTGTAAAGTACAATCAACTTGCTTGTTTGGGCAAACAACGCCTTAGCAGGTTTCCCACACTGCTATTTTACCATTCACCCCCTCCGGCCCCCCGCTTTTTTTTTTCCTGCTTAAATGAAAGATTATCAATCCCTATAATCCACACACAAGATATATATATACCATAAAGAGATCAAGCTTAGCTGTGTCAGGACACAGTTAAAAAAAATAAATACATTCTGTGCCCAAAATACTGATTTACTGAATTCAAATTCTTGGAAGTTATCCCTCAAATAAGAAAATCTTCAAACAAAATAAGCAACAATGTTAATGCACCATCAATCTTTTCTACTTAAGTTTGAAGCAATATACCTTTCTATTGCATAAGAGAGCATGGGAACACCGGGGCAAATTTAAGATCCTAATGCAAACTTCTGTTAAGGACTGAGCTGTGGACAACGCTAGTAGGTAAAGGTCTGTCCTCATAACGATAATTTATGCTGCTTGTAAAGATCTTAAAGACAACTACCAACTTCTTCTCTTCTTTTACCTTATCAACTAACACTGTATAGGCAATACATTGGGGAGCTCCTGAGACTATCTGTGCTCAGAATGACTAAGTTCAAAACAAAATCCTTACAATACCTATTTCTACCAGTCCACCCAATATGCAAAAGTACTCATCACATAAAATGCTGCATTAAAATGCATTTTCAAACTCCTAACCTACTGCACTCTACAACAAAGGAGCACTTACTGCCGTTGTCATCAGAATCCTCACTGCTGCTAGGAAGCCGACGTCGTTTCATGATCTCCACGGGAAACAGCAGGCAGCCTGCAAAGCAGTGAGACAGCACTTAACCCAAGATAATAATACACAGTCATCAAGTTATGTTTGTGATGGCATTCGAGGATTTACAGCACACAAAGGAAAACAAACAACTTTAAACAGCATCTGAAATATGAACTGTGAATTTCTTCATAATAATCAATAAATAAATAAGGATAATTAATTATAAATTAATAATATAATGATTATATTACTAATCCGTTAGACCCCTATTAGAACAGGTCCAGCGGAGGGCCATGAAGATGATTAGAGGGATGCAGCACCTCTCCTATGAGGACAGGCTGAGGGAGCTGGGGCTGTTCAGCCTGGAAAAGAGAAGGCTCCGGGGAGACCTTATAGCAGCCTTCCAG
>VZRU01008723.1:8015-28190 GCA_013398155.1 Pedionomus torquatus
CCCACCTCTCAAGCCTGTCCAGGTCCCTCTGGATGGCATCCCATTTCCTCCAGAAGGTCAACCATGCCGATGAGCTGGTGTCATCGGCAAACTTACTGAGGGTGCATTCTATGCCACTGTCCATGTCTCCCACAAAGATGTTAAATAGTACTGGTCCTGGTACCAACCCCTGAGAAATACCACTCATCACCAGCCGCCACTTAGACATTCAGCTGTTGACCACAACTCTTTGAGTGTGGCAATCCAGTCAGTTCCTTACCCACTGAGTGGTCCATCCATCAGAACCATGACTTTCCAACTTGGAGACTAGGATGTTATGAGGAATAGTGTCAATGCTTTGCTGAAGTCCAGGTAGATGACATCCGTTGCTTTGGCTTTTTCTACCAAGTCTGTGGCCATATCATAGAAGGCCATCAGATTTGTCAGGCAGGATTTGCCCTTGGTGAATCCATGTTGGTTGTCTCAAATCACCTCCCTATTTTACATATGCTTTAGCAGACACTCTAAAAGGATCTGCTCCATGATCTTGCTATGCAGAGAGGTGAGACTGGCCTATAGTTCCCTGGGTCCTCTTTTTTTCCATTTTCTTAATATTGGGATTATGTTCCTCTTTTTCCAGTCTGCAGGAATTTCACCAGATTGCCATGATTTCTCAAATATGATGGAAAGGAGCTTATCAACTTTGTCCCCTACCTTCAATATTTTCCAAGTAACTTCTACATTCCTTCAGAGTACTGGAATATGACAGTGCAACAATGCTTGTAAAATTATGAACAGCTTCAGCAGTTTTGAGGGAACAATCATCATATCAAATGAAATGCTAAGATTGTAATTTCATTAGTCCTTCTGACCTTGCAGTTGCTAAAATTACGTACCTTTTCTGACAAAACTTGTTAAACCCTGCTGAAGAGCACACATTGCTGGCATGTGGAGATGTATTGCAAGAGTGCAACAGGTCTGTTTGACGTCACTGGAAATAACTTCTTATTCTCACTCAACAAAAGTTGGGTTACTCTGGTTATTCAAGATATCTTTGAGATTAGGCAACTGTCCATTTAAGAAGAAAGGATTATTTTACCCTCCTACTTCCTACCTTCCTTTGTCTTCTACCTGCTGCAGCTAAAGGCCAGCCATATCACTCATGGTGCATATGGCCTCTAGTGAGGTCTAAAATGAGGAGGCTCAGAAAGGCCACCAAAAGCTGAAGGATGTGAAACCACAAAATGAAGATGCAAGCAAATATATTTAGTCTGTTGATATTTGCTGTTTACAAAAAAGTATTGGAATAGATTCAGCACTTAACCTGCACTCACAGCCTTAGGGCAAAGAGTGCTTCTTAGCTCTTTCTTTAATTTTCTTAAAAACAAAATTTCCATTTTTACCAGCTTTGAAGACATGAATGTCCTAGTTTGATATTCTTTCATGGATGTTTGCAGATCATAACAATTTCTACTTTAACACAGAAATTAATTGCTGATTCTCATTGTCACTTGTGAAAATTGGGTCTGAGTAGCAGTCTGGATTTAAAATAAAATTAGTTTTACCTTAAAAAATTTTCATAAAGAGCATCATATTCTTTTGACTTTATGATATGATGTTATCACTGTGCAACTATATGAAAAATAAGAAGGTATGCAAATCAAATTACAAATTACATATAAAAAGCATCCTCAGTGTCAATTTTGCATGTGTATTGGAGATGTATTTCATGGAGGACTATTGTAAACCACATGGAGAAGCAGTCTTGTCCATTAGGATGCATAATTTAAAAACACTGTAGGTGTGTTGAGAAAAGTGAGAATTGTTGTCATTTTACATGTGGGAAAGATATGCACAGACGGAAGAAGAAATTTTGACCTAGGTTTCGTATCTCTTTGCATTCCACTGACTTGGCTGCTCCACCTCTCCAATGTTACCAGTTCAAGGAAAGAACTTCATCCAAGAACTGCAAGCAAGAAAGCAGGTATTTTAGGAACTAAGGAATTCATTTCTCAGAAAGAGAGAAAACCAAAGAACACATACCCAAGAGGCTTTCTAGCTGCTTAGGACCCCATTAAGGTTACTTAGGCTAAATGAGAAAGCAGTGTGAAAGAAATAGTTTTATAAAATCAATAAATGATGAGTTACTTAAATGTGCAGTATTTCCATTCCCTGAAACCTGGAAAAAAAAATCTTGTGTGCATGAATCTTCTTTGCTCTGAAGGAATTTAGAAAAATCAAGATGTTGAGTGATTTGTAAAGATTCATTGCAGTTTTCAGGAACAGTTAAATTCCACTCATTCAGGCAATTAGAAATACATTCTCAGAATTATACAATATATTATAAAATATATTATACAATATTATACAATATATTATAAAACTATATATCATAAAGCAAGTNAACAAAGCCTATTTCATAATGCCTATCCCTCCTAATTTTTTGCTTGATTTAGTTTGTTTTCTCTTTTAGATACTCCTAATGCCCTTAACATAATTCAGTCTTGCAAATAAATAAATAAAAGACTAAACAAAACTTGGAGAAGTGCAGTCACTGTAGCACAGAGATTTTAACAGGGTATACCCTATACCAGGAAGTGCTCTGAGTTTTTAGATCATCTTTATGCTGTTTTTCATTCTACATCCTGTACAGTAAACTTCACCATACCTCTGAGATTATCTGTATCAGAAAACTGTTCAACTTTACTCCACATTCAGATAAGGAACTGCAAAGTCTATGTTCTTTCTTCTCACTTTTACATTTGGGTGGTGACAGCTAAACATATCATGTAGTTCAGCTGCCTACTCAATCATAAGCAGTTACCCAGGACTTTGTCCAACTGGCCTTTTAATTTCTCCAGTGACAGAGACTTCACAATCTATCTGGACAACTTGTCTGACCACTTCCACAGTAAAATATTTTTTTGTTATATTCAGGTGAAATTTAGTGTCTTATTTTGTCGCTATTTTCCCTGGGCACTGATGGAAAGAAACTGGTTCTGTCTCCTTTCCTTCAGGTAGTTACGCACATTGATAATATCCTGCTTGAGCTTTCTCTTCTCCAGGGTCAACACCTCCAGGTCACGCCCAAAGAGAAGATCTACTCCCTCCATCATCTTCATGGTCCTTACATAGACTACTCTCCAGTAAATCCATATGTTTGTCTTGGGCACCCCAGACCCAGACTGAGTACCCCAGATGCATCCTGACAGTGCTGAATAGAAGGAAAGATCACTGCTCTTGACCTGCTGACAGTGCTGCTACAAATGCAGGCCAGGATGCTGTATTATTGGTTTATATTGAGGTGCTGCACTTTAAATCTGGTAGCATTCTCCAGGTAATATGTTTTCTTTACTAAGCAGACAGTATTGCAAGAATAGTTGCATAATATTCACTTGTCCAATGTGAAACTAAAAAAGATATGTCTGGACTGAAAAATAAAAATTGTCTGTGTAGAGTACTTGTCATTGTTTAACCCCAAATGGCAACTAACCACCGTACAGCACCTCACTTACCACCATGTTTCACACCAGTGGGATCAAGAAGAGAATAAAAAAAAAGGGTAAAACTCTTTGGTTTGGATAAAGACAGCTTAACAGGACAGCAAAGAAAGGGATAATAATAGTAGCAACAACAACAAACAACAACAACAATAATAATAATAATTTGTAATAATAATTTGTAATAATAATTGAATGGTTTAGGCCCTTAAAGATTGTCACCCCCTGTGATGGATAGGGACATCTCCCACTGGACTAGGTTGCTCAAAGACCCAACCAGCCTGGCCTTGAACACCTTCAGGGATAGAGCATCCACAGCTTCTTTGTGCAACTTGTTCCAGTGTCTCACCCCACACACAGTAAAGAACTTCTTCCTAATATCCAATCAATAATCTACTCTCTTTAGTTTAAAACCATTACATCCCATCCTGCTCAAGAGTCTCTCCCCCTTTTTCTCCCTTCTGTGGTGTATGTAGTTCAAAAAAGTGACACATTTATGATTTTATGCACCTAAAGAAACATTATTAAACTCTAGCTCCAGATTAATACATAAAAAAGAAATAATGTATGCCATGAAAGTACAACCTAATGCAAACTTTATCTGCTGTAGATTCCCCTCAGAAACAACTGAGTTTGTTTAAACGTGCTACTCACTTATGTGAAGTCAACTATTGTTTTTACCCTTTCACCTCATTTGAAAATCAAAAGATCAAAAGGAAATTTTGGAAATAACTTTGCTTTCACTCTACAGTGAAGCATACAGAGACACGGGTTATTTTAAGACTATAATTTGGAAACAAGCACCCAAATAAGCTCCCTTACCTTTAGTTCAGTGAATGAAAATTTCACACACATGTTTAGATGCATCACAAAGCACAAGCAATGCATCTTCCCTTCCAGTGTGCCTTTTAAACTCGAGTTTGAGGAATCAGAATCACAATGAAGAATCAGAACCATTCAATGAACAATGGACCATTTTTCCCATGCCTAGATATTTTAGAATCTATACATTACATAGAGAAGTAAAATCATAGCAGTATTTTTGTTACTGGTGCTGCTGTACTTTCTAAAGACCTTTACATTTAGATGTTAGTTTTCTTAAAAACTTATCATGAAGAGGAGCTATCAATTGTCTGAATGCTTATGACACATATCCATGGAAGCAGATAATAGAAACTAGTTTTCATTCTACAACAAAGACATATTAAAGGTAATAGCTCAGGACTGACTTACAAGATATGTTAATAGACGGGTAAATTTCAGTGCCATCACAAGTTTACCTACAAGTAAATAGTTAAAAGACATGAGATTTGAGATGGGTAAGCACAGAATCTACAAAAAAATCCAAGCATGATATCAGTCCCCTGTGTCTCATCTATAAAACACAGAAGCTGGAGATATGGCTGCAATGTTCAGGTTAGAAGTAAATAGGCAAAAGTGTTCCTATTCACTGTAGAATTACATTCATATGCCTGCTTCACACAGCCACTGTGTTTCTGGACAACAAGGGACGTTCACCGTTATTTGTGCCACCTGATTTTTGCAAGACAGCTCCTAAGAAACCAGTTTGTACAAGACTGAAATTACTAAGCCAACTCTCATCCATGACTCAGATATGCTCAGAAAATGTGTATGCAATTCACAGTGCAGTTTACACCAACTGGCAATTTGGTAATAATTTAGGTTTATAAACCCTATGGCTAATCCCTTAAAGAAGAGGGAAATTAAACACAGTTCTTGTTATAATTTATTTTATTTCCAAATTAAGTTCCATAATTTTGAAGCTTTTATAAAGGAATACTTCAATTAAATACTTCGACTATTTATTTGATTTGCATTATCTTGCTATATACTGTGATTGTCACACAGACACCACAGATTCACAACCTGCAGGTATCAATAAGGTGTTCTTCTATTTCAGCACCTGGATTCAAAACTAGCTGTAAAACCCCTGCGTTTCATCAGGGTTTGTAACTCTGCCCTCTGCTACAATATAAATACTGGAATTCACTCTCACAATGGAGTAATTCAATTCTCCTGCAGGCTATACATTTTGTGGAGCAAGGATTACGCACCTTTACAGAACATTAATTAAGAGGAAGTGCCTTGGGTGTTACATTTTGCTGCTACTTATATGGAAACCTCACAGTCATCCTTTTTATTGCAAAAGATGATGTATTTAATTTCTTTTTTGCAAAATTCACACAGCAAGTTCTCTGCCAGGTAGCTAATTGGTCAGTTCCCAGGCCTACAATATCATTGGTATTACCAAGACTGGGCAGAGTGAACCCTGCAACTAGACTGCTGAGATAGAGAGCTACAAGCTCTTCAGGAAGGATAGGGCAGATGAGGTACAGGAATTGCACTGTACAAAAGGGAGAGGTTTGACTGTACAGCCCTTACACTTAGCAATGATTTGGTTGACAGCCTCTGGGTGAGTATTAGGGGCATGGAAAACAGAGGAGGTGTCATAGTGGATGTCTACTGCCAATCGCCCAGCCAGGATAAATTATTCTAGGCAATTAGGAGAAAATTCTGGATTGGTAGTCCTTATAGAAGATCTCAGCTTCCAAGATTCAACTAGAATACCATATTCCTGTGATGAGCAAGCACAGGAAATAACTAATGAGAAAGTTTGTGGAAGATAGCATCTTGTCACAAGTACTCAAGTGAGCCAATTAGGAAAGATGATCTCTTAGACTTAGTGAATACATAAGGATTTGTGGGGTATGTGATGTTAGCTGGTTGTCTTGGCCACAGAGATCATGAAATGGTTGAGTTTAAAATTTTTGAAGTAATGAGAAAAAAGGTCAGCAGAGTTGCTACCCTGGATCTCAGGACAGCAAACTTTAAGATACTCAAGAAGCCACTTAGCGGTGTCCCCCGGGGAATCTGCCTTTGAGTGCTTAGGAGTCCATAAGTACTGGTCAGTCTTTAAGAACCACTTTTTAGAACCACAGAAGTAGCCAATTCCACCATGTCTCAAGTCAAGTAAGCAGGGCAGAAGACCAGCTTGGCTGAACAGGGAACACCTCATGGCAGTCATGGCACTGATGATTTTTGAAGATGGTTACCTTCATAATAGGGATGAAGTAAAAATAAAGCTATTCAATGTTTGTTTTTTACCCTCACTGTTTAATAATACTGATAGACATTGGACTGTCTCGTACTCTGAATCAGAGGACGATGAGTGTGGGAACAGTGACTTTACATTTGTGGGTGCTGAATTTGTAAGGACACTGAATTTGATACAATGATCAGTAACATCTGAATGTTCCTAAGTCTGTGGGACTTGATGGGATTCATCGCAGAGTACTGAAGGAGCTAGAGTATTTTACAGCAGGACCCCCCTCAAACATTTACAAAAGATCTTGGGAGTTTGGTTAGGTCTCTGTTTCCTGGAATCTAGTGAATATTATTCCAATCTACAAAATGGTCATGAGGGAAGACCTAGGGAACTACAGAGCTAATAGTCTAACTTCAATACCCAGAAAAATGGTGGAGAGGGTCATATTAAGCATTATTGAAAACATTCAAAGAACAATATAATAATCAGGCACAGTCAACATGGGTTCACATGGACAAAGTCCTGCCTAACTAATTGACATCCTTCTACAATAAGGCTGCCTGCTGGAAGGTGCTGGATGTAGTTTTTTGGATTTTAGTAAGGTTTTTGATGCTGTCCCTCAAAGACTCCTTTTGGACATGTTGTCCAACTCTGAAATGAGTGGTTCACAGTGCCCTCATTGAAGAATTGGCTGAACAGCAAGGGTTCAAATGGCTGTAGTGAATAAGCCTACATCTGGCTGGTTACTGGTCACAAGTGGTGTTCCTCAATTCTAGGGCCAGTTCTGTTCAAGATTTTTATCAGATGGAGGAGTAGAATGTGCTATTGATGATACCAAACTGGAAGATACTGTTGACTCTTTTGAGGGACAAGAAGTCTTGCAGGTGGATCTAGATAGACTGGAGCATTGGGCAACCATCAACTGCATGAAATTTCACAAGTCCATGTGCCAAATTCTGCACCTAGAATGAAGTAATAATGGACACAAGCAAAGACTGGAAGCAGTGGCTGAAGAGCAGTCCTGCACAAGGAATCTGGGGGTGCTTGTTGACTGCATATTCAGCATGAGTCAGCAGTGTGGCCTGGCAGCCAAGAGAGCAAATCCCATCCTAGGGTGCATCAAACACACTATTTATTAATAGCTGGTCAAAAGAGGTGATTATCCCACTGTATTTAGCAATGGTGAAGCCTCACCTTGAATGCTTTGTGGCATTATGGAACCCACAATTTAAGAAGGATGTGAAGGTACTTAAGTGTGTCCGGAAGTGTGCAACAAAGTTGTTGAAAATGCTGGAAGGCATATCCTCTCAGGAGCTGCTGAGAAATCTGATTTTGTCTGGTTCAGAGAAAAGAAGGCTGAGGGGTGATGTCATTGCTCTCTACACCTTCCTGAGGAGAGAGTGTGGAGAGGGAAGTACTGGTCTCTTCTCTCTATTATGCAGTGATACAACACATGGGAATGGTTAGAAGTTACACCATGAGAGATTTAGACTTGACACTATTTCTTTACTGAATACAGGGTAAAACCCTGGAACTTGTTTTACCTGTTTATGTCCCTTCCAGATGAAATCTTCTGTTCTGTTCTATTCTATTCTATTCTATTCTATTCTATTCTATTCTATTCTATTCTATTCTATTCTATTCTATTCTATTCTATTCTATTCTATTCTATTCTATTCCATTCTATTCTATTCTATTCTATTCTATTCTATTCTATTCTATTCTATTCTATTCTATTCTATACAATATTACTTTTCTATGTTTTAAAAGGTTGTGATGAATTTTAACAATACTGAGCAAACTATAGAACTATAATAAGTACACCATTGTCACTCTTAATGAATAAAGGTTTTGCTCACCAGGAATAGTGATGTTGGAGTCAGTCCAAGATAAATGGCTAACGTTACATCTAATAAATCTATAGCTTAATGTGAAAACTCCAAATGTTTTTCTGAAGAGAAAAATTTAGTTACTTTATTCTAAAATATTGAAGCATTTAATGAAATTAGCACACATACAATATTCAAGAGAATGACTGTCAATCAAGGGAAAGAAAGGAAAACAAAATGCGATTAATATTTTCATTCTTTCTGGGTAAGGCAAAATAAAAAAAATTATGGAGATTAACTAAGTTTAATCTAAAAGAAATAATTATGTCACAGATATTAACTAATTTACTTAACTAGTGAAAAGAAATGTAATGGATTTTTTGGAAAACGAATTAAAAAACATGAAAACCTCTAGCAAGAGTTTGCATTATATTCATTGTGAACATTTTCCACAGATATTTAAAAGGTTTTTAGCCTGAGTTATGCAAAGAAAAATTAATGATATCTGCTATCTGGTACTTTTATTATCACTAAGAATATTAATTGCTTTGGGGTTCTTTATCACTTTAAAGCTACTCCATGTCATTATAACATGTATTTCCCAGACTTAAGGTGAACTGTGGATAAAAAAATATCACTGATCCCTGCCTACTTACATCCAAAATCATTATAGAAATAGGCCCTTCTCCAAAAATGTGGTTGAATTGGAGTGTCAAGCATTCTTTAACACTTTCTATGATTCCCCTCAGGTTGACTCTGAGCATGTAGATGTTATGTTTAACATCTATATAAGCTATAAAGGCTACTTATAGCAACAGTCTTGAATACAACTCAAGCAGGTTTCTTGTTAGCTTGACACATCTGGAATTCACCTAGAATGAAGAACTTAATTAAAAGCCACTGGATTCATCACCACCTTGTACACTGAGACATTAGGAATATGTTCTCTCTTTGCTAAGGAAACAATGTAAGAGCAAGTATATAATGCCACCTTCATCATCTTTCTGGTCTTAGGATCATAGTATGGTTAGAGTTGGAAGGATCTTGGAATAGAATATAGGAGATATAATATAGAATATAGGAGATATAATAGAATATAGGAGGGGTTCCAACCCCTCCACCATGGGCAGGGACACCTCCCACTAGAGCAGGTTGCTCAAAGCCCCTTCCAGCCTGCCCTTGAACACTCCCAGGGATGGGGCAGCCACAACTTCTCTGGGCAACGCATTCCAGTGCCTCACCACCCTCACAGGAAAAAATTTCTTCCTAATATCCAATCTAAATCTCCCTTCTTTTAGTTAAAAACTAAACCCTTGTCCTATGACTACACTTTAGTCCATACATCACAAGGGCAACACACTAAATAAACTACCCTGGAATTCAGAATATTTAAAGTTTTTTTGTTTGTTTGTTTGTTTCTGTTTTTGTTTGTTTGTTTGTTTGTTTGTTTTTTTCTCTAACTCTTTGTGTTTTCTTGAAAAAGGTAGGACTGAAGAGATATTTGCTCTCCACACCAACTTTTGTGGTTTAGCACGAACCAGTAACTAAGCCCCACACAGCCACTCACTCACCCTCCCCCACTGTGCGATGGGAGAGAATCAGAAGGGTAAAAGGGAGAAACATGTGGGTTGAGTAAAACACAGATTAATAGGCAGAGAGGAAGTTGTGCAGGCAAGCAAAACAAAACGAGAAATTAATTCACTGCTGTTCATCAGCAGGCAGGTGTTTAGTTGTCTCTAGGAAAATAGGGCTCCATCACAAGTAATAGTCGATTGGGAAGACAAATCTCATCCCACTGAATATCCTCCTTTCGTGTCTTTTTTCCTCAGCTTTATATTGCTGAATATCATGTCATATGCTATGGAATATTTTTTTGGTCATTTTGGGTAAAGCTTGTAGCAAAATGTGCTGATATAATACTTATCGTTTTTCTATGGTCCTCCACAGCAGCAATAAATGAGTAAATTACAACACCACACACTGGACTTATACCTACATCTTACGACATACAGGTACCAGGAAGCACAACTGTAGAACACAGCGTGGCAAGAAGATGAAAAATATTTCCAAAATTTTCTGACAGTTTTTACATGAAAAATTGATCTAATGCATACTGCAAAGGATGAGCTTAAAAAAGAAAAAACAACAAAACAGAAAAGAAACAAATAAAAAATTAAAAAACAAACAAACAAACAATAAAAATAAAAATAAATAATAATAATANAGAAAAAGAAAAAGAAAAAGAAAAAGAAAAAGAAAAAGAAAAAGAAAAAGAAAAAGAAAAAGAAAAAGAAAAAGAAAAAGAAAAAGAAAAAGAAAAAGAAAAAGAAAAAGAAAAAGAAAAAGAAAAAGAAAAAGAAAAAGAAAAAGAAAAAGAAAAAGAAAAAGAAAAAGAAAAAGAAAAAGAAAAAGAAAAAGAAAAAGAATAAGAAAATAAACCAAAGCAAAACAAAACCAAAAAACATTTCCTGTGAACAACTCCTGTCACATGGCTACTGAGGAAAGTCATTAGGACTTCTTACACAAGCTTTAACCATCTTCTAATTCAACTAATATTTGTAGACTAAAGGCAGAAATAAATTTGATTCTCTGCTTGAGAACCAATTATGTATTAATCTCAGTAGATTAATATTCTTTCCCACATAAATGAGAGTCTAAGGCCTATTAAAGCATGATGCAGGTCACAGGAAAGTGATAGACATCTGAGTCAGAAAAGCACTGTGAAACTCTGTTTATGATACACTACATAGATGCATACCACAAATGCATACGCGCACACACACACACACACAGAACATAATTTCCTTCCCAAACCATTAAAACAGCTTTAGGGGAAGAATCTCCCATACTTCATAGATCAGCCAATTTCAAGGTTTGGGTTTGTTTTATTTTTCTTTTTCCCCACTCTCAACACAAAATTCCTCAGAGTTGAGGCTACTCCTGTCACCATGAATTAAGTTTTACTATTAGGTTACTATTGCAATAAAAGTAAAAAAAAAAAAAAACCAAAAACAAATCCTCGTAACAAAGGGGAATAGGAAATGCAGTTTACATCTTCGTGGCTATTCTACATTGATTCCACTAAGTCATAAGATAAATAATTGTGAAGGGCAGAGGAAGGACATTAGCTCCTCAAATGTCTCTAAAACACAGTATGTTTTGGTATGTTTCACTGACCACTTCAGCTTACTTGGTGTGCCACTCAGCTTTGTGCATTCACATAACTCTGTTGCCTAGATTCTACAATCTACTCACAATGTAAAGTGCATGCAGTACAGAAATTTTGCTACAGATTTTTAGATTTTTTAAAATAGTTTTTACATCTACTGTTAAAGATAATGACAAAAAAAAAACCCACACAACAACCAAAAAACCCAAAAAAACAGACAAGGAGAAGACATATTGCTTCAATCTTTTGCCAGTAGTTTAGTGGCTTGGGACAGCACATATTTCAGACTTAGGTAATTGTCATATTTTTTTACATGTTTTGCCAATTTTATTACTCAAAGCTAGGAAAAAAAAAAAAAAGTGCAGTAGATTGCTATCCAATTTAGGCCATCAAATGCAAAGTGTGGATTCTGCAGTTTCCCACAAAGTTATTCCCATCCCTTTTCTCAGCATCAGGAAACATAACTTTCTTGGTTTAATGCAGGGTGTCTACTTTCTCTGCTCATCCTCCTGGTACTAGATGCAGAATAAACAAAACTCACGACATACAGATGAGAAATATCACCATGATAAGCTGTTCCATTTATAGTCTGAAGGCACAGCTACACACCAGTGAAGGATTAGTTTTATGGTTTTGTTTGTCAACAGTTACTATTAGTCATTTTATCCTTTAGTGGTGATGGAGGATGGTGAGATATATGAGTCACACTCTTTTTATTGTGTTTCATCATATTTTTTATATGCACTTTCCAGAATATATCCATGACTATTGATCAAAAAGCTGAATAAAAATTGTCATTATTTAAAGCAAAACAAAATTGTAGACTAGAAATCTTTAATAAGCTTTCATATCCAGGCAATAGTTTCATCCCAATGCTTTTCTTGTGTTGCCCCTCACCATTGCTAGATTCCAGTTAAATCACATTTTCTAGATTTAGGCAGAACTGGTGCATGCTGACTATTAAAACACCACCATGCTGTGGTGTTTTAACCAACGTAAAAGGAAACTGATTCTAGAATTGAGATAGAAGCAGTCATTTCAGGAAAACTTCTATGTGCTGCATAAAATTATTTTAGTGGAATTGCATCAGAAGTTTAAAACCCAGTCATTAATTTTTATTTAACATCCTCTGTGACTTCAACTCCAAATCTCAGGTTAAAAGTTTGTATTCTTTCCTTGTGTTGATGGAAAGAAAATGAAAAAAATATAGCAAAGACAGTTGGAGTCTCTTGAAAGCAAGAGAGCATATCTGAGAACTTTTGAGAAATTACTTGAAAGCAAGGATGATAAACCCTCATGGTGGTATGGGACAGGGCTGGGAAAAAAAACCCAAACTGCTACAGCTTGCCCATTTCTCTTCTTACAGCTAATGTTTATCTTTTCCTTAATTTTTCTAGTTCTCTTCCCTACTAGGAAGAAGCAAAAAGAATAGAACAGGAACATCTGGAAAACAAATACCAGCAAAAAAAAAAAAATCAAATTCAGAATGATGTCTTAAATTTATTAAATTATTAATTNTCATATGCACTTAATAAGTTTAACATGCAATACCAACAGTATTTGATAGGCAGTTAATATTAGCTGTTGACTGTCTCTCTGTGTGTGCAAACCTAATAATTGTAAAACGCAACTTCTATAAATTAAATTTTTAAAGCCTTTACACTATCAGAGAATTGAATCCTATCTATCACAGATTTGTCAAAGCAAATGACATATTGTCTAGATAATTAATGCCTTGGAGCAGAGCAAAGCATCAAGAGCTTTGGTGTCACTGAACATCAA
The DNA here is from genome assembly GCA_013398155.1 of Pedionomus torquatus. NCBI lineage: Eukaryota > Metazoa > Chordata > Aves > Charadriiformes > Pedionomidae > Pedionomus > Pedionomus torquatus. Next base: position 21,342 of record VZRU01008723.1, read on the forward strand.
TAATGTTTTGGTAGAAACACTTAAGAGAGAGAAATGTATACTAATGGCTAAATAATAAAAGGCTCCAGGAGATGTTGTGAATTTAAAGGATACATGACAATTGTTTGTGAAAATAAACTTTTCCAGCTTGAAATCAATCCAATGGATGTTTTTAAATCCTGCAGAGAAAATGAAATATTTGCATTGGTACAGCAGTGAGAGTACAGTTAGTATTTTGTTTTGTGCCTCAGGGGACTAAGTTAGATGAGTCTCTGGAGACAGCAGTGCTCCAGAAGGAAAAACAATTACAGATGATGAGCAGGTTAGTCATTAGGGAGAACAGCACTGCTGTCACATTGCTAATACACTTTTTGTTTTTGGAAACCCCAAAGATAGTGGGAGATGACAGCTGCTTAACTGGCCTGAAATTAAAAACAATATAGATACTAGAGTGACAGGAACACATGTCTGATGAACAAACCCATGACAAATACAGGCAGACAATACATATAAAAGCACTAAATGACAGATAGGCAAAAAATTTTCAGGAGGCCTGGCTGGGTTTGTAGTTATAAACTCTGTTCTGTAACTCCTGCTACTATAGGTAATGTCATCATTTCTTTCTTGCAAAGACGTAGGTGTCTTTTCTTCCCTTGAAGGGTGTCCTCGTTGCAGCTGAGCACACCTGGACAGCCACGAGGGCAGAACTCTCTCTGAGACTGGAAAACTCCTTCACCATTCTCATGAGTAGACACTGGACATTCAAAGGCTAACTCTCCTCCATGGGAATATAGCTGATGGGAACAGACCTGGCAGAAAACATGTTTGAAATTCCCCTTCATCTCAGCAAGACTTAGGCACTGTAAAGACTGTCTTAGTTTATATCATCTGCCTGACCTCTCCAAAGTCCACTGCAACCCAATCCAAGGCAAAGAATAAATGCTACAGTGCCATAATTTCCTTACTGCATGAGAGAAAACATTTTATTTGCTATAATTTCCACTTTTAATCAAATTGGAAAAGCTTCATCTCCAGGTGATACTATCTGATCAAACACTTTCCTTATCTTCCTTGCAGCCACAAGGTCATGTTAACCTGCCATCCTCCTGGATTGTGCCTATTTTGGTTTGGTGTAATAATTTTTGGTAAAACTCTTGAGTGTTTGAACAGTTCATTTCTTATCTTAGAGCAAAGGGAATGATGGAAAAAAAGTCATATACACAGATATCTTGCCAGTTTTTCACTTCTTAAGCATATTATGACTTACTGTTGTTTTACAGGAATTTCACTAGCTGCCACTGAAATATGCTTTTTTATGCTAGTTCTCAGGAACATGCTCAAGATCCTGTAGTGCTTCCTGTAAAGGTCTTCTTTCTATTATCTTTTTTTTTTCTAGTAGTAAGTAATGCAAGGAACTTTATGTTACAAGGGTTAAGAAATTAGTTTTAAGCAACAGAGGTGNACAACGTGTGGTCAATGACAACATAAGTAAAATACTCAGTTCTTTGTAAAGTCTTTTCATCACTCCATCATCAACATGAAAATTTTAAGCAAACAGAGCCGAACTAGAAATCTAAACATATCTTAGGAAATACATATATATATATATATATATATCTTTATTTATATATATCTAATCTATATATATATTTATGCACATGGCTGGTAAAAGGGATTTTTTAAATTTCTCACATCTTTTTTATCTTATATCATTGATAGATGAGCAGAATAAAATAACTCAATTAAATGTTTTGAATGTATAAACAGATCAGGAAAAGCAGCCGTATAAATAATAGCTGTGTTATGTGATGGTAGCACTAAACTCTGTGGTAGGGTTTGTTTATTGGCTTTTATATTAACACATTCAGAGAAATGATTCATGTAACAGACAGAGCATAAAAAACATATGTATCTTCACAGTAATGGGATAAGGAGTTACCATAAAAAGTCTCCAATCTAGTTGTTACATGCAGCATTGCAGCAATTTGCAGAATTTTCAGCCCTGACCTTCATTTGTTTATTAGGGGAAAGTGGCAGAGGACAGGACAGGAGAGCTTTTTCCAAGTTGTCTACGTGAAAGGTTTTAACCTTAAATTTACAGGGTAAAGATTGTCTTTGCTGATATTTTAAAAGATGTTTCTTAATTTGTATTTAGCCAGTGAGGGAAGTGAACCCTTTTTAGTGTTCTGAGCGCTATTTCATTAATAACCTTAGCCAATTTTATTTTCTGAGAGAGATACACAGTCTAAATGTTATGATCTTTCCCTGCCCTAATTCTCCTGTATTCCTCCTCTGACTTGTAAAAAAAAATCTTTTGATGCATACTGTGTTATCCAGTGTTACACGTGTTGCATACTTTTATTGAACTGAGTGATATAAATGTTTTCTGCAACCACTATCAGCCAAGAAACAAAAAATAAAAAGATTTTCAGAAGTTTGGACCTTCAAGATAACCTATCCTACAACATGCAGCCCACATTTTCAGTATATTCTTCACCAAAAATTTTCAATTAAACATTTATTTGAAGATTCAGACCATTTTTCAAAATATATACATATATTTAATATAGATATAGAACTGTTTTGCTTTGGGCCTGGGTTTGTTGATTTTTTCAACTGATATATACTTGGCCAGTCTGAAAAAACTACTTTTGCATTAAGTCCAAGGATTTTCATTTTCTTCATAATCAGTAGAAGAGTTTTTCAAGTAGTGAGCATTTCAGAGTATTTTGCAGCAGAAACATTTTATTTTTAACAGCACTTCTCATAGAGTTGACTTTCAGTTTTCAATAATTCTAAGGAGAGGAGGAAAGAATGTGAATATTTATTGTGGTATTTATATAGCACCTGAGCTCTGAAAGCCTTGAACCAGATGCAATTACGGTGTTTTGAAAAGGGTAAAGAAAAACAAAGGGAACTTCCACACACTTTTTTTTTTTTTTTAATTTAACTTTAGCTCTGGGTACATTGCTCAAATGGTAATGTATGATGATGCAGCAAAGAAGCTATTTAGGAATATTTAAGTCAAAAGATCCTTTTATGCATTCCCATGATGCATATCTGTCATTTCCCAATATTCCATAAATCTATTGTGTCCAAGACTTAGATAGTATTTGAGAACTCAGATTCTCCATCCTCCAGGTTAGTTATCTTCACTACCATTTACAAAGCTTTGTATTACAAGCTTCCTTAGAAGATATTATTGATATCAGCCTCCTCATCTTTTTTTTACTCTTCTTCCACATTTTAAATTAAATCACATCTTCCCTCAGATTCACCAGCATTCTGTGCTAATGAGAGTGTCCAATCCAGCTTGAAGTAAAACTCATGCTTTTCCTCTTCTAAGAAATAAATGTCCATAAATAAAGGTCCATAAATGTACCTGCTGCCCCCTTTAAAATTCTTAAGTTTCAAAATAACTAACTATATGGTTACAGCTGTTGTGTTATGCTGTCTTTAAAGAAGAACACTAATAATAAAACTCAGTATTCTACGCTGTGGATGCTAATCACTCAAAGAGTATAGCAGAATAACCATGAACAAAGAGAGTGGTTAGGGAACAGCAAAGACATAATGAAGTTATATGAAAATTTCTAAGTACAGGAATAGATTCTCTATTGCTCCAGATTTGGGTTTATTATTCCAAAACATGAATGCTAACTACATGTAAACAATTACAAAATTATTAGGTTTCATACAAAGGAGTTGCACAAATCAAGTTGTGAAAGGAGAATGAAATGTGGAAATAAGTTGATACACAACAATTCCACTGTTTGCAGGCCACAGAGCATCAATCTGCAAAATATCTGATGTCTTCATACAAATTACTGTTCACTGGCAAGGCTACCTGAATTTCATGAACAGCAATGTGAACAGAACACTGCTGAGCTATTAAGCTCCATGATAGAAATTTGGAAGGAGGGAGGAGAAGAGAAAAAAAAAGAAAGACAGAAGAAAATGCAGGAAAATAATAATGACAGAGATCTTCCTTCACGATGAAAATTGTAGAAATAATTTGTTTTGAAGATGTTGCTACAGGAGGTGAGCTTAGAAAGATTTCTTCATGTCTGCTGAAGAAAGTTACAGTAGTTGATCAATGCAAATATCTATTTAGTACATACGTAATTCCTTGCATTTAAATTTAAATCCTCGGCAATTACATTGCCATCAAGGACACTAAAATGAACATAACTGTTTTTTTTCTTTAGGTAATCTTTCTTCCCAGTTTCACATTTTTGTTTCAGGTCAGGGATATTATTGCAGATATCATCTTCAGTGTCCATGTCAGAGAAAAAGTACCAGTAGTACAAAGAATATCTGCCCAATATAATGACTGAAATCAATGAAAACGAAAACCATTGCAGCTCTACAAACACAGATCTAACATCAATTCATCTAGCAACTAGATTTATGAACATTTGATGCAGTCTTTTGAAAAGTGCAGAACACATTTTTGCTAATCCATGATGCAGTTTGAGTGTGGTTTCATTATTGTTTTTACCACTCCCCAAGATATTCTGTGCTCTAAAAAATGGGAGAATAAGTCATTTACAGATTATATTTTATAATATTATTTATAAATACATTATTTCTACATAAATAAATAACTAGACTATTTAAATAATGATATATTATATTAGATTATATTTATTAGAGGTAGATAATATATAACTGGTCCAGAGAATTTGAGAATGTCCCATCCCTGGAGGTGCTCAAGGCCAAGCTGGATAAGGCTTTGAGCAACCTGGACTAGAGGAACGTGTCCCTGTCCATGGCAGAGGGGTTGGAACTCAATGATCTTCAACGTCCCCAAAAACTCTAACCATTCTATGATTCTATGATTCTACATTTGTAGGAAAAACGTTATCATTAAAGAGAAATAAAAGACACAAAAATGAATACATTTTAAATATTTTCTAAAAAAAATCATGTTAAGTTCAGAACTGGGTATATTTGTAACTATTTTTGACAAATTCAGACATTCATGTAAAAAAAATTGCAATTGAAAATGAGATTTTAACTTTAAGTTAACTCAGTTTCACATCAGTCAAAAATGCCTTTACAAAACTTATTGGTTGCTAAGATTTTGACCTTTAAATTTCTTTAATACTATAAAATGACATTTTGAAAGGATTTAAACTTTTATAGCAAAAGATCTCACTTGTTCAGCCTCTTCAGTTTTACTATTTTTTCAAACAAATTAGAGAGGAAAAAAACCTCATTCCAATAGTATTTTGAAAATACGTATATTTTTCTGATTTTTTAATGTTTTCTCACAAAAACAGATTTTATAGGAAAAATAGAAATCATCATTTTATTTAAATTGCACAGCATTGACACATTAGATGTAATTGTATAACTGTTTCAGGTAAGAACCACTAAGTTGGTTGAGCAAATGTAATGGTAAGTTATAGTCCTTATCACGATTGATAGAAATTCTAGACTAGTGCCCCTAAAGTGCCTGGAGCAGATTCTCTCATGTGCAACAGCTCAGCTCTCAGTGTTACCTGGACATTCCTGGCTCTGCAAATATCTATTTAATGCATATGTAATTTTTCCAAGGCTTAAAAATGCTTCTGAAGCTATAAATTCCTAGGGTTACAAAGCTTACTGGCAACTGTGCAGTAGAAAGCTTCTGTAACAGCTGAAGAGTTCATCTCTTCTATTTTTTTTTTCCCTGCAACAGGCAGAATAGGGTGGGCAGTATTCTAAAAAGTCCAATTTCTTCCCTTTTCTATTATCTGTAAACCAGCTGACACTGCAAACATACCAGCAGTAATCCTGAAACAGAAAAGAATCATTCAGGCATGCTATTGCAATACTGGAATCTATACAAGTCTGTCTTTTCCTTCCTATGCTTTTTTGTAATGATCTTAAGTTCTTTCAGAAGGCCAGCCAAATTATGGTTTTCAGCTGCTATAGCCACTACTTAGGAGGAGCACTATTACCTTCTAATCTACTCCTTCATGCTTGTGGTAGAGGAAAGAATGTCTACATTAGGAGCTTTTGTTAGTGTTATAATTTCAAAAGTTTTCATTCTTAACTCCATCAGTATTAGAAATGAGGGCAACTAAAAGTTATATTTGCAATAGGATGAGACATTTTTATCTTGAATATGATAAAAAGAATTGTAAACATTACCTTAAGAGGAAGCATTGTTCATAATAGACTCTCTGATTTAGTCCTTCATTTTTCTGAATTAGGGTTTCATCTATCAGATCTCACTGTTGTATGACAGTGATTTCAGCATAGTGCCTTTCTTTAACTGTCTTAGCACAGAAGGGTGAATTTTCAATATAGACAATGCTATCAGGGATGATCTATCTTCCTGTAAGTTCCAGTTGCAATATTCCATCTTGGTTCACTCTCACGTTTCTTTTCCAGATAAGAAGAATGTACCAAATAAGCAGATCATAATCAGCAGCTTTCACTTTTCTGAAGGGGACAGTTTATTAACTCAACTGTCCTTTTCTCTTTTCTTAATGTCATGCTTCCTAGCTTTCTCTTCCCAATTTTCTTGAAGTGCGTCTACCTGCAGCTTGAAGCCTAGATTTGTCATAGCCCAGAGACATAAGCATAGCTCTGACTTCTGAGGATATGTCTTCATTTTGAAGACCAGGGAGAATGTGCACAGAATAGATCCACATAATATAGACAATGGAAAGACACAGAGATAAGAAAGCAGCAAGACGATTTAAGCAAAAGAATATTGAGGAGGGTGGGCAGCAAGCTTGCTACCCTGGATTTCAGGAGAGAAGACTCTGGACTCCTGAGAGATCTGATTGGCAGGGTAGTGTGGTATAAAGAGCTGGAGGGGAGAGGAGCCCACAAAAGATGGCTAGTGATCAAGGATCACCTCCTCCAAGCTCA
>VZRU01008732.1:642-25798 GCA_013398155.1 Pedionomus torquatus
CAGCCAATGGCTTATCCACTGAACAGTCCACCCATCAAATCTGTATCGCTCCAATTTATCAATCAGGCTGTTGTGGGGGACCATGTCAAAGGCCTGACAGAAGTCCAGATAGATCCCATCCACAGGTTGTGCTCTATCTACTGACATGGTAACTCTGTCATGGAAGGCCACTAGGTTAGTCATGCAGGACCTGCCCCTAGGAAAGCCATGCTGGGTCTCTCGAATCATCCCATGTCCTCCATGTGCCCAAGCATGGCATCAAGAAGGATCTCCCTCCTGCTGCTGGCAAGGCTTTGCCCGGTGCAAAGAGTAAGAGCCTGAGTACCCACTGCTCTCCATGCAAAGGTGGGCTGTGACTTTACCTATTGTAATACAGGCTATTACTCAGTGCTGCTTTACGGCAAGGGCACCTTTCTGGCTTCCACTCGTCTTGGTGTCCAACAAGGCCCCTGGGGCCTTTTCAGTTGCACTGCTTTCCAGCAGCTTTGTCAGTTTCTTTTTGTCAGGAATAGGTATGGATGTGCTCTCGGGATTCTGTCTGCTTATACCTGTGCCATCTGCAGTCAGTCACACCCTCTTTCTGCAGGTCTCCCTGTTTCATCACTGTGAGGGTGAAAAGATCATCTTTCCTCCAGGCAAAGCAGGGGTCCAAGTGAAAAGGCTCTCTCTTCTGAGACACAGAGAAACTGGGTTTATATAATCCTCCTAACTTTACATAACCGTCCTGTAACTTATCCTTCCCGAGAAGTTACGCTATAATTTGGAAGCTGGCTCTTTTTTCAAATTTTAGGTCAGTTATAGATTTAGGTCACAGCTTTTCCAGTATCCTAAATTAGATGTTGCAAATGTGGAATCTATGGATGTTTTAAATCTTAGGGATTCTTCTGTAGAAACAGCCATATGTCCAGTTTCAGTAATTCCTTATTTCACAGTTTTTTCAAAATGGCCAGAATATGAAGACCCGAACACTGGAATCGTAATTGTGTTTTTATGTACCCTTAAGAATGAAAAGGCTCAAGAATAATTTTACCACGTTATGTAAAGCATCTGGGATATGGAAATTTCAGTTATTTAATTACATCTATCACTAGGCAAATCATTTGATACGGGATACATGAGCCTGGAAGACTGAGATAAGTTTTTGTGTTTAACTTTTGCTGTCTGAAAAGTTAATGTCTTGGGTAGAAGGCTAGCTGCATATTAATCATTCTGTAGTGTCTTGCAAGGCAAGTTTGTTGATATTTTGGCTTTGATTTGGATGTGACTGACCTATGTTATGAGACTGGCAACACACGTAACTCTCAGTTGCACCCATGTGCACTGGAGGAAATAGTTGTTCTTACTTCCAGGTCTTCACCACTGCTTTCAGCAGAGATCCCAAAATTTTTGAGATGGTATCTTGCCAGATATTCAAAACTCTGGATGCTACTTGCATACAGTGAAGAAGATGGCAGGAGCCCTTGTTGTTAATTTAGAAGTTTACCTTCAGAGAACTACAATTCCTGGCTTAAACTATTCTGTCTTGATCTTAGCACTTTGAAAAACCTCCCCTTTTGTTTATGGCCAAAAGACTGTCTCTTTCCGTACAACTCAGATATATGTAGTTTATAGATATATGGGTAGACATACGCAAAAGCCCACACATATATAATGAAGTATTGTGCCATTTGTGTTTGCATTTGTGTGCATTTTAATATGTATATTATATTTGTTAATAAACAAATGAAAGCATATTTGTTACAAGAATTAGTGACAAAAAATATATGGCCACTTTCAAAATGTGCTAATCTTGATGTAAAGGGAAATAACTGAACCATGTCTTCATTATATCTAAAACCTTCTTTCTTTCTGTACTGCTGCAAATTGATTTTGTCTGGAAATTAATTCCACTTGTGCCAAGTAAGCAACTGCTCATAATTTACACTTTAGGGTGGACTAAACTTTCCTGGTTGGCTGTAAGAGTAAGAGCATTGTAGCAAAATAGTAGTTCAGATAGAACTGAATATCTTCTGTAAAGTAAAATATTTTGGAGAGGCCTGATGAAATCTATGATACGTCTAGCTGATCCCACATTAAGCCATTAGAGATCAAAATACACTCTTGATTCCTGCTACAGTTATCTTAAATATTTTATGAAAAGCGATTGTTTTAATTAGCCTCATTTGTGGCATACAACACTGAAAGCAGAGGAGTTGGAATAGATGGTCTCTAGAGGTCTCTTCCAACATTTTTTTCAAATGAAAAAAAAAAAATTGGATTTATTAATTTTTTTTCCTTCATTTTGACTCCTTTTTCTGTGTTCGGCTTCTAAATTTTAGTGCACTACAGTTTTCCATTGCACAAAATTCATGAAGATTGTTTCGTTAATGAACTCCCACAATGCAGATATTTCCAGCATAAAACCATCAAGACTATCACCTTAAATGTCATTTCTTTCTCATCAGATTCATTGGAGAAGGTGAGATTTCCTGCTTTGACTGTTGCTATAATATTGAAGAGGACACATACATACATATGTCCAGATTTTCTGCATACCTGCCCTTTGTAGAGTCTGGTGCCAATATTATAAAACAAAGTCACCAAAAATCATGGTAAAATCAATAAAGTCAATGGAGACATGCCAATTTACCTGAAATCAAGTTTTGTTCTAGTACCAAGTATTTTTTTTTTTTTATTGCCTGGAAATAAAAATATAGTAAAACTTAAGCTGCATATTGAAGACTTAAAACACACTTGTAAAATATTCTGACAAGAAATATGATCAGATAAATCAGGAAATACATTAAATCTTTGGAGAACAGCTGTTAGGATATTTTTGAGCTCACTACATGTTGGGCATCTCCATTTTGTGTTCAAGTCTGAAAAGGACCATGATAATTTGTTTGAAATTCCTGAATATAAAACAAATCTACTACTCTTAGTTCTATATCAATTCTTCGATGCATTTTTCAACTGAACTGTAGTGGCTCACTCACCAACATTATTAAGAGGATTTTGCACAGTTCCATTGTATGTACTGAAAGTACTTTCATCAGGAGCTGACATTTTTATTTGCTATAATTCTTAATTACAACTTGATTCGATATGGTGGGTTTGGTGTTTATTGTTTTTTATTATTTTTTTTAAGTGCTTTAATATCATTTACAAGATACTAACATTGAAGGACACGGTACATTTGCACTGCATTAGTCAGCCCTAAGAGCACAGGCAAGTTGGATAAAAACAGGAATAAAAATTCCCAAACAACCGTTAGTTTCTATGGTACATAAATCTCCATAAACAGAAATCACTCAAGTTAAGAATTTTATGATTTTCTTCCTTTCAGTTAAGCAATCAAAGAAATGGCCATAAAGCCTGAAACCATGAAGACAAAAATATGTCTTGATGTAATGAGCCAGAAGCTTACTAATAAAATCATCAAATGCAATCATTCAGTCAATAAAAATACAACAACATTTTGCAACACAATTCACATGAAACTGAACCTTTTCCTCAGTGCATGATGAAGAGTTACAGGGATTTCAGTACTTTACAAATAGCTTGCTTTTTACTTGTTATTCCATCAAAAAACCTTTGCACCAATAAATAGGAGACTATAATTATTCTCCATTTATTCATTTCCGTATAATTTGCCACTTTCAATGACTTTTCCCAATTAACCCTTCTTTATTCAGAGAGGGATTCCATTTAGATGTTGCATGTTGATCCAGTCATCTCCATCTTTTCAAAAAACAATAGTAAAAGCACCCCTAAAGTCTAGTAATCAGTCCTTGCGACTGCTACTTGAAGAACCAATGAGTCATCTCCTGTAAGTGCCTTCTTCACCCACCAACTGTAGGTAGGAGCCTCCAAGGATATGTGGGGGGAGAATGTCTGCATATTCGGTGTCTGATAAAAGAAGCCATAAACAAGATCATACAGAGATAAATCTGACCAACATGTGATAAGGAAGGGCTTGATAAGAACAAACCTGGTCAGTCACACTAATTAGTAAGGATAGGTGGAGTGTGAGTATGTTTACTTTTGCAGCTGGGAAGATAAGGAAGGAGGGAAACAAACACAGACATAAAACATAGTCAATTAGTGTTAGTGTTAACATAAATCATATGCAGAAGCAAGTCTGGTCAGTCACACTAATTGATAGGCATTCAAGAAATGGTAAGCAAGCCATTGACAAGAACTTTGCAACTAATAAAGATGCAAATCTGAGGGTCCAGAACATAGGAGAGGGGGGTCAGTGAGACTATGCCAACAGACATGACAATGTACAGAGGAAGTGGGGAGGAATAAGAAAAGAAAGCTTTATGAAAGGGACTTTAAATAGGGCTGGTCAATAGGCTTGTCTGCCTGAGCCCTGTCCTGATCACCCCAGTCTGTCCTTTCTTAACAATCTCTCTGCATAACCTCACTCTCTGTCCCCTGTATGTCAGTGCTGCGAGGGCTCAGTGCCAGCTATTGGGTGGCAGAGGGAAGTACAGACCTGAGTGAGGGGCTCAGCACCAGCGGCTGGAGCAGGACTGTGGGTCATAGCCTGTGTGCTGACCGCTGGGGGTGAGTGTCTGTACCTCCCCCAAACTGGGTGTGCATGGGGTATGCAAGTGGATTCACTGATAAATTCCAAGCTGGACCAGTTGGGTATTTGGAGGCCACCAGTCTGGGCAGGGGTATCAGACAGGCAGAGTGTCTGTGCTGGTGTGTGGGGAGACCTATGAATGTGGGATGCCTGTGGAATGAATTTGTGAGGGCTCTTTGTGTGTAGTGAGCACCCATCTGCATCAGCTGGTGAGCTGGGGACCCATGGAGAAGGCAAGGGAGTCTGGGATCAGCACCTTGTCTGTTGCCATCTCTGTGACTGGCTGTATCCCTATCCTCTGTGTGTGGGTGTCCACGTGTGCATGTCTGGGATCCTTACTCAGTTTCACTACTTGTTGAACCTAGAAACGGTAAAGTGGTAGCTGCATCCTTCAGCCTGACCCTGAACCTCCAGGCACTGGGCTGAACTCCAGCAGATGTGTAACAGAGTCCTCGCCTGGCACTGCTGGAGGAGACAGCTGTTCCTAACATCCCTTGGCAAAGCCTGGGTGAATTTTTCATTCTAAATCATGAAACAACAGAAGAAAATGAAATGCTACACCTAAATTTCAACACACATTTCTTAAATGTACACTAAAGCATTAAAGATCAAACATGGAGCTACACAGTTACAGGTAGTCAAACTTCAGCAAGATGACTTAAAAATTTCTACTGATCTTAATGACTTTCCCTTCCCCTTCCTTTCTGCTGAGTCTACCCCACAGTTTCCTGCCAATACTTAAGATGACCTTAGAATCTTGTTATTTCTCCTAGACTTGGAGCAATGTCTGTGCCAGTAGAAGTTTTTCTGCCCAAAGCTATTTTCCATGCAGTCATCTGGGGACAAGGTTTGAGTTTGCAAGGAAATTAATCCAGTGTAAGCATCCCCATAAGAAACTAGAAATTTATCTTTGGGCTGAGGAGAGGACATCAGTTTTGGCCAACAGTGCATAGCAGTGTGTTTCCAACCAGATTCAGATTCCATTTTGCCTGCAGCTACATTACACATGGAGGCTGTCCATGAAAAGGCTTGGAGCTCTGCAGGAAGACAGTTTCTTCTACTAACTCCAGAGCATGATCTGGAGTGATATATTTTCCATGGATTTCTGGGGTCTTTTGGTACTTCATTTGCCCTGAGGCGGCAACAGTTCCTTAACCTCTAAGGAGGTGTCAAGCTTTCTGAAATGAGATCTCTACTAGACTTGCATTATTTTAAAAGGGATCGTGCTTTGGAGGCTCAGCAGAGTACACCTGTGTCTGTGTAAATTGACATCACAATGCCTTTGGTAGACTTCAGATAGTGCTAGACTGATACCAGGGGAAAGTGGACACAGTTTCCTAAGGAAGAGGAGGATTACTTGCTAAAAGCTAGGGAAAAAATCAACATTGTGGCTCCTTTACGTAGCACTATCATGGTAGGACATGATAGATGTGAACAAGCAGATTTATTTTTCAGACACAAAGAGACTCAGTCCTTTTCCTTGTAAAGGTGGGAGGGGAGGAAGTCTGCTGTTGAAAAGATGGTTTGAACAGAATTTTGGAGTAAACAGAGGGAATGTACTCAGTCAGTGCAGCCTATGTAATTGAAGGTAATGAAGTGTTTGATATGGTATGTTACCACTCAAAATTAAAAGATGCGAAAGAAAGTGCCTTCTGAAAATGCTATTACCTTATTACCTTGACAAATTAGAGTTTTGCTCTCTTTCCTTTTTTTTTTTTTTTTTTTTTTTTTTTTTTTTTTTTGGCAGAAAAGTAGCTGGAGGCCTTGATGGACGAAAAGCTGCCCATAAGCCAGCAATGTGACCTTGTAGCAAATAAGCCCAACAGCTTCCTGGCTGTGTCATAGCATATCAAAGAGGAACTCCAGAGGGTTGCGCTACCATACAGTGTGACCTGGACAGACAGGAGAGCTGGGCAGAGAGGAACCTAATGAGGTTTAACAAGGGTAAGTGTAGGGTCCTGCACCTGGAGAGGAAGAATTCCGGGCACCAATATAGGCTAGAGGTGGACCTACTGGAGGAGAAGGATCTGGGGGTCCTGGTAGATAGTAAACTAACCATCCATATTCATGAGCCAGCAATGTGCCCTTGTTACCAGGAGGGCCACTGGAATCCTGGGCTGCATAGGGAGGTGTGGCCATTAGGTCAAAGGAGGTCATTCTCACCCTGTACTCTGCACTGGTGAGGCCACAACTGGAATACGGCATCTAGTCCTGGCCTCCCCAGTTCAAGAGAGACAGGGAACTACTGGAGAGAGTCCAGAGTAGGGCAACAAAGATGATGAAGGGATTGGAACATCTCCCTTATGAGGAAAGGAGGTTGTAGAAAAATGGTTGCTGGCCTCTTCTACCAGGTGAATAATGATAGGACCAAAGGAAATGGTCTGAAGTTGTGGAGGGGGAGGTTTAGATTGGATATTAGGAAGAAATACTTTACTGAAAGAGTGGTCAGGCACTGGAACAGCCTGGCCAGGGAGGTGATTGAATCACCATTCCTGGAAGTAGTTAAGAAACGTGTAGATGTGGCATTTCAGGGCATGCTCTAGTGACACGTTCTAGTGGCGGAGATTGTAGGATTTTTTGTGTACCTATGGTCCTCAAAAGGACCTCTCAGAGGTCCTTTCCAACCATGAAGATTCTAGTCTTCATGAATTTCAAGATTCACTTGAAAGCCTGAGAGAGCTGGGACTCTAACCTGGAGAAGAGAAGGCTGAAGGGAGACCTTATTAATGCATACAAGTATCTGAAGGGTGGGTTGAAAGCAGGTGGAGTCAGACTATTTTCATTGGTTCCCAGTGACAGGGCAAGGGGCAATGTTCACAAGCTAGAACATATGAAGTTTCATTCAAAGATGAGAATTCTTTATGGTGAGGGTGACAAAGCACTGGAACAGGCTGCCCAGGGAAATTGTGGAGTCCCCTTCTCTGGAGATCTTCAGGAGCTGCCTAGATGCATTGCTGAGTAATGTGGTCTAGGCAACCCTGCTTCAGCAGGGGAGTTGGACTAGATGATCTGTAGAGGTCTCTTCTAACTCTGACAATTCCATGATTCCGTGATAGAGGAGTGACTGACACAGGCAGTAGTAGAGCTTCTCTTGAGAGTAAGTGATGACCTTGAAGAATGAGCCAACAGAGACCTTACCAAATTTCAATGAGAAGGGCAGAGCACTGCCTTTTGGATGGAATAACATTACACACTGGTGGAAGCTGAGGAGGGACTGCTGGATAGCCATTCCACTGAAGAGGACTGGGAGATACGTGGATGCCAGGCAAAATATGAGCTGACATGGCACTCCTTTCAAATGAAGTGTGCTGCATGTTACTGCTCAGTATTACAAGAGAGGTGGCTAAAAGGGGTGTCATCCCTCTCTAGTACTAGTAGGGCTGCATTTGGAATACTGTGTCTTGTTTTAGGTCCCCCAGTCTCCAGTTGAAGAGGGTTGTGGAGAAACTGGAGAGAATCCACCAGTGGGTTATCAAGATAACTGGCCTCTTGTATTACATATTGTATATTATGAAGACACTGGTCTAAATCTTGTCTCAGTACATTATAGGGATGAGACAGGTTGAAGGCAACCTTCCATTCTGGAAAATTTGGATTCTCTGTACTGTGGAAGACAAGTCTCAGCAACAGACTTTTTTTCTTATTGCCTCCTGCATGTATTCTCCTGACAAAAGGAAGAGAATTAGCCTAGGATGGGTTCCCTGCTGAAAGGCCTTTCTTGGTTTGCTGAGGGCAGTGATATCAGCAAGCAATGTAGCTGTGCTTATGAGTTAGAAGTGGAGCCTGGGAGCAGGGGCATCTGTCCACACTTTTTTAATTGCCAAATAAGTTTGTACAAGTGAATTTTGAATAGAATCATAGAATTGGTTAGAGTTGGAAGGGACCTTAAAGATCATTGAGTTCCAACCCCCCCTGCCATGGGCAGGGGACACCTCCCACTAGAGCAGGTTGCTCAAAGCCCTATCCCTGGCCTTGAACACCTCCAGGGAATAGTGTGCGAACCTGATGGCCTGGACTGGGAAGTGCAAAATCGCTAGAAAGAGTTATTTGCTATTGAAGAATTCTACTGAAGTGTAGTTTGGATGGCAAGAACAGCCTAGAAAAGACTATTCCTTCACTGGTATAGAGGTTACCTGGATGTCATAAGCTGTTCAGTGTATTCAGATACCCAGAAAAAGGGGAAAAAAAAAAACCAAAAAAACTACTTTGTCTGGAAAAAAACATGAACAATAATAATAATAAAAAAAAAAAGACTGAGACTATTTCATTCCACAAACACTTCAAAGGTAAACATGTGAAAAACAAATGGCTTGAGGTAATCGTAGCACAATTCAAACATTTAACTAACCTTATCCTGGATATTGGAGGACAAAATATAAGCCCTTAATTTATCACCACAATGTGTAAACTAAAAATTCAGGGGAGGGTGCTTAAGTATACAGTCTTAGTTTGTTCAAATGCATTCAGTAAATCCAGCTGACTGGGTAAAAATGGAGGTAATATTAAGAAGCTGTGTCACAAAAGCCTTGTGCTTGTTTTTAGTGAAAATAAGGATTGTAAGAAGAGGGCAATAGTGGGACTTTTGTCACATGCAGAGATGAGTATCCTATAGACAGAAAAGGTGAGTTTGTTTTGAGGTTTGGTGATCAGCTGCAGGAGACGATGCATAGGTTTGTTTATTTCACTAAATAACACTCTTGATATTTAGTAGACTGTCAGTGACATGACCCTTCTCAGAACCATGCAATAGTCTGGGCAAAAGTTAAAAAAGCTAACCATGCCAAATGAGCCAAGAGAACACATGACCAATGGTGGACTCTGATCTTGTCTAACTGAAACAAACGTATTAGATGCAACATACTAGAGGGCTGGAGACCACTGTAATAACACTGCTAAGTAACATCCACTAAGTAGATAGAGTCAATTAAATGCTGTCATCCTTCTGAATCCTATTTTTAGTAGCTAATACTGCTGCTTGTGATATGATACTGTTGCATGTGAGAGTGATGACAGAGATCTAGAGGATTAACCTAAAAAGATTCAAATCTCCCCTAAAGGGAGAAAGAACTGGAAATCTGCTCTCAACAATCTGAACCCTTCTTTTCTATCCCATCAAGATAATTTCTCTTCCTAGTCACATTTATCATCCACACTACCTTCCCAGGCAAGGGTAGAAGTTACCATCTCATGTGTTGCCTCTTCCCTAAGAGGCTGCTGCAGCAAATGTCAGGCTAAGAAGTTACATGATTGAGCCAGGCATTTGGCAGTACTCCTTCAGTTGATTACCATTATCTCTGACAGGGGCAAAGTAGTTGTAAGAACCTTGAAAGGTCCTTAGCAAAGCTACTGCTCCCAGCAGTAGCCACCATAGTCAATCTGTCTGTGCCTAGAACTAGCATCTAGACTAATGAGTACTAGACAATTTCTTCTCACCCTGCACTACATTCCTTTACAGCACTGCAGACAGGTAGTAGGCAGTTGATGGATATAACACAGATTTTCAGAACTCAGAGCTGAGCAAGACAAAAGTCCCATTGATAGGGAAATGAATACAATTTAAGTTTTTACCTCTGGTGCAGTATTCTTTGGTTGAAGGTGCACATTCTCAACTAAACAGTCTAGTTTTTCTAACAGAGAAGCAAAACTGGAGTCTTGACTGTCATCACGGTGTCTGTGAGTAATGCTTCCTGTCACATCCTTCTAACTAGAAGAAACTATCCTATTGTAGCTGGAAATGGCATGGCCTCATTTATTCATGCTTTTGTCACCTTTCAGCCTGACAGCAGATTTTGCCCTGTTAGGAAGCCATTAGGAGACCCCAGTGTGTACAGAACACTACAGTATCCTACAGTAACAATAGGGTATTTTATCAGACAAGTCTTCTGATCTTCTCTCTCTGTTAATATCATATAAAATCCAAATCTTCTTCCTTATTAGGAGACTTCAAACTCGGTGTTCAAAACAGTAGACTGAAGTAACTCAAGGATTCAGAAATGCTCCGTTCAAAGGACCTGTTGCAGTTGTGATTTTCTACTACAAAACAGTTTTCCACAGAAAAAAAAATATACAGCTTGTCTGTCCTGAGACCACTCTCAGATATCATGTCAGGATGATGGCAAGAGAAACTCTGGGTCACTGTTACATATCTCCTACTTTAAACACCTTTCTGACTTCACTGCCTATAACAACTAGCAAGGTATGGCTGTTTTCAAGATTAAAAAACTCTAAACCAAGTGTTTCACTGCATATAAATCTCCTTCACAACAAATACACCGGAGACATTTGTCACCTTAACATGTTTCTCAGCAACTGTCATGATAACTACTGTGCAGTGACCTACAACTGAAGAGATTTTAATAGAATTTTAACATGACATGTAATTCATATATACAGGGTCACAGGGTCATAATTTCTATATGGTCAAAATCTCTTCATAGTTTCAAGTCTGGCTTTTCTCAAAGACAAAAGGAAGTTGTCTGGAAAAGGTTGAAGGACAAGCTTTAAGACTGTTATTCAAATCAATAACTTTGTAATATAACAATTTAGTAAAATGCATTTAGAAAAGTATTGAATTAAATCTGTGGAAAGATTCATTGCAATAATGAAAACTGAAAGTATTTAAGTATTTGTAAGTCTTTAAAGGGCATGGTTGTTCCATAGCGCAAAGTATTTGATTTGACAGAAATGACTTATAAAACCATTAACACAAGCTGATTTTTGCATCACTGAAAAGGTTTACAAGATTTCTCCAGAAAGTAGTGCTTACATTTCCTTACAATCAATCAATCTATCTTGTTAAAATAATCAGAACTTAAATAGAAGAGCTAGCAATCTGTGAGATAAAAGATAGATCTTGCTACCTGCTGCAGAAGAATTGCATAGAGACATTTACAAAAAAGGGTAGGAATAAAAGAATTTGCTTGGCTATATTCCTGTTTGCCAGCCTACATATGTCATTACAGATGACGTTGATTCATGATGTACTAGCTACACTGGAGTTCGCTGCTTAAATCTAAAACTATAATACAACCCAGAAGAACCAATGCATACACAAATATTTAATGTACTGTCATTTTTGGTGAATTTTCAGAAATCTGATTTCTTCTCTTTGCATTTTATTAATCAGGGACTTGCTTTGATTTGGGTTTTTATAAGTTCTTTTATAAAGTTTTTATTTCCTTTTTTTTTTTTTTTTTTTTTTTTTTTTTTTTTTGGTTTCCTTTTCTCCACCCTTCTCCCCCCTTCAAATCCAGAAGGACACCTGGTTCTGTGTCAGGATAAATTTTAGATAAGATGTAGGTCCTTGAGCAATTTGATGACAAGTGATCTTTAGATCAATTTGATGACAAGAGATCTCTTCAAGGGAAGGAAGACAGAGAAAGGAGAGGAAAGTCTAGAAGTATGTTAACTTTTCATGGATGTTCAGCCTAGAGACAAAGAACCTAGTATAAATGTCTGTAGAGCAGGATGAATTTATAGGGGTCTGAGAGGGAAATTAAGGAAAATGCTTCATCTGAAATGTTGTTTTTGAATATCTTGAAGATACTTGTTATGATACGTTGTTATAACTATTTGATATTTGGCGCAAATATTTAGTACCAGAGATCCTCATCACAGAAATCACCGATCATGTCCTGTCATACAACTGTATTATGAAGGGTGCAATGTGTAGTGTGATTCTCATTACCTGAATGCTAACACTATTATCACACAGAGGAAATGTGCATACTGTCTTTGAAGGCAGCCTCAGGCCAGTCTGAACAGATGTTGAAGAGGAGTAAGCCCCATTTCTCAACATTTTGGTTTCTCAACATTTTGGTTTCTCAACATTTCGGCTCACCTGCCTAGACTAAATTGGCTTTAGGCATAGCAAAAATAAAATTGCTGCATGGAAAAGCTGAATAGTCCAGCAATCTTAGAACTATGTTTGTTTTGAGTGTGTTTTTCTTTCACTGAGCTTCTGGCTGATCATAGCCGAAGTAGCAGAAATGGCAAGCTACATTTTCCTGAATACCTCGGTATTTTTCCTTCAGTTTTTCTCATCTCTGCCCTCCCCTCTACATCACCATTTCTGGTGTCAGGAGGGAGCTGAACTTTTCTTTCTGGAGCAGCAAAACTGCTTTTGAAGTGTTCTCCTAAGGAACTCCAGTCTGTGCCCAGATCCGAGAAAAGGAGGCATTACGTATATAGACTTAGCTTTCCCTAAATGTGGGTACAGCTGACTCTGAGTAGCTCTTGCTTAATAAGACAATTTTTAAAGGCAGTAGAATCTACAAGAATCCTTACCTTATAGCCATCTCTTCCTGCTGATCTTTTTGGGGGCACAGTGAGGCTGTGAAGTCTCTATTCCTTTTCAATGAGGACAGGCTGAGAGAGTTGGGGTTGTTCAGCCTAGAGAAGAAAAAGCTCTGGGGAGACCTTATTGTGCCTTTTCAATACTTAAATGGGCTTATAAAAAAGATAGAGACAAACTTTTTAATAGGGTCCTGTAGCGATAAGAGAAGGAGTAATGGTTTTAAAGTAAAAGACAGCAGATTC
Organism: Pedionomus torquatus; assembly: GCA_013398155.1. Classification (NCBI taxonomy): domain Eukaryota; kingdom Metazoa; phylum Chordata; class Aves; order Charadriiformes; family Pedionomidae; genus Pedionomus; species Pedionomus torquatus. The sequence continues at coordinate 13,754 of VZRU01008732.1, forward strand.
AAACTAGATATAGGGCGGAAATTTTTTACAACAAGGGCAGTGAAGCTCTGGAACATGTTTCCCAGAGTGCTGGTAGATGCTCCATCCCTGGAAACATTCAAGGTCAAATGGGACTGGCCTCAGCAACTTGATCTAGTAGAAGATGTCCCTGCTCTTTGCAGGGATATAGGACTGGGATATAGGACTGGGTGACCTTTAAAGGCCCCTTCCAACCCAGCCCATTCTATGATTCTGTGATCACTGTTCTCAATCCTGTTCCTTTGCAGAGCTTGTACTGTGTGGGCTTCAGCATGCAGAACCAGATGATTCTGGTATCTGATAAACAAAACACTTTGCTATTTCCATCCTCACACTGTCATCACTGCAGTGCATATTAACAGTTTCTCATTTTTATTTGGCATGTATTTATCTTCCTGTAATTTGTGACAGTAACTTCTACCTTACAAACAATACAATATTTGTTCAGTGATTTGGAATCTTTTGGATTGTAAATGCCATACTTTTCTGGTTATTACTTTACTATTAACATGCTTACTTTTTATTAATTGTCATAAACTAGGAAATTTGCAATAATTAGACACTTAATTGAGCACCATGCAATCCTTTGGCACCAGCTGCATATACCCCTATGGGTGGAATTTATGATAATCTTCTCTCAATTAAGCAATAGTCATTACCATTAGATTAAATTGGCATCTTGTGAGAAGCCCAGTAAAGTGTCCCTCCCAGTCTGAGTGTATTCACATTAACTGTAATATATTTTACTATGAAAAATAATCGGGGAGAGTCTTATTTTATTTTCACCATGCGAAGAAGCAAGGGATGTTTATTGGACCAGGTGATAATGAAGCAGCATCTAAGAAATACCATGCATTAAGTTCTTCCAGAAAATCAGTCCTATGCCCCAGAGTTGAAGAAAAACATCTGTTTCTTCTCCTCTCGGGGAAAAATTATGCAAAAAGATAAAGGCTTTCCTAGGCCATGGAAAGAAGCTATTGCTGGACAGGCTGAGTCTACGGCTCCTGCTGTCCTCACAGTAGAAGATATGTACTCCTTTGTACAGGAAAGAGCAATCTCAGAGAGAAATTATGTTTGCTTTATACACAGACTCCATGCTGTGGTGTTGCAGCTTTGCACTCCAACATAACAGTGGGCTGTACTGTAAAAGTTGCCAGTCCAAAGTCTACAGCAGGCTCTTTGCCTGATTTAGTCAGGACAAACTGGACTTGCTGTGGAAACACCTCCTTAACTGACCCCTGGTGTCCGTAATACAGGTCCTCTTTCTTCTCTGTATACTGGAATGGATCAGCGTATGATATCAAGATTTAAGAACTGCATATGCTTAGGAATTCCTCTTTCACATGAGGGAAACTTCTCATTCAGAAAATACTAGTGAGTTAATTCTTCCTTCTGCTCTTTTCCTGGCCCACAGTGACTTTAGTTCCTTTCTGCCCATGGCCAAGGCTGTGGTATAAGAGGTTGAGAGAGTCCCTGCACACACCATGCTTTAGGTTGGCAATTTAGGTCTCTGCTGGCAAGCAGGAGAGACAATCTGAGCTCTTTATAGGCAGCAGAAAAGACTAAACTTGGATTCCTTGCTTGTTGTGAGAGCACACTGACCACAAGTATCTATATTCACCTCAACCCTATGATGTGGCTGTACGTGGAAAGACTGAAGTAAAATAGTGTCCTTTGGAAGAAGGGACAGTGTTTTCTCAGCTCTGATCAGATAGTGGTCACACAGAATATTTGGCCATGGTAAGCAAGAGGCAGGATTTCAGACCCAGGTTTCTCCTCAGTGTTTCATTTAGGGGAGCTCCCAGTTAAATTCACCCTTTTCACTGAGTTTGGATCAGCCTTCTCACAATGTCCTGGTACATTTTGACTTCTAGTGAATCCATAACTCTTTTCAGTGGCTGGCTACATAGCCTGGGCTCCCACATTTCATTCAAGGAGACAGTCCCCCAAAGTCTTCTAAGGAATTGTATGAAATTTTTGATACAGAATTTTTCTTTAAGGTCTAGCCTTTCATGTTAAACACACATACAGACATAAACACAGACAGGAACAAAATGATAGAACACAATAATTTATAGATTCGTGTTGTGTTTGAACACATAAGTTCTAGTAGTTTATGTGTTACGATGAATGGCTACTTTTCTCAATAGTTTTAATTTAAAATTAAAATAAAATTTCTACAATGAGGGAAGTGCTTTTATCTTGCCTTCTCCTAATTTAATTTTCCTTCCCTTTTGTGTTTTCCTTTTCTGTTTTAAATACTGAAGAATAATACACAACTAGCACTAGACTACAATGTGATATAATTTCCCTCCAAATCCTTGGGGACAGCAGGGCAGCTTAGATAATTGTGCTTTTATATAGTTTGAGGGAACGTTCCTTATAATTTAGGGTGCTGGGTACTGTCTGTCTTTTAGGTAAGAGGAAATTTTAGGTGGCTAAAATTTGGATAATCACGGTTAGTGAATTTTACTGAATTACTTGTCTCTGCCAGCTAATTTTGAAAGATAAGGCTTTATGTTATTATTAGCATTCACCTTTTACTATTAATAGTATTCTGGTATGGTTTTCAGCCTCATAACTGTCAAAATGACTGAGCTATAGTAAATATGTGGATTATTTGCTAATGTTCTCAAAGTTTACAGCACAAAAATTAAAATCCCATATTCCCATACCCTCCAAAAATCCAGTGAATGTACTCAATAAACCTGGTTTTTGGAACGGTCAGCTTTATTGGAATTTATTATAAGGGTGGTTCAGGCTATCTTTTTCTGTTGTTGTTTGTCTTTAATGAGGAATGGGTGTTATAAATAACTTCTATGAAGCATGCAGCGGCCTGTAGGCATCATTTCATTTCCTCCTCACAGATTCACTGCAGCTGCTTGCTCTACTTTGGCAGCCTTTACTTTAATTTGTAATCAATTACACTGCTTAAATGTATTTTTACTGTTTCTCACCTGAGCCTGAAAAAAACGTTTGATAACACATTTGTAGGATAATTTTAATTTTGGTAATACTCAGTACTGTTTCAGACTTCTAGATTTATCTCACTGAAAAAAGGGATTGTCTTTTATGAGGAGCTCTATTTTTTGACAGCTCCCTAATTCTGTTTCACAGGTGACTGCTACAATAGTCTAATGTACAGTTTTGGCAATGCTCTTGATTCCAATGGTTTGTAGTCTCTTTGGAACTTGAACTAAATCAAAGAAGAATAGTCTTGGAAGAATACAGCATGGAAAGAAGAGAGAGAGTCTCTGCTTTCAGAAAAATTAGAACAGTTCTGTGATAAGTTTCCCTTGGTCAAATATTTACCAATACATGAATGAGTAATACACAGAAACAGAATGAGAATAGAAATTATTTTCTTTAACAACAAACAAACAATTAATCAAACAAACAAGACTCTATTGCTCTGAAAGTATGCCTTTCATATCTTGGAAGAGTCCTGTGGGATAAGGCCCTGGAGGGAAAGGGAGCCTCAAGAAAGATGGTTAATATTCCATGATCCCCTCCTTCAAGTTCAAGAGAGCTCCTTCCCAATGAGTAAGACGTCAGACAAAGATATCAGGATGCCTGTGTGGATTAGTAAAGAACTCCTAGACAAACTCAAACACAAAAAGAAAGCATGCACAGGGTAAAAGCAAAGATGGGAAACCTGGGAGGAATACACAAACATTGTCCGAGCATCCAGAGATGAGGTTATGAAAGCTAAAGCTCAAATGGAGCTGAATCTGGCCAGGAATGTCAAAGACAACAAGAAGGGCTCACATAAATAAATAGGCAACAAAAAGAGAACTAGGGAAAATGTGGGTTTACTGGTCAACAAGATGAGGAACCTGCTTACACAGGACATGGAAAAGGCTGATGTACTGAATGCTGCCTTTGTCTCAGCCTTTACTAGAAAGACTGGCCTTCAGAGGTCTCAGGTTCCAGAGGGAACAAGGAAGATGGTGTTTGGAAGACCCTTCTCGGTGGAAGAGGACACTTAAGAAACTGGACATACATAAGTCCATGGGCCCTGATGGGAAGCACCCATGAGTGCTGAGGGAGCTGGCAGATGTCATTACGAGGCCATTCTCAGCAATCTTTGATTGATCACGGTGACTGAGAGAGGTGCTTGGAGACTGGAGTAAAGAAAATGTAATTCTTATTCTCAAAAAGGGCGAGAAGGAGGACCCAAGGAACTATAGGCCAGTCAGGCATATTAAGGACAAGGAAACCTTCTGGACTAGTCAGCATGGCTTCACCAAGAGAAAGTCATGCTTAATGAGCTTGACATTTTTTTATGAGGAAATGACTGTCCTGTTAAACAAGAGGAGAACAGTCGATGTCATCTACCTGGACTTCAGAAAGGCCTTTGACACTAATGAAATCCTCATAGTCAAGGTATGTGTAGCTCTTCATGCTACTTCTTTTTTATTTTTTTTTTCTCAGGAGATACCATTTGAGTAAATGCCACATTTATTTATCTGTGGTTTTGGATGAAAAGATGAATAAAACACGGGTACGTATTGCATGTCTTCAGAGCTAACTGTACAGAACTAACTGTTACAGACATTTTAAGCATTTTTATTTCAGTGTGCAAACTGAGGAGACCTGAAAAGAGAAGGTTAATGTGGGTTATGTACTGCAATGACTGAGGGTCAACTTCAAGTAAAATTTTCATTTTTCTATCTTAGAAACTAATTGTGGTAGCTTAAGCAACTAGTTCAAGAAGAGAACATGCAGTTGGACTCTGACTAAAAGCTGGAAAGCTATGATTTGCAAAAGTGAGAGAGGAATACAAATGGTTTTCAGGTTAGTCTGGTGCCTAGAAGAAGAATCAAAATTGGGGAAGTAGAGTGCAATATATTATCCTCTGAAAAGCCCTAGTTCCCTTACTTTTCTATAAAGGACCCTTGTGGTGACCACCCTCAGACATGATGAGGGTTTAGATGAGTTGTTAGCTTAGATAAATTTTATGAGTATAACCAAAAGAGCTGTCTAGACTGCCTGTTCTGCTCACCATCCTGAAACCACTGTAATTTTACCGTGAAGCTAAGGTCTTACTGTAGCATTGTGTGCTGAAGTCATGAGTGCAGTTATTCTCTGAAGCTCTGTTGCTTACTTTCCACACTTACTGGTATGAGAAGGATGTAATAAATGTTCCATGAATTCTTTTCTGGAAGTCATTCAAACTAAATATTCATTTCCTTACATTTTTACATAGCTGTTCATGATAATACTTTTGTTGCATATGAAGTCTTGATTGACAAAACCTATATACATCTATTTGTTTCATGATGTGCTGGAGTTTTTTTTATTACCATTTCTGGGAAATAAGACCTCTTGGGGAAATGCTTGAGGACGAGTCCACCTGTTAATTATCAGCACCAGGATAAAAGCATGAAAGCTAAAAGTGTAGAGAAAGAAGTTCTTCTAAACAATTTTGGTTTGAATGGAAGGTGAAGTGGTCTTAACTGCTGCCCCTCACTTTTCTTTCTATCCACAGTAACAAAGAAGGCATATAGGAGGCCTCGATTCTTACTTTAAGGTTAAGTCTTAAAATTAACTTAGTTGAAGTTAAATGTTTCTTCTGTTGCTGTTAGGGATATTTGTATAGCAATAGAAAATAGGAAAACTTTTTTAAAGACATTTATAAAATAAATGTAGGAAAACACTTCAGTATAACTTGATAAACTAGGTAAAACAAATTTTCTTTCTTCTAACAACAAACAAAGGGCTTTCCTAGAATGAAAAATTTTGATTTTGACCTCAAAAATATTTACTTTCTTTGCTTCATCATAAAGTCTATATATAAATCTGATTTACCTTTAAAGATTTAATGAAATAGTATACTGAGCTTTAGGGAAAATTGGTATTTGGCTGATGATCCCTGGGAATGTCTGACATCTTATGACTTCAAAACAGTAAAAGCCATGTCAACAGTGTGGTTTTCAGTGAAGTAAGAAAGAAAGGAAAACAATTCCTACTTCTGTCTTTATTTCCCCGTTCAAAGATGCAGAGCAGAGAGCAGTGGGATTTTCAGGTCTGTGCAAATATCTAAAGAAATTAAAAGCATTAATTATTCCCAGTTATCTTTCTGCAACTCTAGTCTCCTAAACACCCTGTACACTCAGTTTATGGAAGGTGAGCTTGAGGACAGAAGCAGCACGCCTAAGGTTACAGTAAGTCAATGATGCATCATAGTCACAGAAACTTGCCTTCTTAAATGGGCCTATTTTTCAGCTAAAACTTAGTAAACAGGAAAAATTATTTTTTTCCTGTCAGTATCTTATTGCAAGGTCAAAAGAAAAATAAAACCAGCATGTTCATAACTGAGGTAGCCTATTGAAGTATATTGAATCATACCATACACAAACACTCAGATCTGAAATATACGGCAGGCATTTATTTATATAAAAGTGAATATATTTTTTTCTGTAGAAGGGAATAAAATTTGCTTCAGGTTTGGTGAAAGCTAGTCCTTCTGCTCAACAATTGTTTTTATATTTTTTCATATTACTTCATTTATTTCTGGAGTTTCAGCAATTATGCTCTTTAGTCTATATAATAAAGCAGTCTGGAGTTTGCTCTTGGATGCGCTTAGCATTTGGACTCAGAAATATACTACAAATCAAGCATTCTGCATAGTATTTGTCAGGTTCATGAAATACAGTTCTTGATAAAATCAAAATCAATGAATTATCGTCATATGTTCATTCAGTGTCTTTCTGTCCATATAAATCCTGCATAATATCCTGTGTCTGCTGAAGTTGGTTAGAGCTTGATGCCATAATTTTGAAAGAATCTGATCCTGAGCTATAGGGAGGGTTTGGGAAGGGAGATCTGTGAATGAAAGGAACAGGGAAGTTCTGAGTTCTGAATAGTGTGACTCTGATCTTACATAGCATATGCGCTTATGTATTACCTTTTTCCCTTTTTGTTTGTAATAGACAATGTCTTTTGCTTCAGTTTTTTCCTCCCCCTGCTCCCACTGAGTGTTTGTATAATAAAAAAAAATATATGCTGTTCCTTGGAAACAAAACATTTCATTCCCTGCAGCTACTAACAATTTACTTTTCTCAGAGTCAGAATGCAAACATTCTATTTCTGTTTTTCGTCACCTCATACCATCCCAACGGTGCTTTGCACTGCTGGAAGGACATTTTGAAGATAGGTGAAAACATAGCACTGTGTCCTTGCTACAATAGCTCAGTTTTGAGCTGATCTGACTGATGTTGTACGGCTTGAGCATCAGTCTTTCAGAGGCTGGCTGTTGGTCTCATAGCACTGAATGTTATAAGCTGAAGGTAAAGCCAAGTGTTTTGCTCACACAGCCAGACCACCTCTGTCTCCTTTGTCTTTGAAAAATGTCCACGAGTACATACATCCAATTAAATACTTCAGACCCATTTGTGCACTCCTTCTTGGTTAAGGTTAATTTCTCATATAATAGAGCAAAAGCTGACAAATGCAAATACATTCATCTGCTCTAACTAAATTACATTTCAATTAATAAAATCACACATGGATTAACTTCAGTGCCTCCTTCCAGTTCCTGTAAGAGCATCCTTATCAAACAAACACTCAATTAATAAAATTTATTTTTATGTCTGAAAATCTTTTAGTGGAAATAGCTGGGGATTGTTCCAAGTCTTCAAGGTCTAGTGCCACATGGAAAAGAGGTCATTTTAAATCTTTTACAAGTTTCTGGTTGAGTGGAAAAAAAATCCCAACAAACCCAAATCTATTCAAAGGTCTACAATGCAATTAAAGAAATAAAGTGATCAGTGCATGTATTTCAAAGGCACTTGTCTGAAAACATTACTGGAAAATGTGACATCAGCATATTTTTCTCATTTGTTTCATGAGAAGGATTAGAAAGCATAAAGTGGCTGCGTCATTTGAAAGTCATTCAGATCCTTAGAAAAGGCGTGAATCACACAATTTAATTTACAAAGTCTGCAAATGCTGTCATTCTTTATGTCAGATAATCCTACCCCCAGATACATAATTCTGCTTACAGTACATCTTGATTAAATAATTAAGAACAGGCAAAGAAATTTAGCTGACATACCAGATTCATTCGCTTTCCTAATTTAATTACATTTTACCTTTAGCCCTTGCTTAGTTTTTCCTGAAGATCAGAATAGAGAGGGAAAACTTAAAAAACACTGAAAATTTTAAAGTGAAATAATAAGAAAGAAATAGAAACTATCTCATCATCGATTCCTAGCACATTTTTGCACAGAGACATGTACATTACCTCTCTCTTACAATTTGTTACAGTTGTAGGTGCCTTGGAAACCAGATAAATTTTTTTTCAGATTCTGAGTTTTATTATGATGAACTAATTTGTAGTCAATCACCTTTGACTCCTAAGTATTTAATACCACAATAGCTATTTCAGCACTGTTTTTCAAAGAATCTTGTTAGATGCTTCAAGAACCCAAAATAATACATTAAACCACATTTATTAAGGAAAAAAAATTACAGTTATGGAACTTCTGTAAATTGCCAGAGAGAAAACCACATAGCATGACCTGTAGCTTTGGAAAAAAGCCTAGCAACCAGTCTGATTACAAAACACAAGAGTAATTGGTAAAGTACATTTCTGATTTATAATTATAGCAATTATAAAATACTTTATTTATAATCCACTCAGCTTCTGTAGAACTCCGTTTATTAACGAAGAGTGTGCTGCACTACTACAAGGTCTTCTATCTGAAGGATTTATTTGGTGGGACTATTTGTGCCAACACACTGAACAAGCAAAGAGGTATTATAGGGACTGAAAAGAGATCTAAGTAGTTCTTTGAATTTGAACTCAGTGGCAGTATTATCTGAATGAAAAGCTTGGCATTTGGCCTTAAGTTTACTAAAATATGAGGAAAATAGCAGATATTTTACTTGGAGATATATTTCACTCATGCACTTCCATTTAGTTCCATTTTTTACTAGTTTATTTTGATTTTTTTTTTTTTAGTTATTTAGTTGAAAGCAGTCTGTATCATCACTGAAGCAATTCAGCTTATAAGGAGATAGTGGACTTCACTCTACAGTCATTTGATATTTTAGCATTAAGGAAAGATCAGTGACCTCCTGTGTGGGAAAAGGACTCTGGCTTTCCTCCTAGTCACATCATTTTTGTATTAGAGAATTTGGATGTCTGGATCAGAGATTGTTAGGCTATGTTAAATGAAGAATGCTTTATGCTCTGTACAAATGAAATATAGTTCATTTGAACATTTTGTTCTTGACATTCATAATGAAGGTTTGTGGACCACAGCATTGACTAAATCTGTAAAAAGGAACTTTGATTTTTGAAAAGTCAGGCACTGCAATACCTAAACTTAATGAAATGGAATGCAGAATGTAATCGGGAAAAAACATCACATTAAAACCCCAGGAAATGATCAAATGAACCAGCTTGGTGAGAAATGAGATGCCAGCACAGAAATTCATTACATTTGACTTTTGTGGAGCAATTCACGTGCTTCATGTGTCATTTTTTATTTACTAGGATTTCATACTTAAGCACAGGCCTGTCCATATAGGTGCCTTGTCACATCTGTCTGTCCTATTCACATATCTTGGGTATACTAAAGCAAAAACATTGATGAATTGGAGTGAACCTGACTGAAGGTCATCAATGTGATTGGGACCTGGAGCACATTATGTAGAAGTAGTGATGGTGCGGACTGGATTTATTCCAGAAGATGGAAGGTATCTTACTGTTAAATTCAAATACTTTATGGGAGGATATGGAGAATATGCAGCCAGACTCTTTTGGGATATGCAGCAATAGATGAAAGGCACAAATACAGTTTATGAAGACAGAAATTCTGATTCTGTATTAGAAAATAATATTCACGTGAGGACAACCAAACACAGGAACTAGTTGTCCAGAGCAGTTCTGGAGTCTTCACATGTGGAGATAATAAAAACTCAGCTCAAACTGAGCAATCTGAATAGTGTTGAACCAGATAACCCTCACAGGTGTCTTCCAGTCTGAATTACTCTATGACTCTATGATTTTGCACTTGAAGTGCACTTTAATTTTACACAGTATGCAATCGTGTGTCATGATTCATTTAATATGCTTCAGGCATCTACAATAGGAATCAGTCCCTAAAAACATTGTCCTGTAGTGGCTATAAACAGCTGCTAATAGAGCTGCAGCCTTCTAAAAATTGTTCATATGAATCCTATTGGTAGAGTCAGCATGATCATTGTATAATGACAGAGAATCTGGAAATAATGGACTTCAAGGATATTCATCTGTCTTTTGGGGATCAATATCTCAGAATCTGTTCAGTCAGCTCTTCTTTCCAAATGCTAGCAAGGATCCTTCCTCACTAGCAAAAGTTGATTAAAACAGCTGAAACACTCTTTACTCACTAATGTAGTGATTTTAATTATCACTGTGTGCACGGAAGACTGTTGTTTCATGCCCTCAGCCAGAGGAGTTTCTGACCTCCTTGAAAAATGCACAGTCTCCAAGCAACAGGCATAAAAACCCTCTCACTGAACTAGTGACACCAAGGCTGCACTGTCTACTTCTGACCTTGTATCACAGTAAGATGTGGGGGTTCATTGGGCTTCTCCCAATCCATATTCTAGTTTTAAAGTGTTCCAAGAGATGCTCCAATCTGAACAACTGCAAGATCAGTATGTTCAAATATACCTGTCAAGCCACAGCTGAAAAACTTTTTTGTCTTTTCTTAATGTATAGAAATATACATTACAGTCACACTGTTACTAAGCTACTTACAGTGCACACTTACTGCCATTAATCTTTCACAAGCAACAGTGGAGATTTCATTTATGTAGTTTCTGTTTCTGGAAATGGTTATGAACCATGAAACATTGTATCCGTAAACAGATTCTCATACTTCAAATAAGAAGAATTAAAAATATTAAATACAGAAATTTTCCTGACTGCATAGGAGACAGCAAGTGAAAGTTTTCTTCTTTTCAGTGTGCAGAATACTCCCTGATTTGTCAGGAAATAAATAATAAAAAAAAAAGTAGAATGGATAGCAGTTTGCTTTGAGCATTGGTTCAGTTGCATTGAGCCAATGTTGTCTTAGGATCTCAGTGTTTACACACAGACACAATTAGCAGAGTTGTCTTTGATGTGTAAGAAGTCAACATGGCCTTAAGCTCCATCACGCATGACTGTAAAACAGGCACAGTGAGTTCCTTGATGCTTAGAAAGTATTAATCTTGCTTCTGATCTCTGAAGTTTTGATGCTGCAATAGGGTTGCAGATTGTATAATCAGCTATATAATGCCTTAAGAAGCTCAGCTTGAAGGTTTCATGGTCTCTTATCTGTCACAGGAATGTAGAGCTGGAAGATACCTCCAGCATTTTTGAATCCAGTCTACTGCTTCACAGGCAACCAGCTGACCCAATCTATTTTACAAAGTTTACACGATAGTTCAAAAGAAGCTGAGACTCTGCTCCCAAACTGAAAATTGGTTTTGAATCTCACTTCAAATTCTTGCAATTTTTCTAATAATGAAAGAAATTTATTCCTTACTTTCTGTACATCTTGTATGAGTATAGGTCCTTCCCTTACCTGAATATTTTCCCCAATAATTTACAAAGCAATCGTACTCTCTTTTGTTCTTCGTTTTGCTGTAATAAGCAAGCCACGCTCTTTTGTCTGCCACTCACAGGGTAGTAGGATGTATTACCATCCCCAAAGTCTTCTTGATAAACATTCTTTTATGGACATGAAATCAAAGCTATTTTTTCTTAAGCAAAGGTGACCAAAATTGTGTATGGAATTCTACATAAACGTTAACAAATGCCTTCTTATCTGTCTTCACTGGAATACTTTCCAGATCTTATTTTCCTTTTTTGTGTCTGCACTGCTTTTTTCCCTCTGTTAATATTCAGATTAGAGTCCTCAGCACTTAGCAGATGATTATACTATCAATCCTAATGCATGAATGAAATTTTATTTTATTTTTATTTTGCTTTTTTCTCCTCCTCTCCTCTCCTCTCCTCTCCTCTCCTCTCCTCTCCTCTCCTCT
>VZRU01008732.1:31789-74818 GCA_013398155.1 Pedionomus torquatus
GGTATATCATGCTACACCAGTTTCAATGAGTTGTAAATCTCTTAATTGAAAGCAAATGAAAAACAGATTTCTGAAGCAATATTTTTATGAGATCGCTTATGAAAAATTGGAGAGTTATTTTTGTGATTTAAGTGGGGTTATAAATAAAGCCACAGATCCTTTTAGCTCTGTATCTTCTCCTCACAGAGAAGCTTGAGGCAAAAACAGCTTAAAAAAACTCTCTATGTCTCATCTGTTTCATGTTAAATGACTTCACGCTCTGCACATTAAGAGGTGTAGTAACCTTTTCCTTTTATTCATAATAGTTCTTAAAAGACTTCTAAATAACATTGCCTGGTCTGAGGAAGCATAGGCAGACTACCATCCTTGCTCATATCCAGAACTCATGCCACAAAGCAAGCTAAATTAAAAAATACAGGAAAATACATCATGGAACATAAGAGTTGCTGAGGAAAGGATGACTTTCATTCTTTGAAGTCACTTACACTGGTGCTGTCTCCAAACTTCCATGAATATTTATTTCATATAGAAACCAAGTATTTTACTTTAATGTATTTTGATAGTTATATCTATCCATCCATGGTATGCAGAGTTATGCCCTGGATTATATGATTCTTTATAATAGCTTCTTGACAATTATCTCTAGTGATTAGATCATCAGTCACAGTTTATCCATTTTTAAAATGCTTTGATATTTCTTGTTAATCTTAGCAAATGATCACCATAGAACAAATGAATAATAAATTAATGGCAATAATGACAGTGAGACAACGTTAAGCCTGTCCATCTGAGCAATATATAGACAGGGAGTGAAAAACTTAAGATTTTGTGAATACCCCGAATGCATAATAAGTGTTTGGTATCTTTAATAATTATAACTTAAAGAAGTATCTTAGAATAGCATCTGTATTTTTCTGGTACTGGTGTCCTGGATACTTGTGATCTTCCCCTCCCCCCACCCTGCCCCCAGTCTTCTACAATTACACTAAAATACATATAAGATTATGTGCCTTTTAAATCAGACCTTTTATATTTTCTTTTTCTTTTTCTTTTTTTTTTTTTNCCTAGAACACATGCAAAAGTTTTCTTAACTTTAGTAGAAAACAAGCAGGTGTTTCTGACTAATCACTTGATTAAATGCTTTGTGGAAAGGGATTTTAATTAGCATCTCTACTATATATTTCCTTACTAGAAGTATAGATTTCTTTCAATCTAATTGAGAGGGTAAGCCAGTTAACTAAGCTAATTTAGTAGCATATGTCTGAGCACTGCTAGTTTTATTAGGTGCCTTTTAGAAGCTATGTCCATTAACTACAAAACTAATAGCCTGATTCTGAATGCATTTGTTACAGAGAAGAAATACTTACTCCCGTGTTCCCACTCACGTACTGCTTGCCAGAGTAAATGCAGGTCTTTCCAGATTCAAATATTTATTTTGCCTATTGTTTCTGGCATCTGTTCACTATTGTTCTACAAAGTACACTTAATATGCAGTGCATTATTTGGTCACAATTTATGGCATGTTTTTCATCCCACAACTTCCAAGGACTGTTCCTTGGACTCTCTGCAGTAGAGGCGACAATTCTTTAAGTTGTAGAAGCTGGTAAAAATATATAGGGACTGTTAACAAGCAAGAAATGCACACGATACTTCAGCCACAGTATAATTCTTCTGCCTTTAATGCAGTTATATAGACATTAATGCCTAATAAGCTGAGTCTCTAGTAAAGCCTCTAATACTGGGTAATTGTCCTCAGGGGAATCACCATTTGTAAATCATCTTCAACTCAGTCTTTTTATTTCATTTTCAGTCATTGAAATTAGAATTATGTCTACATTTTGACACAAATACAAAAATCTAAGTTATAGTTTATATTTCCAAAATTGATGGCAAAGAGTTTTCCCTTGAACTGCCACGCTCTCTAGCCCTACGTACATGTTACTCTGCATATAAGTTCCTTGAAGTAACACTTTACTGGTTTACTTTATGTTTAACATGGGGGGAATAGAAGCTAGCATGAGGGTATAGCATGCATTTAAAAATTGTATACTTCTGTGAAATCGGAGTAAGTTTCCTAGCATGAAAGATCTATTGCTTCCACATTTCAGAGTCCAGTTTTTAATTCTTTCAGTGGCAGAGCTGATAAATGATGATAAATTTTTTCTTTTACATGGAAATGTATAATTTGTTACCTGGCTCCTATTAAAATGTAATCATGGGAATTATCTGCTGCCTGAAAAATACTAAATCTAGATAGAGTACCTTTTTCTAAACAGAAGACTCAGTTCACTTACCACTGTAATGAAAGGGGGAACTACTGTGCGAAATCCTATGTCATGTATTATACTGGAGGTCAGACTAGCTAAACACAAGTCTTTCTTGATCTTTACATTTATGAAGGTTGAGGAAAAAAAAAAACTGACAAATTGCCTTTGCTCAAAGTTGCACTATGTTCAGCATCTGCCCAAAGTATAAAATATTTCAGAAAGTTGCAACTCCTGAGATAAAGAATTCAGAATGAAAAAAACAGTACATGGTCCTAACACAGTGACTACTGGGTCTAAAATAATCACTAAATATACCTTATCTGTTACTTTTTATTTTCAAAGCATATTATAAATATTGCGTAATCGATTTTGGCAAGAACCCAGTTAAGCAGATAAATGCAACTAAATTATTTAAATTGTTCCTTGTGTCCAGCTTGCTTTTTAATGTTATCAGGATATGGAAGGGAGCAGAACTCCAGCAGATAGCTTCCTTGAAGCTGTTTCACACAGCTGGGCATGTGCCCTGCCTGGGATTTGCCTCTAATGTCCTGTGTTCCTCTTTCACTCTCTCATCTTATACTTTTCAATTTTTATTGCCCCTGATACCTTTCTTGACATACAACTGGTAGTTTGTGATGAGAGATGGGAGCTGCATCTTCTACAGTGCAGCTTAAAAACTGAGGCTTTCCTTAACTTGTTCCTTTTTCTCCCTTTTTTGGGAGAACTATTTAGTCACAGCAGCTTTACCTGGTGAGCCTTATTACAATTAACATCCATGATGATTCTATTTATTGTTGACTACAGTGAGAGGGTAATTGGGCCATTAACGCTAAAGGACTTTGTTGGCTCATTAACCAAAATGGACACAAAAGATGTTATGAAACTGTTTCATTTCCACTAGGCTAATCTCTATAAAAATGACCTTTTAATAAAAATTAGTCTTTGCACCTAGTAAGTCAAAGAAACCTACAAAACCCTTTAGTAGTCCTTGAAAGATAATGGTACTTAATAAACTACAGTTTTCTTTATTTGGGTAAGGCTTTTGTAGGTAGTTTTGTTTTGAACTGGGGTTTTTGAACTGTTCTTGAGAAGAAAAGCCAAAACCAGAACCTGGTACAAATATTTGATTTTGACAGAAAAGTGTGGTTAGATCTAAACCCAGGCTTTTTTGTCAGCCAAGACACTTATTGTTTTCTGTCACTGTGTTTGGATCATGCTAAGAAAAAATAAACTGATGAGCAAATGCTGCTTAAATGGCTTGGCTAGCAAAGGGAACAGCTGCTGCTTCTGACTTATGATATATCCTTATCCACATGGCTAGAAAACTGTTTTACATATTACTTCCTAGAATGGCATGCTTAGGGCTGTTTTATGTTTATGTAAACAGAAGACAAATTTGTTTAAGTATTATAAATGAAAGCCAAAATGCCCAAGAATTTAGCCATTTGCTTATGGGTCCTTCCAAACTCCAAATGCTGCTTTGTTCAAAGAAATACACAAATAATTAAACAAATAAACGAAATATCCTGTCTTGTGAAACTATGTGAAAATTGTACTCCTGATTACTGTTAAGAAAAATCTAGTCTAATCGGGTCTTACGCTGGGTTTATCGTTGTGGAATTTGAGCAATTGCAGCATCCAAAATTAAGAAAAATCCATGGAAAAAACTCAAAAGATACAAGAAATGTGAGCTACAGGGTTTCAGCAGCACGATGTAAATAGGTAACAGGGGAAAAAACCAACAATTTAAAGGTTGGCAAAACATCCCATTGTTGAAGCTGAGGAATTCATTCCTTAAGAGCAATAATACATTGACAAATACTTGAAAATGAAATAGAAGTACAGGGAACAATATCTTGCATTAGAATTTGAAGGATATTTCAATCCTTTGCGAAGCATGTATGCTGTAAATACATGTATTTCTTACCTGCAGAGTTATAATCACTTTGTTTCATTAAAGCAGAGGCATTCTAAATTATCTGTGTGGTTGTTATGGCTCTATTGCCTTGACTGATCTAATGATTTTGTCCATATTTATATGAGTAACTCATATCTTCTATTTTCAAATACTGCAAGTACTGCAAATTACATTAAGAATAAATAACCTGACTCCATAAGTAGTGTAACAAAATAACAGACTTCCAACACAGGTTGAGCAATCTCCATCTCCAGACGATTTGGATAAACAAATCAAGGCTTCATCTACTGTTGGTGATAGTTTTGCCTCAAATACAAGGGTGAATTACAGAGGTCTTTTCCAGACAACAGTGCCATGATTGCACAAAGTTGCATGAGTGAAATTTTCTATAAGCCTTATACTCCTAAAAGTTGCTCTAAATCAATGATAGGCAGAAGGCATTTACACTGTCTGCCTTTAGTATCCAATTTTAGATGCCTAAGATATAGTTTATAATGCTTTCCCCAAAATGAATGGAGAATGACATAGTTCAGAACACCCTGATCAGGCTTTGGTTCTTATTTGTCCTGTGTGAAACCAAGTTCTTGCCATAGCACTTTCTATAGGTGGCCAATGCATACAGGGCTTCTAATTTAAGCACCTAGAATAAGTTTCATTTTACTGAACAGAGATAACCATATCTGAGCTAGTCATTTTAAGCTCTCTTTGTAGTCAACAGAGAAATAAAGTCATTTTAAGGATATATCTTACCTTTTCCTATTTCAACTATGAAATGAGTGTAGGATGGCTAGTTCAGATATAAACGTTTATAGAGGGACACAATGCTGACAATCTAAACAGTGTGAAGTTGAAGTGAGATGCAGTGTATGACAAAGATCTGGTTAAATGATTACAGTCGCTTAGTGTAACCAAACCCCATAGTTCTGATTATTGAAATTTTACGATAAAGTTAGATACACAAGCCTAAATACATACACTTATGTGAGGAGAGAAAAATAGATGGTGCAGGGACCTGCAGCTCTTCAATTATGGTGAACGTACATTTCCTGACCTAAGCTCCTATCTGCACCATCTTGGACCACCGCAGTTTTGTGTCCTTGGTTATCACCATGTAGATACAAAGAAAGTGTAGTCCCTGTGAGCTGGTTTCTTCTCATTGCACATACTGCATTATGGTCACACCATAATCCGATAAATGTTTACTGAGAACTTAATCTCTAATAGATCTATTCCCTAGCACACTCTAAATAGAAGAACTGGCATATGGCATGAGATGCAGATGGATCAGCTCTGCATGATCTGTAGTCTATAGTAATTTGAGCTATGGTCTACAGCAGTTTAAGCACACATCTGCAGACATATTTTTGTGCTTAGAATTACTCTTTTAAAAAAGAAATAATATCAGAAAATAAAAAGTAATCACCTATTGAAAGGTTCAACCCTACAACCATAGGTGTGACATTATTCTGTTATTCTACACTTTTAAGAGTAGCTTGACTAGCATACAGAAGATAGTACCCAATTTTTTAAAAAAAATGCATGATAAAACCAATATAACATTTCAGACAGAGACATGAGCAGATGTGAACTCTGGAATATAAAAAGGAAAGTCTTAAAAATGGAAGCAATGCCAGGAAGTAGATGGCTGAGTCAAGAGACAGGGTGTTATTTCATAGTTCTGTGACATGATTCTGAAAAAGAAAGTACACAAATAATGTTCTGCTGCCTTGTGCCTAAAACAGGCAGAGAGACTAGGAGAATGATCTAGTTGCCATGTCCAGCTGCAAAGCCTTCAGTCAATATAGTCCTGTAGCATAGAATTGGTAGTATTGGTAGAAACTAGTCAGGAAAATATTATAGGAGCGGGAAAGACTGATCTCTACATTTCAGTAATAATTTTGAAGTATCGTTCTATGTCAAAATATTCTGATATACCTTGAGAAGTGATCAAATAAAATAAAAGATCACCTTTGATGGAGTGAGTAGCATCCTGTTAGAACACTAAGTTTTCTCTTTCTGATTCATCTCTCTCTTTTAAAGAACTTTTTACCCTCTGTGGGTGGTGCTGGCAATAGAGACTAAAACGTAGGCAAAGTTCAGCAATAGGAAGGTAGAAATGAACCCGAATGTCAGTATGTAGCTAATAGGCAGTAGTTCATTTGTAGATAGGCAGCCAGCTTTTAAAACATTTAAACTACTTATTTCGCTGTGTGGTTGCTGTATATTGCCAGTCTGTTCTGCTCCAGGGGACACTGGGTAAACTTAAAAGGAAATAAAATAAAGATAACTAGGGACAAGTTACTTATACTAAGTGGAACTTTCCTCTTCAAATTCATTGTGAATATATTGCTATTTAACCTAAACAAGCTGGAATACAGGCATTTGACTGTTTCATATATGCACATGATTTGAAGCATTAACACCTTCGTTTTTTCTCTTCTGATTCATGCAAGAGGGCAGCAAATATATAACGTGTTTCCAGGCCAGGCTCAGGATTTGTAAAAACTAAATGCTTCCAGCCAGTCTTATCACTGGAGTAGGAACAGAAATACAGTCTCTGCTTGGCTTGGATACTTAATTTATTATATTTTAACCCCTATCTTTAACCCCTAATGACTTTTTGATCTCTAAAATCTGAAGTTATTCTCAGATGAATATTATCTGTTTTATAATCAGAAATAATCATCTCTTCAGCTGCAGGCAATATGTGTTCTATTCAGCAAATCTGTTGTATGATTCACAATTCAGCATAAAGAAGCTGTTCTCTTACTTATGAATGCTATCTCCTCTCCAAACTTTACATTCCTTATTCAGGCAAAAAATCTATTGATCTCAGTGTTGAGTGAGTATATGGGATTAGGATCTCCAGGTATAGTCGTGAGAAAAAAAAAACAACTGAAGAATTATTATGTAAACTTTCATTAAATGATTGTTACTGTTTTCCAACTGAAAGTAATTCTTACACAGTTTATATATACATTCCTAGGGATTCCATGGTATTAGAGGGCACAAGTGATGCCATCTGCTCTGAGCAGATCTTTATCTTTCTGCGCTGCCACCTCGTATCTCAAGTCCCATAAAAAAAAATTAGTAAACATGGACAAATGGTTTCTTCATAGAATAAACACAGTGAAATTCCTCTTGAAAATCAGTCAAATGTTCAGGGGGAGCCAGCCAGTCTGTAATTGCACTTTTTTGTAGGCATAAAGGTGGAGCAGGCTTCCTTAGGAAAGATTCCTATGTAATGTAGTCCTTGTCCACACACACTCTTGCAAACTATGCTTTGCTCATATTCCATATAGAAGAATTTTAGCATTCTTCTGGAGATATGTGCTAAAGTGAATGAAACAGGAGGTACAGCTGAGCGCATGACCTCTCTGAGAATGTTAGATGATAGAATAGGCTTGTGAACAAAATGAACTTTTCCAGACATGTCTTCCAGATCTGGATAAAATTATTTTCAATAACACACCACAGACAGAGAATCCTACACCAAAGCAGCAACACTTGTGTCTCCCTGGAAAGGAAGTCAGCTTTTTTTGACAGCTGAAAATAATAGCTTTTTCTGAATCCTAATCTCTGAATCACAGAGCCAAAATGAATCCAGGAGAAACTAAAGAATGAGCCTTGCCATTATTTGAAAAGCTGTTGAAAAACTTAAGTAACTTCATCTCTGAACTTGCTGATGATTAGAATTGCCTCTAGATCCTTCACCCTCTCCTCCAAACTTGCTTTATTAACCTAATTTCTTTTTTAACTAAATAAGTGTCTGAATTTACTTTGTGCTCTTCTCCAAACCATGAATTCCTAAGGGAAGAGTATATTCCTTTAAAAGAGTATCATCAGTGTCAGAGATGATAGTATTTGCATTTGCAGCCTTCTCTTCACCATTAATTATTTTCATGTGTATTTAGAATATAGCTCCTGTTTGAGAAAGGCAGGATGTCAAGTAGACAGCTGAATATTACATTTAATTTCAGCACATCTGCACAATTGAATTACATGAGATTGTTAAGTAATGCCATTTGCTTGGTACTAAATAATCAATTCAATGTACTCTAATATACTTTCCATAGTTAAACTCACTGTTACCACTCAGCTTGCCATAATCATTGCATCTTGCATATGATTCCCCAGATGAATTCTAGTGGCGATAATATGTCACTGTACCAGAATCTATATTTCTGCCTGTCCTGTTTTTCTGAATTAGTGACCAGAAAACATTAAAAAATGTAGAATTACATGATAGTACGAATTATTAATTTATTTTAAAATATATTAATTAATGGACTATCTACACTTTATGTTTCCTTATTTCTGATTGAAGTGTGAATATCAGAATTCTTGGGGTCGTCGACAGACTTTTGTGCTAAGCACTGATAGTGCTATGTTTTTGTTTAATGTCAGTGACTAGTAACTAATATTTATGGCAACTTAGTGAAATATTCACATTACAAATACAAAACATATAGAATATGCCTGAGTTTAATTATGAATTGGCGATTTGGGTTGATATTTTTCAAGGTCAGTAAGAAAAAAAAGCAGTGCAATGTCATCTCCCACATACAATCTTCATTTGTTATTCCTTTACACCTTTTAGAAAATTCTGTCCTCAGATAGTTTTTGACATAACATTGGATACAGGTCTTACTTGCTGAGATTTACAGACGAGCTGAAAAATCCCCAGTCAAATAAAACAACCCAAACTTATAGAAAACAACCACTTCAGTATCAGAGTTTATTATTTATGGATTTGATGTAATTTACTATAGCATGCTTTTGAATCATATGCAATTCATTTCTACATTTCCGTGTAATCACAAAATTCTCTGAATTTTCACTTAAAATTTGAATTTGTATTATATATATCTGACGAGTCATTTAATTTCTGGACTAAAATTATTTTGAATGAATACTTGACTAGATAAGAAACCATCTCAAAAGAAAAGAATATGCTTACATATGCAAAGAAATACTGCTTTACATAACAGGAATTTATTATATTAGAATCTTCTTTTCTGAAAGTATCTAAAGAAATATGATTGAGTAGGATTGTGGCTAAGGCATGGGATTAAGAGATCAGTATTCACCCTCTGGCTGTGTAACACTTTTCTTGTGACCTTGGATGTATCACCTATCCCCTCCATATCTCATTCTTCTGTCTTTTTTTTTTTTTTTTTTATTTGTTTTGGTGTTTGTTTGTTTGTTTGTTTTTGTATTATGGTGTGAATCCATTTTACTTACCAATGATGCATGGGACAATGTTCATAAGACTTGCTAGTCAAAGACATGCCACTGAAGCAATTAATCAAATGAAGGAGACAAAAGTATATGACCTCACTATGCACAAAATATGCTGTATATATACATGCAAATGCAATTACTTTTTGTAAAAGTGATGGAGAAAATTAAACTCTGCTGTACAAAGCCAACAAATTTGCTTCCAGCAGTTTATTTATGATATGTCTATTTATTTTCAGTCAGAAAATAATCTGGGTATTTTCCATTTAGGAATCAATTTCATAACTGGAATGTTGAGAAATAAAAGCAAAATAAATTTAATGTTATCTAAAATTCCATGGACTGGTCATTTCCAGCAATCATCTTAAAAAGTTAGCACTCTTTCCTCAAGAATTTCATAAGTCCTACTGACTCAAAGAAAGACTTACAAACTGAATTGAGCTAGTATTCCAAAGATGTATTTTGGAGAAATAATAAATGGTGAGAATTGATATGGTTTCACTACCATTATATAAGCTTCATTTTCTGAGGATCATGGTCCTTAAGCTTTAAAAATAACTATACCGAAGGGCTAGAATAACCATTAAAAATAACTATATGGGCTGGAATGACCCATATGTAGTTGCTCAACATTTTAATGGTTTCTGTGGACAATTTTTCTTTGAAGCTTTGATACTTCTCTTGGCTGAACAGACTGCTGGAAAACTTGCAGTTTGAAAGAGCAGAAAATATCTTTCTTAGCTCATGAAATTCTGCAATGGGAGCATGACCTTTCTTTGTGCCAGTCAAAAAGCAGATCTGCCACAACCAGGATAGTCTTTGCAGGCCAAAACAGCACAGCTTTTATGTGAAGCTAAATCTAAATCTACTCAAACTGTAATAGTTATTCTTATTAGTCCTGGAATAACGATAGTAACAGTTTTAGTATAAATTATCCAATAATGCAGAAAAAAAAAAGAAAAAAGAAAAAAGAAGTCATTATTAATACCATTAACTTTGTCATGCAAAGATTTTTGTATAACACCTTTTCTAGGGTTTTTTGCTTACATAACCAATGCTTTACTGAAGATGTTATAGCAAGTTGTAAACATCCCACCTCCTTTGTCTGGAGCTGTATGGTGTTTGTAGGCAGGGTTTCTTCTTCCTCACTCTTAGGGGCTATTTTGACACATTGAGAACACCTTATTCTCACTTATTTCTTTGTAATTCCATACTTGGTGTGATCTACATAATCTCAGTATCTCTTCTTCACTGTCTTTGTTAAGCCATGAAACAATTTACATATAGCTCACAAGGTTGCATTCCTTTAATGATCATGAATTGACAGCTAACCTGTTCTTAGCCCTGGGGCCTTTGGTATTGACCTGTGCTCATACTGCCAAGGCTTCTGCTATTATCCTGTGCTTTTGTTTTGCTACATCCAATCATTATTTTAGGGTAATAAAATCAGCACAGAATACCCTTTATCAGCAGTGTTCCTTAACAGAAAGGACTCAGAGTTGTTGTAACAGGAGATGTTGCTTCTACTGTACAACATTGTCCAAAGCTAAATAAAACTAAAACAAAATAACCAACAACTCACTTGGCTGGTCACCGGACTGTCTCAACTAAGCATGCTGCCAGGAAAGCCCACAACAAACCTGGACAAAACAAATCTGAAAAATTCCAGCCATGAGTCCTTACAGAGTTAGTACAATCTGTAGCCTGTTAAAGAGTGCCAGTCCCACTGTAGCAGGCTGACTTTGGCTGGACTCCAGGTGCTCACCAAGCTGCTCTCTCCCCCTCCTCAGCAGGACAGGGGAGGAGAAAATAAGATGGAAAAAAACTCATGGGTCAAGATAAAGGCAGTTTAATAATAATAATAGAAAAACCCAACAAAACACAAGCCAAAACCAAAACAAACAAAGCGAAGGCTGTGCGTGGAAAAAAAGGAAAACAAAAGATTTATTTTCTAATTCTCATCAGCAGGTGAAGTAATAAAAAATAAAATAAAATAAAAATAAATAAAAATAAAGAAACTAAATAAATAAAATAAAATAAAATAAAAAACTCAGATCATACAAGTAAATTTATAACTGCCATAGCCTATTCATGAAGTTTTGGATTTTTGACATGTTCTTGACATAATTTTCTGCATTTTTCCTTTGAGGCTATCTAAAATTCCTCCTTGATCAACTGCTGCTTAAGTCCAGAGAATGCTTAGTGAATGTATAGGAGCGTTGGTTCTTTGGAAATTTTCAATGTTTATTTTTAGTTTTGATTTACATAAGTAGGTTAGTGTAGAATAAGAAGAGGGAAATTAATTCCCCTCTGAAAGAAGAAAATAAGATGCCACTGTAAAAGCAAAACACCAACACTACTGTGTCATTAGCAGAAGTGGTGCTTTGGTGCTTGTGAATACTTGCTCATCTCTTTAATGTATCAAATGGATCTGGTCCTTATTTAATACCCCAAGGACATCTGAGGCATATGAGACCTTGAAAACTTGGCCTGTAAACCCTTTTCTTCAATTCCAAGAAATATTTTTTATGTAGCTCTTAAATAGCCTTACTTATAGTTTAAAAATATGAGTTTATGAGGCTGAGGAAGGACACTCTCAATTACATTAAATTTCACTGACCACAGCTGTACACCTTTCTACCAATATTTGTGTGCATGTGTTTTGTGAAGATTTGGCAGGATCCCCACCACAGCATCATCCCGTTTTTCTTCTTCCTCTCCCATTTAAGGCTGTGATGAATGAACACAAGTTATAAAGCTGAGACAAAGGAAATAACATTAATTATAATGAGACAATCTGCTAGCACTCAGGGTAGATGAGGGATTTTTTACAATCTAGTTTCACCAGTATGAACAGTCCCATCAACTTCTGTGTTCCATTGCGTGGCCAAACAGCTAGGTAGGTCATTTGTCACAGAACATAAAAACAGTCAGTCTTTTTGAAGTGGGGAATCCAAGCCTACGAGCCCATCAGTAATTCATACCATAATTCCATCTTTGCATAATCAGAGAGATTAGCTGGCAGCAGTCTGTTTATGTGCAAGAGCATAGCAATATCTCAGAGCTAGTTTTCCTTGTAAGCCTATAAATTTTGATGAGGTTTATATGTTTTGAGCGGCAAAACACATTTTGAGGAGGAATAAATACATTTTTTAATCTAAACATATTTAACTTTTTAGTGATGCATGGATACCAGTCTGGCATTTTCTTATGAGAGGTAGCCAAAAGCAAACTTGGGTCTCTCTTTTTTTTGGTAGGTAGACAAGGCAAAAAGCATGAATTTGGGACTGCATTAATACCAATGATGAACACTGGATGAATTTGACCACTGGATGAATCATAGATGACCACTGGATGAATTTGACCTCTTCAGTGCTTAAATCAACTCAGCCGGAAAACTGGAGATTAGCAGGACCTGACTGAAAAACAGATGTTGTAGTACAATAGCTACAGTCTCCATAAACAAATCACTTACAAAAACTATGTTAATTTGTATGTAGTTATTGTAAAATAACAGAAGGAGGAATAGATTTGTGATATTTTCTATCAAAATTGTGATACTTTTTACTGGAAAACCAAACAAAGTTTCAAAAAAGTATGTTGCTATGGTTCAAATACATCTTTGCATTGAGAGCTTAAGTAGCATGACACTGCAAATTTCTTAAAAAAAATATATATTTGAAAACTAGGAAGCCTAGTTTATCAGAAAGATTATCAGAAAATAATCTAAAAAGGAATCCATTTGGCAAGAATCAGACAAAATGTCAAGGTGAAATATCAGATATCTTAGACATTTTATGGGAATTTGAAATATTTTGTTATGATAAGGAGTTCTCACATTTATAGTCTTAATATTGTTAAATCATCACTAGGCTTTACATCATCATTTGTGTTTTTCAGGCAGTAATGTTGTTTCATGTTACAGGGAGAAACATAAGAACTACTGAAGGAAGGTCCTTTCTCTATGGAGAAGGCTCTGGGGAGACTTCATTTTATATAGAGTAATGAATATAGAATAGAATAGAATAGATTAGAATAGAATAGAATAGAATAGAATAGAATAGAATAGAATAGAATAGAATAGAATAGAATAGAATAAAAATAGTTGTAAAGGACCTAAAAAATCATCCTGTCCAACCGCCTGACCAATTCAGGGCTGACCAAAGGTTAAAGCATGTTATTAAGGGTAGTGTCCAAATGCCTCTTAAACACTGACAGGCTTGGGGCATTGGCTGCCTCTCTAGGCAGTCTGTTCCAGGGTTTGACCACCCTCTCTGTAAAGATATGGTTCTTAATGTCCAATCTGAATCTCCTCTGGTGAAGTTTGGAACCATTCCCCTATGTCCCATCACTGGACACCAGGGAGAAGAACTCAGCACCTCCCTCTCTACTTGCCTTCCTCAGGAAGTTGTAAAGAGCTATAAATACCTCACTCATTAGGTCATGCCTTAGCCTTCTTTTCTCCAAACTAGAGAAGCTCAAAGTCCTAAACTGCTCCTCATAGGACAGCCCTTTCACCAGATTTGTTGCCTTCCTCTGGACACCTTCTAGGACCTAGAGGTGAGGCCTAGAACTGCACACAGAATGCAAGTTGAGGCTGCACCAATGCTGAATGCAGTGGGATAATCATCTCTTTTGACCAGCTGGTGATATGGTGTTTCAGGATGTGGTTTGCCCTCTTGGCTGCCAGAGCACACCTCTCACTCATATTGAGCCTGCTATTAACCAGTACCTCCAATTCCCTTTCTGCGGGGCTGCTCTCCAGTCACTTTCTCCCAGTTTATACTTGGGCCTGGTGTCACTCCATCCCAGACACAGAATTCAGAGTTTAGACCTATTATAGTTCATCCTATTAACAATAGCCCAATTCTCCATTCTGTGTAGGTCCCTTTGCAAGGTCTCCTATCCCTCAAGAGAGTCAACAGCACTTCCCAGTTTGGTATCAGCAAATTCGCATTCAAATCCTGCACCCAGATAACTGATAAATACCTTTAACAGAACTGGCCCTGGAATGGAACCTTAGGAAACGCTGCTGTTGACCAGTCACCAGCCAGATGTAGGCCCATTCACTATTACCCTTTTAAACCCTGCTGTAAAGCCAGTTCTTCACCCATCCAGAAGAATGATCTGAAAGACAGTAACAAAAGCCTTACTTAAATCTAGAAAAATAAATCAAACACCTTCCCTTCATCCAGTTAGTAGATGACTGTTAGATAGAAGGGTATTAAGTTAATTAAACAGGACTTTACTTTTATGAACCTATGTTTACTGTGCCTGATGATTGAATTGCCCTTGATATGCTTTTTAATAATTCTCAGTATAATCTTCTCCATAATTTTTCCAGGAATGGAGGTAAGACTAACAGGTCTGTAGCTCCTTGGATCTTCACTCATGCCCTTCTTGTAGACTGGAATAACACTGGCTAGTTTCCACTGCTTAGCTTTCAGCAGCAACATCCTCAGACTCCCAAGACCATTGGTAGATGATTGAGAGGGGTCCTGCCATAACATACAGTAACTAGCTTGTTACTGCCATCTATATAAAACTACGTTTGTACTATACAAACATAAACAGAAGTAAAACAAATTATCCATCACCTGCTCAGTTAGAAAAAACACCATCACAGCTAAACTAAGTAAAACTTAGCTGTAGGCAGGTCAAGGTGACTTCAGACAGAATACATCTGACAAGCCTCAGTTCTGGGGCTGTGCAAGCTCAGTATAAAGCTTATGGCCTGTTACTAGTCATGCTAAAACAGTATTACAGAACTACATGGTTCCACCTGTTTACTCTCAAAGTGTAGGATGCTTAGTAATTCAAAGGATGAAGCCAAACTGCCAAGCAGAGGTAGGACGTTGTGATTTCCAAACTCTTAAAATAGTGGCATTGGTTGCTTTGGTGTGTGTGTATATATAATTTTTCCCCTACATAATACCTGCCAAGTTCACTTTGAGGAGTTTGATCTTGTGATTTAGGCCAAGGATAAAATAGCAGCATTTGTGCCTGAGTGGAAAGCTCCTTTACTCATACTCCTTCTTCTAAGAAAATAAAAAAAAAAAAATTAAAACACTTAAAACCCAGGTTTTCATCAGATATTTTCTTGTGGAATCTCATACAAAAGATTCTGCTCCATATTTGTTTATAATCTGTGTATTTTTTTTTAGACAGTATATATACTCAGATTTAAGGCTGGTTTTCACCTATACACTGTGCACAGATCAGATATTGATAAGTAGGTCACTCAACTGTTGATTTGAATCTGGAATAGATTCTTTTTTGCAAAAACTCTGCCAAAGATATGATTAATTTATCTTCACGTTATTGTGCAATTTATATGCAAGTTTCAAAATAGTCAGATACCTTAAATTTATTTGTACTACTTTGTCTAAAGCTTAGTAGATCATGACAACAGTGAGACCTCTGCAATACAGTAGAACATATATGGTGAGATTTTGAAAGCTCAGATACGTTTTCAGATGCATTTATAATAATTATTTTTGACTAGAGATTATAGGTCTCAATGGGTTGTTTTTCTGAAGCATTTCTGGGCAGTAAGTGCAAATGGCACTTCAGAAAGTGTTTATATGCAGCCCTAAAGGTACTTTGATAAGGCTCAGTTTTTTTGAACAGCTTCCTGCTGCTTTTAAGGGTTGTCTTCCTTTTCCTGAGGTATTCTAGTGCACTCTTGTGACAACCCCATTTGTCCCTTACAACTGTTTTTGTTTCTTTATTTCAACTCTCTGACTATCTATCACTTTTACTGCATGGTAATTTTTCAGGGGATTGCTGGCCTAATAAGCCTGATGCAGCCATGACATACATGGCCCTGGATGGTTGTAATAAGGCTCCTCCCTCCCTTTTATGATTCTGAAATGTCACATACAAAAATTGATTCTCTGAAAAAAAGAATAATCCTAATGTGTAATATTAGGATTTTGCTACACCATATTCCTAGAGCTTTCCTTTGCAAAGATCATGTGAAATCAGCCCATAAGAAAGGATAATTGAAAAATGCAATTTAATATAGGTATTTTTGTTCTTAGAAGACATGGCTGTTGTGCTCTGGAAAGCTGTCCACTGACATGCCTGAAGAACAGAACTCTTTCCCTAAAAATCCCAAGATGTTGGGGTCGAGACAGCAATTCTTGAAGCCTTTCCTTTTACAGCACTGGTGCTTTTCTGAAAGGGAGAATGGCAGTCAGAAAGAGCTATGGTGTCTGTTTTAGATCTGGCCAAGTTGGTGGTTGTTTTCCACCAAAGATCATTACAACCAATCAGGGCCACCTTTTGTTAAACCTTCGTACTGTCTCATGATCATGTCAGCAGTGGTTTTCTGAGGAGGATGGTTTGGGAACCCCATGAGAGGAATGAATTCTGTTATGCAAATACCTTTATTTTTTCTTTACTGAACTTCTGCTTCTGAAACTGAAGAAGCAAGGTCAAAGGTAACAATGAATAAATTAAATTCTTTTATTATGCTTGGTTACAGATGCTATACCTATACTAAAGGAAATTTCAGTGTGTATCACATGTTGAAAGATGGTAACTTTTCATGACATCTCTGTTTTCTTTGCTTTCTAGATCCCTGGCAGAGAAACTGCACAATGAAAACATAAGTTTTCATTTGGGAATATTTGAGACAGGCTAAGGGTGTCTATCTACTTAAATGCATCTAAATACACAGATATAGGCAGTTGTCTACTGGCTCTTCCAACATTTTGAGCTGCCCAGTAATGAGGCAGCTCCAGCCCAGGAGCCATCTAAATTTCTGAGATGTGTTTAAATTTGTGATTTACTGTGTCTCATTTAAAGCATTCCACTTTTATCTGTCTAGATGTACTAATAATTCCTAGTTTTCTTGTAAAGTAACAAAACCCCATTAATCCTGCTTTATAGATGGTGTGAAGAGCAGAAGAATTACCTGCTTGGAGGTTACATGGAAAATCTGCAAGGTACAAAATATAGCTCCTAATTTCCAGGCTAACATAACAGTTATCAAACAACTATTCCTCTTCTTTCTTTTCTTGAAATTGGGGTTATACAGGTACAAGCCCAGTATTAGCACTGGAACAGTGCGGAAATATGTTGGTGAATCTGACTCTGGCAAAGGAGTTAAATACTTCTAATTTAAGATGTTTTAAGGTGAGTAACAGCTGTGAAAATACAGAAAAATGAAGAGAGTGAAGTTCCTCTAGACTTCTACACGCCTGCTTAGACCCTTTTCTTAATCTTGATGGTGAGAGATGTAAATAGAATTAGTGCCATGAGCACTTGTGATCATTAAAGACTATTCAGCAAGGTTATACTGATCAAATCTAATTAGGATAATTATTAACCTCCTGCTCAAATGCTTTTTCATTATGTAAGACAATTAAGGCTTTTTCATCTTACATTTCTGTTGTGATACATAAAGAATTTGCATAGTTTTATCTCAGATAAGCTTGTATTTTAAGGAAATACTTCAGTATGGATAATATTCAGTTGACATCCTTCATTGTGAAAGACAAAAATGAACCAGTGTTATTTGTTTCACATACGTTATTGAACTGCTGTCAGTGTTACTGAAATTTTGTATTTAATAACCTATGCTGGAAGCTGCAGTCACCCACAATGAAACACGCAAAACCTCCTCATTTTAGTTTCAGTAATGGCTTTCCCATGAAGTAATTACTTTTACATGCTCCTGATCCATCAAGGTTATTTCTAAATAGTGGAACTTTCTTTCAGAAGTGTAGTTGTGTGATGAGCTGCAATTTTTTTTTTAAAGTGTGGCAAGAACAAATGTATAACTTTCTTACAAAAAATAGGCACTTAGTTTCAAATGATAAAACAAGAAAACAAGAAGCAGCTGAAGTTATTTCACATCATAGTACAAATATTGATAAAAGGAATAAATGGCAAACCAATTTACATGCAACTGAATGTAGCTAATATGACTCTGAATAACTCACAGAAGGATAAGTCAAGGGCATACTGTACTCAATACTTAATGTCCAAGACTTGTAAGTGGTTTCACTTGGTCATCAAACAAAATAAAATAAAAATAAATAAATAAATAAACCCAAATTACAAAACCAAAAAGGATTAATTTTTGTAATACCAAGAAGTTCCCCCAGGAAGACCAAAGCAAGCTAAAAATAATATTGAAGTGTTCCAAATGTGTATCAGTTCAAACACCATGGGTTATTTTAATGAAAAAAAAAGTTAAAATTTACATGTAGCTTTAATGACTAAAACTACTTATTTAAATTTTGCACTTCAATGGTTTGCAAAATGCTATGTTGCCCTACTTCACAAAAGTTTCTTTTTAAGTATACTCTATTAAACATAACACCCACCTGGGAAGCACTTGGAATAAAAATTAACTGATTTCAAAGACATTGAAAGGTATTTTTGTTAAGTTTAATATAGAACTTTTAACAAAATAAAATAAAAAATCTGAGTTGCCTAACAATATTCCTTTCATACCTGCATACTAGTCATTTCTGTTACAGGTGTACTTCTGAAGAAAACACATGGTAGTTTCTGGGCATTCTTACTAAATATTCCTGGAAAAGGATGCTTTTGTGAAGATGATATAGATATCTCTCTTTTCCTCCCGCTTCTCACATGTCTGAGTTAATCTCATGTACAAAGGAACCTTGGTGGAGCTGGAAGAGATGGGTTTTCATTCAGCTGGGTGCTCTGAATTGCTCTGTAAATGTCTCCATTTGTGACCTTGACAACAAAGGGTGATTTCAATCATTCTTTGAAAATGCCTATTTCTCTCTGATAATAAGAACTGCTGAGACTTAAAAATCCATTTTTTTTTTACGTGTAAGGTGGGGTAGATGCATCCCTCCCTGTATTTACTCAGTGCACTGCATGTTAGATGTGCATGAGTGAAATGACTGTCACCTGCCCTCTTCCTTGATTTTGGTACCCTAGAAAAAATAGAAGGAGCCACAGCTGAGTCCTGTTTTCTTAACTGGAGTAAATGGTAAACTGCAGCAGTTCAGGATCTTGGAGACAATCAACATGGACAGGTCAGGGTGATAAATGCTTTAGCAATCCCAGTTTAAACTGCTGCCTCATGTTAGTCATCACAGGAAGTTACAGACTTGCAATAGTTGGCATGAATACTATCCATCCATAAGATCATTCAAATCTAGGTGCGTTAGCCCTAAATAAAATACAGACTTGTCTATTATATTGTATTTTTCACTCTTCTATTATGAGCAAAAGCATTCCTGGGTATCCAGCTGAATCCTGACAATGTATTAATAGTGACTGACCAGTTAATTGAGAAGACATCAAGTAGTCCTTCAAAGTAGGACAACAGTCTGGACTGCAATTGCCTCCAATGCCCTTGCATAAATGCTGTAAATCAGTGGGCTATCCTCTGGGTTACCTGGAAAGATGATCTTTTTTTCAATGAAGGAGGAAAAGCATCTTGTGTTAATCACTGAGAGCTAGTCGCTTCAAGCAGTTATGGATCAAGAGATGAACCAGAACATTCAGTCCTGCTGTCTGCTTTGTCTGACAAAGTACAGAACTGCACAAGAAGACAGACTGTACCCTTTAGAAAATAAAGTTATTTAAAGAAGGGAAGACACATCTGTGATCCAAAACGGGAGATAAATTCCACCACAGTTTGACTGGCTGTTAACCAGTGCTAATGACTCAGGAGCTTTGCCACATCTCAGGAAATCCCTGCCTCTATAGACTTCAGTGAGGAAGAACAGAGGAGAGGAAAGATCTATTTTTCATGGTTATACGGTTACCTTGTGATAATAAAAGAGTAGCCTATAACGTAAATTTGCTGTTCCTTTTTATGTCTTCCCTACATGATGCCATTCTTGTATGCGCTTCTGTATTATACAGATAGGCTTATTTTCTATTAATTTTATTCTTGATCCTTCATGCCCTCTTATTTGGACACACATGATTCCCCACCTCACTCTTCACTTGTGTAAGTTCAAGTACTCCCTGTTAGTGAGATTTATATCAGTATTAAGAACAATGTTAAAGCTGAATCAATCTTAGCATGATTTGTCTTGGTTTTGCTGAGGGAATTAATTTAAAAGTAGCAAGCATGTATCTCTGCAGTGACTTTCTATTGAAATTTCAGAGCTTAAAGGAAACAAAACTCAGGGTGTCTTTGTATGGCTGAACTTGGTCCTACCACTCCACCATGGTTATTATCAGGGATGTATGGTTTAAGTGTTCCAGAGAAAAGGATGGGGGAAAAAAAGGAAACGCCTTCCTCCCTCTTTTCTTTATTCCTGGTAAAAGCCTTCCATTATAGAAATGGATGTGTAGGAATAAAATGAGAGAAATAAAAAGGAGGCATACAACTTCTCTCTTTTTTCATATAATCATAGAATCATAGAATGGTTAGAGTTGGAAGGGACCTTGAAGATCATCGAGTTCCAACCCCCTTGCCATGGGCAGGGACACCTCCCACTACAGCAGGTTGCTCAAAGCCCCATCAAGCCTGGCCTTAAAGACTTCCAGGGATGGGGCATCCACAACCTCCCTGAGGAACCTGTTCCAGTGTCTGATTTTCCTCCCCCAAAAGCACTGTGGTCTTGTCCAAAGATCCCAATACTCCACAACAGCTCATTGAAGTAGATGGGTGGTCTGAGAATATGGTGTGGTGAAGCTGAGGCTTCTCTACTCCCAGTGAGAAAAGTAATTGGGCAGATTTCACCTTTTCTGCCCCGGGATTTGTATTTCTAAGAGAGACGCAAAGCATATACTGTCAAAACTATGTTGAATATAAGGGAATACAGAAGTAAGAAGTGCTCAGAAACCATTCGTCTTGCCTAACTTGAGCTGCCTAAAGGGAAGTACCTACTCTAACCAAAAGCTTCCAAAGCTGATAGAGGAAAACAAGGGTACAATGCAGAGGCCAAGTCATCCCATCCAAGGGTATTACACAGGAATAAACTGTTCTCCGTAATTGCCTGTTGGCACCAACTAAAGAAAGAACCTAATGAGAGCGCACAAAATGCCTAGCTTTTAGATGGCTAAGTTTAAGTGAGATGAATGTCTTTTCCAATATTCCTTCATATTCTCTGATTTGCCTGTCTTTGTAATTAGGTATTAAGAGCAAATTACTTAGTCTTTCAAAACCTACTTAATTTGCATTACAAACTTGAACCCATGTTATAACCTCGATACAGATGACAAGTTTGGCAAAGTAAACCTAACCCTGATTATAAATGTAAGAGGATATATAGTTCAAAATATTCAGTTGAATATTCATTTGCATATAACTTTGGTGACAAAAACACATTTGTTTTGACATAGTTGCAAATGTAATAGATATGATTATGAAAGACAAGGCTAAAATAGGAAGACCTTTAAATGAGCTTAACTTTCTGCAGAGTAGAGAAGATGTCCTGGGTTGAGGTAAAATTAACCAATTTTCTGTTTTACAATTTTACTTTCTTAGCTGGGCCTCTTCTAAGTAAACTCTGAAATTAACAGCACATCGTTCAGAAAACAGTTCACTCTCACAGTGGTAAGACCTAATTATACCAACCAATGGTGTGCAGAGAGGCCTTTGTTTATACTTATTGCTATAACAACCAAGGTCAGGTAATTTTGTTACTTGCCCCATTGGAGGGTCGGAAGCAGAAAAGCATAGAGGGGTCACACTTGTAGAGAGGAATGGACAGGACAGGTGACCCAAAACTGACCAACAGGGGTATTCCATCGCATCTGCATCATGCTCAGTATAAAAGCTGAGAAATCAAAGGGTCAATTCTCTTTTGTCAATAGCCAACATCCAAGGAGGACCTTGTCTGTTCGCCTGCCTTTGACCCTGATCTGAGCGTTTCTGACTCCAGATCTGGAATCTGGCTTCTGTCAATCACCAAGTCCAGCCTGGGACTTTTCCTAATGCCTGCTGGTGATGTGATCGTCATCCTGGGAGCTTGACATGGTTTTGTATATACTGCATCTATTTCATTATTTTTCTTCTTACATGAATTTTGGTATTAATACTTCATTAAAGTAATTCAGTTCTTTCTAAACTCGTCAATCTCCTTATCTCTTACTCTCCTTTCTTTCTGTGGGGAGGAAGGACCATCTGTCAATCTGATTTTGCTAAATTTGGCTGAAACCACAACAGAAGACTATTCTGATGCATTGTCTAGCACATTCAAGAAACTCACAGAACTGACCAAGAGATTTATTTGCAGAGTGTTTAAAAGTTAACATCAGAATTAACCATGAAATTATCCAACCTGATTCTAATATGCCAAATTCCCATCAGTGGCTTTTCCCCAGTGTTTTTTCATTAAAGCACACCCTCTTGAAAGGCAATTTTCATGATATGATGTCAACCAAAAGATGACAAATCCACTACTTCCATTTCTTCCAATTGTTAGTCACTCTTATTCTTAAAAAAGTTGACCTAATCTCTGTTTTCTGTGTCAACATCTATCTTTTTGGGTAATTTTATCTTTTTTTTTTTTTTTTTTATACCAGTTTAAAGAGCTCTTCATTATTCACTATTTCATCTCTCCAGAGATACTCTACTTACTATAATCAAGACATTTCTCTTTTCTTTGATCAGCTAAAAAGAATGAGTTCTTTAACTTTTTCACTGTACGGAATAATTCTTCAACTCATGAATCATTTTAAATGCTCATTTCTTCCTTCTCTCCAGCCTTTGACATTTTTCTTCTTTTTCCCAGATGCACTTCTTGCCTAACTTATCAGCTGAGAGCAGAGTTTTTGATTTGTTCTGTCAAATGAATGAATCTCCCCAAGCATTCTCTGATGATTATTTATAAGCATTGCTATGCGAACTGCAAATTACTAAAGCGTGCATGGGTAATTAATGTCCATTTCATATGAAATATGATGAGTAAACATCATTAATGTGATATGCATAAGAAATATTTGTATACGCATAAGGGATATGTGTTTAATACTTTTTCATGCAGATAGACTTTCTCTAAGATCCTCACCTCTATATTTAGTCCTTCTACTGTCTTAAAGAAGATGTTATTCAATACCATTCATACTGCACACGATAGGGCTATC
This sequence comes from Pedionomus torquatus, assembly GCA_013398155.1. Classification (NCBI taxonomy): domain Eukaryota; kingdom Metazoa; phylum Chordata; class Aves; order Charadriiformes; family Pedionomidae; genus Pedionomus; species Pedionomus torquatus. The sequence continues at coordinate 55,256 of VZRU01008732.1, forward strand.
AAATAATAAAACAGTGACTACTCTTTCTTTCTTTTTTTTTTTCCCCCACTTGTAACAATGGTTTATTCCTCTGTAATCCTAATCTGCTAGAGGAAGAAACACTTCTGCTTTTCACAGAATCCATTGATATTAAGCATGGTTCATTGCAGAAGCTGTCAACAACACCCTTATAAAATGAAGATAGTAGGCAGAAAATAGCAGAAAAAAAAAAAAAGCATTAACAGAAAGGTGGATAAAATATGTATACAGACCCATGATTCCCTCCAATTTTGAGAACAAGTCTAATTTTTTCACCATTTTGAGGCTGTTTTGAAAGACATTCCAAAAGTTTGGATATCTGTAGAAGTGTTCTGAGGAAACTTTTCCCAACAGGCCTACTCTTTTTATTCATGTTACAAATCATATTGAAACATTACAAATAGAATTGACTCTTGTCATCCTTGAGGGGCTGTGGGAAAGATAGGAACTATCTTTCCTTTCTCTCTGATTACTTCTTTTGACAGTCCATCAGTACAAGGAACATCATTAAAACAGAGAAGCAAACTGATCAGTTGGTTAGAATGAGTAGAACTTGTACAAAATAAGAAAGCTAGTATCTTTACTTGTTTTGTCTCAGATCTAAAACCCAAAGAGATTTTATAAAGAACGGCCAGTTTTTCTACCTTCGGGGAGAGTGGAGACAGATCAGTTCTGCACATTCTGAAAACTGCCGAGTCTTCAAGACTCTTGGACACATCATGTCTTTTCTGCCTACCAGGCTGAGTAGATGTACCATATGCTTGAAATGCTTGTACCTCAAGCATTTTTAACTTGACTTACAACAAACTTTGGGTTTGAGTGTGGTAAAGAAATCACAGAAACATTGGACCCCAATGTCATGTAAGCTATATAAGTAAAAGGCTGGATTAACTGTGTGCTTTCACATGTGGACTGTTAAATTGAAAGATGGTGGAAAAGGAAAATAACAACAAAGTCTAAAACATAGCTTGAAGACAAAAATTGTTTCCTAAACAAAATGAATTTAAAAAAAAAATCATTTGCAGTGATAGTAGCTATATTTTCCAGTAGTCTCTACTGCAGACTGAGTTCACTGGAGATGTAGATTTGGATTTTAATGGCCACAATTATGTAAATGTATTCACTTGGAACTTATTTGCAACTCATATAGAATAAAGTCCAAAAGTGAATACCGTTCAGGGTTTTTCCAAGGTGTGATAATGCCGACCTCATCTCTAGCACAGCTAGATCTGTTTTATCCTCTCTTGGTATCTGCAAAGGGACTAATTGCTGAGGAAATAAGTAAACCACTGCATACACATATGCTCACTTACCATGCCTTTATTCCAGGGCATTAATGGAGCCATAAGCACCATTGTTTGCCTATAGTATATTGTTCTGCTTGGCATAAGTGGGATATGGGGATGTTAACCTTTAGAAAAAAATTACAGGATCACATAAATAGTTTCAATAAATTATAAATAGCAATAAACGATCTTCTACTAGATGCCCAGCTGTATATCAGTCTCTGAGTTCTGCAGGGCTTCAGAAACTGCTCAACCTTTTGACATCTCGGCTATGAAATCTGCTGAATTTTTTAAGTGAATTACTACCTTGTATTTGTATGGTGGTCATCTCTTATTCCACATACTTCATTCCTGTGTTGCAGGATGCTAAACAAAGTACTGAAACACCAATCTTACATAGAGGCCATTTGAGTCTACAATATGAGAAAGCCATAATTATTGTGCTCCAGTCATTTACAAATAAATTTATTGACTGATATTTGTAAATGTATTTCTAATTTTGTAATATGTGTAAACATTTTCTAAATATTTATTTCATAGTTGTCTTTTTTTTTTTTTTTCTCTTTTTGCAAGCATGTGTAATTCCATCTCATTTTTCTCTTTTTCTTTTTGGTAAATGTCTGAATATACTAACTGAACTGTGGAATTCAGTGCTGTTGACTCTGTGCCTGGAGCACAAAGTAGAGCCAGTAATGGAAGAAACTACTCCATATGAAACAGTGGATAGGTAAGAGAATTTTTAGAATATTTATGTTTTGTTTTCAAAGTATTTTAAAGCATACAGATTAGGAAAGGGCTAAGTGGCCATCTGATAAATAGGATTTGTGCATAACCTACTTCAGATGATCTCATAAAGGTCATCAGTGCCTCATGGTCAGGATACAACAGATCCCACTATAGCTCCACAAAGTGCACGCTGCTTCACCTCTCCAACTCTAATGTCACACATTTTGCTAGTGAGTTATTTATTTTTTTAGTACTCTGAAACATCTGGTGTAAGAAGTTGTTGGAGAAAGTATCCTGGTTTTGATAGACCTTTCATCTGTTCTGCTATGACTCATTTTATGCTCCACCTGCTCTGTCATACTGAATCACATTTGGAATCTCTTTGAAATGTTGCTTAAAAAACATCAAAATGTTAAGCCAAATGTGTACAATGAAGGTGTTTTCCTTGTACAAAACCAAATCTTTAAGAACGTTGTTATGCAGAATCTGGAAGCTCTTTTGTAATAACTGAAAATGGTATATTTTTTTCTTTCTGACATGTTTCTCTTTCTATATGTTTTTAAAAGTGGCTGTAGCCATTCTAGTTGGTGTGTGGGGATGTATCAATATAGGTAACATTTTTTTTTGTATTCTGGAATAGGTAGAAATCAGATGTTAAAACCAGAGAAAGAATAAAAGAATCAAAATGAGTTTTCTGTGCAATTAACTGTCAGAATGATGCTTCCATTTAGTCTGATGAGTTACTAGCTCCTCAAGTTATTTAAGTCAATGGATTTCTTTTCAAAGTAGGCTTCTACTAAGTTGGAATAAGCATATCAGAATTCAGCTCTAAATGTTTTGATCATTTTTGAAATGGAAGGGCATTCGTTGTTGCAGGGTTATATTGAGTCATAGACTGGAATAAAATGTCAGATCTGTACCTGTGTATTTATAGACATTTTTATCCAGGTTGACAGCATTTTTCATGTATCCTGTCTTCCTGTAAATTCTTTCTGGTACTATTAATGTAAGTGCCTGGTATTTATTTTTGCCTCTTGCAATATCCAGTGTCATATGTCTACATTGTTCATGTTCTGAACAAAGGAAGGAAAGAATGCGAAGAATCTAAATCAAATCTGAAACAACAGGCACAGAGAAGAAAAAACCAGAATCTTTTATTTTTTCTTATCAAGTAACAAATTATCACTTTGTTTTTTCTCTCTCATCAGCTGGGCTAAACAGCAGTACTTTATTGCCAATGCGTAAGTAACAATTTAGTCTCACTTTTCCACAAAGATGAAAAGTAAAACCACTTTGCTGTGACCCAGGAGCTCCCTCAGACTGAATAAGGGATGAGATAAATAATGCAAGCCACCTAAACTAGGATTTTGTATTAGCCACATTTAAATATTCTTTGATCTGGCTCTCTGACTCCTGCTACAGTACAATATGAAAAGCTGGCTGGGAGCAAAGCTAAAGACACCCCCCTGAACAAACAGATTGTCATCTGTGATTAGGGAATACATTAACAAACATTCTACTGATATGAAAGCTTGCATGTCCTTTAGTCTCCAAATTGCTACTGGTTATATGAAGAGCAGAGTGAACTGTAGCAGTTGCAGTGTAAATGCTAGATAGAAGAAAACAAAGAAGGTGCAAATTGTTTGGGTAGAGAGTTGTGTTTCTGTAAGCTGTCTAGTCATGAAATTCTCTTTGGTGAGGTGGATGAATATTTTCCTGGTTTGCTCATTAGGATATGTTGGCAGTTTCTCATCTGTTTCTCTGTGGTTGACTCTTTGGTTCTTACTATTAGAAGATCTGTGCCATGGATCTGCTCATGGGTTGGGCATTTTCTTTTTTGCATCTGTAGGAACAGTAGCAGCACATGATCCAACTTGCAAGACCTGGATAGTCTCATGTTCTCCTGTTCTTCTATGGAGGATGGGAGTTGCTTATAATTTATTTCTTTTTCTCTATGATGTGGAGAATTATAGAATCATAGAATGGTTAGAGGTGGAAGGGACATTAAAAATCATCAAGCTTCAACCCCCCTGCCATGGGCACGGACACTTCTCACTAGATCAGGTTGTTCAAAGCCCCATCCATCCTGATCTAGAACAATTCCTGAGGTGAGGCCTCCACAATTTCTCTGGCAACCTGTTCCCGTGTCTCACCACCCTCACAGTGAAAAATTTATTCCTAATATCTAACCTAAACCTCTCCTCTTTCAATTTAAAACCATTACCTCTTGTCTTACTATTACATTCCCCGGCAAACTCTTCCTCCTCATCTCTCATGTAGGGCCCCCTTCAGATACTGGAAGGCCACTATAAGGTCTCCCTGGAGCCTTCTCTTCTCTAGGCTGAAGAATCCCAACTCTCTCAGCCTGTCTTCATAGGAGAGTTGTTCCAGCCCTCCGATCATTTTTGTGGCCTTCTGCTGGACCTGTTTCAACAGGTCTATGTCCAATCTAGATCTATCACCATCTTCCAACAGCTGGAAGACAGTGTGGTAACTTTTTGAAAAGAGCAAGATGCACAGTGTAGAAAGTTTCTTACCCATACTTTTTTCTTCTGAGTCTGTTATCTTCTTTTTTCTGCTTCTGCTTTGGATGTGTTGACCAACTTGATCTTTTGAGCAATCCTCAGAAAGGAAGTCAAAGGGCAACTCCCATTACTCTGATTGGAATACTCTCTGTAAATTTAAGTGTCTAGGGGACAAGGGGGAGCAGGGTAGTCATCTCTGGTTCTGTAGAGTTGCTAAGTATATGGATATGGTTGTCTCAGGAATATTCTTACAGGGTGAAATTTCATGTTCTTTTCTCATGTTACTTCCTGTTTTGTAGATAGCATTTATATTTAGATGGGTAGACCGTTTCAGAGATTATTGTGTTCAAGTGTGGTATAATGACAATAGCTCTAATGAAAGACTGAAATAAATGAAGCTGTCATAGTTTAAGATGTTATATCCTGTCATGGATAAATAACTAGTTAAAAGATTATATAGAGAGATAAGTAAAAAAAAAAATAAACAGCCCCCTAGGTAATTTTTTCCTGGTCTTGTTCATTCTATTCATAAATGATCTGGAAAAGGGAGTAAGTAGTAAAGTGATGAAAAGCAACAATTATACCAAATTATTCAGGATATATTTAGGTTTTACTCTCTGTAAATTGTCTCTGGGGCATCTACAACATTGAATGGCTGGAAGATAAAATGACAGGTGACACTCAGTGTTGATAACTACAAAATAATGAATAATAGGTAAAAAAAAAAATAATTGGCTACGCATACACAAAGCTGAGACCTGAATTAGCTATTACCATTCAGGAAAGAGCTCTTGCTGTCATGGTGAATAGTTCTTTGTAAATGTTAGCTCTGTTCTCACTGGCACTCAGGAAGGCATGCTAAGAATTATTATAAAAAGATTAAAGAACACAAGCGAAAACATTATATCAGTGCATAATCCCATGATGAGTCCACATCTGCAACTGTTTGTGAAGGTCTATTCAAGCTTCCTCAACTTCAAAATACATGAAACGTGAAAATGTACTTTGGCAAGGATGATAGGAGATATAGAAAGCTTCTTTATGACAAGCAATTAAACAGACAGGGAGTGTATAGACTGGAAAAGAGAAGACTGAACTTTCATGATGAAGACTTGTAAAATCATGACTGGCATAAAAGGGGTGGATAGCACAAGAATCAGGGGGAATTATTATTTCATAATGAAATTAACTGATGGTTTTTGAACAAAGGTCAGGAATTACTTTTACATATAATCAATAATTACACTGTGGAAGTCATTGTCACAAGATGTGGATGCCAAAAACCTCAACGGGATTCAAAAGCAATACGAGACAAATTAATGGAAGAAAGAGTTATTACAAACAGAGAGACAAAGACACATCCATCTGAGGAAATTCTCTCTTTGCAGAAACTGATATTGTTAACAGAGGTGATAAAACGGACCAAAAAAACCCCAAAACACCAAAACCCAAACAAAAAAAGATTTGTATTTTTCTCATTCTTATGGTTTTTTCCACAGGTGTCTGCTATGTTGCCACTGTGAAACTAAAGAGTAGATTACAAGGATATTTGATTAAATTCATTCCTGCATTTCATGGTCTCATATGCCATGTATAAGATTCTTTCTGACACTGACTGCATGACAAATTTGTCTCTGGGTGACTCAGTATCTTTGCAATGGAATCTGTATATAGTCATTCTCTTCGTAAATAAAAGGCACAGTTCTATGGTAAGTAAAGGCTTTGTGAGCCACACAGTGTTTCTAGGAAGAGGTTAATGCATCTCTTCTTGGACTGAGAGCATTTCTTTTCTTATATCCTCTACTCCCTCCCACTCCTCAGTGTTTTGACATTGCAAGAGTTTGGGACAAATCTTTGCTCACCCTTTGTTTATTTTGATCTTAGAAACAACACTATGTTGAAATTAATGGAAATTTATTTCAGAAGGACAAAAGAATGAGAAAGACCTCTTGGGTCTTGGAGTCCCATCCACTACAATCTCAGCGAAGGAAGGTCATTTATGCCAGAAGGAACCACAAATTATTGCTTAGCGGTGGTATTGTTTAGAGTACAACCCACCAAAAGTCTTCAGTTCAGATTAATTTCACCTAAGTTAGCACTGCAGTCATCTCAGATTTCTGACAGAATCAGCAGAGAGTGAGACACAACCTCAAAGTTTGACTGAAACTGCCAAAGATGTGGACTCTCTGGAAGTACCTGTCTCTTTCCACTGATCACTGATGGTGCCTTGTCACTGACATTCCTATGAGTCAGTGGCAGTCCTATCTCTGCTTGTCTCATGGATGGACCTCAAAAGATCCTCAGGAAGGATGGAGCCTTGTCTCTAGTCCTGTCTTTGGCCCTGTATGCAGCTGTTATGGACTAGTCACCCTGGATGGACCCTGGATGTGACTACTTACCTTGGTTGTCTGGCACTGTGGGTTGCCCCTGTCACTGTCACCAGGGCTGCCCTGCTGGGATCCTGCGGTTCTGTATGTATCAGTGAGGGCACTGTGCTGACTGTGCTGGAGCCACCCTGGTCTATCAGCTCATCCTCCCTTGATGCCGCTGCTCCCGCTCCCTGATTGCCTGCTGCTTCTTGAAACTTAAGTTCAGTGAGATGAGACTGAACCTTGCCAAAACCTTATTAAAAAAAAATAAAAATTATAAAGAGCAATTCTTAGTATTGACTGTATTTGAAGCTCAGTGCTTCTAACTTTCTGTAGTATCTTAGTACTCACAAATCTAGTTTTCAAATGAACAGACTTTGGACTGTTTAGGTTTCATCTTGGAAGAATCACTCTTGCTCCATGACACTTGTTTCTTTAACAGTAACTTTTACCCAGAATATTTAGATCTAATCATTGCTTTCATAACTTCACTCTCTAGAAATGTTGATTAAAATACTTTCTTTATTGACTTTTGTTATTTCTGTTTTGAAAAAACAAATTTTCTGTTTGGTTTGTGGGCATCAAAGTGTATGGAAAATAATAAAGTCTGATCTTGATACCATTTTAGATACTTTCATATTTTACCACAAACTACAGCAGTAAGACAGTAATAAGGCATTTAGTGTATAAAGGTTGCTTAGGAACTGTTAATAAACTGAAGAAAATAGATGTCAGAAAATAGGTTGATAAGGGTTAGTGGTTATGAACCTGGCTCTGAACATGAGAAGAAAAGGACAATTAAGAAGTCTGTAAAGAAAGGAATTGTGTAAACTCAGTTCAAAGCAGAATCAAAATAGCAGTGAGAGCAAATTCTACCCTAACTTTACATGACAAGAAATATATTTATGTACAAGAGAGAAAAAATAGCAAATAAATTTGAAGTCTTACAAAATGCATAAGACTAAGGAAGAAAGTCCTATTTTTCCTGTTTTGAGGACTGCCCTGGTTTCCGGGAGGGATGGGGTTAATTCTCCCCTGGCTCTAGCAGGGGCACAGCTATTCCGCCCCTATGAGCCCTGCCCAGGGGTTGGCAGGGAGCTGGCCGGGAAGGGGAGGGGAGACAGGGAGGGGGGGGCGGTGCAGGATGGGCGACGGTCCGGGGCTGCGGTTGGTCGGTGGGGGGTCGGTATAGTAATAGCGTATCCTTCTCCATCCGTGTTACTGTTACACTTTTCCTTGTTCTACTTGTTCTGTTAAACATTTTTTTTGTCCCAGCCCACGAGTTTTGCCCCTTTCTCCCTCCCTCCCGCTGTGGGGTGTTAGAGTGAACAGGGCTGCCGTGTGGTTCTTCATTGCCGTCTGAGGCTACAAGGATTTTAATAGCCTAGTATTGTACACTGTTGTTAAAAACACATACGTCTAGAATGCATATTCACTGGATATTTCTATAAAATTTTTATACGCAAGTTAAAATGCAATTAAAATTCCCTTTCTGTTCAAAGGAATTACCCTCATCACATCACCTACTTTTCTATCATCTCTTTTCATAAAATCATAAAATGGTTAGAGTTGGAAGGGGCCTTAAAGATGATCGAGTTCCAACCCCCCTGCCATGGGCAGGGACACCTCCCACTAGACCAGGTTCCTCAAAGCCCAGTCCAGCCTGATCTTGCACAGTTCCAGGGATGGGGCATCCATGACTTCTCTGGACAACCTGTTCCAGTGTCTCACCACCCTCACAGTAAAGAATTTCTTCTTAATGTCTAATCTAAATCTATCCTCTTTCAATTTAAAACCATTACCCCTTGTCCTATCATCGCACTCCCTGATATCTCCATATCTTTCCTGTAGGCCCCCTTTAGGTACTAGAAGGCTGCTATACGGCATACCCAGAGCCTTCTCTTCTCTAGGCTGAGGAACCCTGTCCTGGTTTGAGGTAAAACAAACCAATTTTCTGTTTTACAGTTTTACTTTCTTAGCTAGGCCTCTTCTAACTAGCTAAACTCTGAAATTAACAGCACATTGTTCAGAGCTGTTCCGTCTCACAGTGATAAGACCTGATTATACCAAGGGATGGTATGCAGAGAGGCCCTTGTTTAGACTTATTGCTGGAAGAACCAAGGTCAGATAATTTTCAGCATTTGCCCGTTGGAGGGTCCCACCTTCAAGGAGGAGCGGACAGGACAGGTGACCCAGAACGGACCAACAGGGGTATTCCATCCCATCAGCATCATGCCCTGTATAAAAGCTGAAGAATCAACAGGTCAACTCCTCTTTGTTTGCCCCTTCGCCCCTTCTTCGATGGCTGACATCCAAGGAGGACTCTGCCTGTTCGTCTGCCTTTGATCCTGATCCGAGCGTTCCTGACTCCAGATCTGGCTCCTGTCGATCACCGGGTCCAGTTTGGGACTTTTCCTGAAGCCTGCTGGTGACGTGGTCGTCATCCTGGGAGCTTGATACGGTTTTGTATATACTGTATACTCCCTTTTTCCTAATTTTCCTTTTTATTATATTACTTATATTTTCATTAAAGTAGTTTAGTTTGTTCTAAACTCTTGAATCTCTTTAACTCCTTCCTCTCCTCTCTGACCAAAGGGGGGGAGGGGGGGACATCTGTCACTCAGGTTTTGGTGAATTTAGCTGAAACCACGACAAACCCAAACTCATTTAAGTGCTTCACCCCTCTGATCATCTCTGTGGTCCTCCTCTGGACCTGCTCCAACAGGTCCACGTCCTTCTCGTCAGGAGCCTCAGAGATGGACACAGTATTCTAGGTGGGGTCTCACAAGAGTAAAATAGAGAGGAAGACTCACCTCCCTTGACCTTCTGGCCATGCATCTTTTGATGCAAGCCAGTACACTGCAGGCTTTCTTGACTACAAGTGTACTTGCTAGCTCTTTTTGAGCTTCTCATCAACCAACAGCACACATCCCAGTATTGACCCCTGAGGAATGGTATTCAGCACTGGTTTCCATCTGGATATTGTGTCATTGACCAGAACTCCTTGAGTGTGACCATCCAGCCAAGTCCTTATCCACTAAGTGGTCCGTCCATTGAATCCATGTCTCCCTATTTTAGAGACAAGGATGTTGCAGGACGGTGTCAAAGGCTTTGCACAAGTTCAGGTAGATTATGTCAGTCACTCTCCTTTTACGCTGTATGTTGTAACCCCATCACAGTAGGCCAACAAATTTGTGGGACACAAGTTTTCTTTAGTGAAGCTGTGTTGGCTGTCACCTATCTCCTCCTTATTTTCCATGTGCCATAATATAGTTTCCAGGAGGATCTGCTCTGTGATCTTGCTAGGCACAAAGGTGAGACTGACCAGCCTGCAGTTCCCCAGGTCTTCCTTTTTAAAACCAGGGATTTTGTTTCCCCTTTTTAGTCAGTGGGAACTTCACTGGACTGCCATGACTTCTCAAATCGGATGCATAGTGGCTTAGCAACTTCAACCACCAGTTCCCTAAAGACCCACAGATGTATCTCATCAGGTCCTGGGGATTTGTGCACTTTCAGGTTCCTCAGATGGTTTCCAACCCAGTCTTCTCCTGTAGTGGGCAGTCCTTCATTCTCCCAGTCATGCTTTCTGTGTCTTGGGTGGTGTCAATAGAGCACTGGCTGGTGAAGACTGTGGCAAAAAAGTCATCGAGTACCTCAGCCTTTTCCATATCTTGGCTAACCAGGCCTCCTTTTTTGTTCTGAAGAGGATGCACATTTTCCCCAGTCTTTTTATCACAAATATACCTGTAGAAGCTTTTCTTGTCACCCTTGATGTCCCTGGCCAGATTTAACTCTATCTGGACTTTAGCTTTCCTAACCTGGTCCCCAGGTGCTTTTTTTTTTTCAATTTCCTTTCTCCTTTCCTTCCTTTCCTTCTCCTTTCTCAACAGAAAAAAATAAACAGTTCAATGAATGTAATTTCCTTTTTAGATATCCAATCTTGTTATTAAAGGTTGAGGGTGATTGGAAAAAAAAAAAAAAACCAGAAAAGAAAAAAGGAAAAGGAAAAAAAAGGAATAAAAAGAGGAAACTTTTTCTAATTTAAAATATATTTATGCCAAGCTTTTTCTTCTACATTTACTGGGTAAATTTGAACCAGTGTTTGCAAGCTGTTTTCAATAGAGCTGTTGAAGGGTGTCAGAAAGAGTATACTAGCAAGACTACTAAATCAATACTATAAGGACTGCAAAGTCAGAACCAACGCCAGCAAACCCAGAGAAAGGACGCCTGAATTATTAAAAAGAAGAAAAGCAAGAGGGAAAGTTAATTTGTATCATAACCAGGTCACTGTACTAATCATGATTTCAAACCCATGTAACACTACCTCTTGCTTTATTGGCCTGGTAATTGTTTCTGGTCACGCCATAGATAGAAGAATAATGCCTATCTAGAAATGTGATCAGTCTAGAAGTGATACTAACTACTTACTGTCCACACAATTAAATAATTCAATGTAATTTCAGATACTCTAGTTTCCAGAACGGTTTGGTCAGAGGTAAGACAATATTAACTGCTCTGCAAAATCAGAGGAAGGGAAGGAAATTTTCCACATCAGAGAAAAACTAGCCAACAATGCTTTAATTCTACTGCTTACTTGTTGCATCTTTACCAAAAAAACCCCACTGTTCAGCTATCAAATATATTATGATTGCTCTAGAAGCGAAGGTGGCATTTCTTAATACAAGCTCTCTGGCTTCTTACACACCCCACAAGCACGTGGTAAATTAGACATGCATGCTGTTTGGTCCTGGCAGAATTTGCAAGTGTTAACAGAAAAGCTGAAGGCTGCTGAGTGCTAGAATTACACAGTAAAATATAGTAGGGAACATTTATCAGTCTCAAGGTGTATTTTTTATTTTCTCTTTGTGATACGAATGCAATGTTCTTCTCATTGTTATTGTGAAAGTTTTTTTGATGGGACTAGTAACAATAGCACTTGCATTCATTTTAATTGCTGACTATAAATATATAGCATGATTACTATAAGTACACTGATGGAAATGATAACGATCATTCAATTTGAAAAGCACCTTTCTCACCATGCTCTTCAGTGCTACAGAAGTAGTTATATAATGCATTAATTATGACTTCAGTGTCTCCATGATAAGGGGCAAGATGACACTTTGTGTGTGATGTAATATCACCCATAATTACATTGTCATCCATCTAAATCTAAGGTATAGTTTCACAAAAATTATATTTTGGAGGTCAGTGGTGCCTGCATTCACACTGTGTTCCTAAAATATCTTCCATCCGCTATTTGATAACTGGTACAATTACTTTAAAATAACACTTTATGTTTCCGTAGAGCTGTGTAGGTGAATATTTTACTGCTCTGAAACGCATCAGTGAAAGAACCATCTCACTATCTTTTTGTGTTTCATATTATCATCTTCCCTAGAATGGGGAAGATATCAGTAATTTATCCAGGACATGGCAAGAAATTCTGAGCAAAGCTGGGATTACAATTAAATCTTTCCTCATCCTCTGCTTTTAACATTAGGCTTATTTTATTCTCATTCATTAGAAGGTCTAGTTAGAAATCTAATTTTAAAATTATTTTTTTTGCGTATATCATGCTCAGTGTATAATTTAATATCAACTTAAATGTTTTTAATGACAAAAAATAACCCGAGACATGCTTTGTAAACAATAGACAACATTTATCTCATCAAGTTCTGCTCATGAGCAAAGTATTACGAGCACCACTGACTTCCTCATGGATTTTTCTTTCACACTATTTTTTCCTTTTGTTTTTCTTGTGTGTGCATGCATGAATCTAATAAGAAGTCTTTGCACATAATAATCAAAATATCTCTCAGTTATGGTGACCAACAGCCATGAGGAATATTTCAATAAAGTAATTTTGTCCTCAGAAAATCCCATTTTCCTCAAACTAATCCTTTTTGCTGTGGTGGATTGTTTAAATGCAATACTTTTGGGAAGGTGTCACAGGTCTTGGATGGAACATCTGGCAAGGAAGAGAGAAAAAGTGAGATCCCAGAATAATAAGTGATCAGGTAGGAAGGGTATTTAAGTGGGAAGTAGAAGACCTTGATTAAATTCCTTAATGCTTTCATACTTTCTATGCCCTCTCAATTCAGTGAACAGAGTTACAGTGCTATGTATCATGACCACCTAGGAACTTTCCTAAAATTCCAAATGCCCTAGTGAGTTGGAAAAAATATTTGCTTTTCAGTTCTCCCTCTAAAGAATGAAGGTAAATTTTTTTACAGGATTAAAAGTGACAGCAGCTCATATTCCTATGGTTTTAATATGCACTTTAAAACATGAATGAAATTTAAAATTAAATCTGATTAAATTAAACTTCTGCCAAGGAACTGGGGTTATTTTGCAAAACAAATATTTGTGTCATGGTCTCAAAAAAGAACGAGATAAAGAAGAAACTCCCTTTATCATGCTTTAAGTCCTAGATGAAGTTTGCAATGAAAGCTGTATGTTCCTGAAATCCTGTGCCTTGGGTGAGATAGGTTGCTTTTATAAATTGAAGTATATTTAATCAAAATAAATTTGTTTTGCTTTCAGGTAGCTACACTATGCTCCATCAATGTAATGAGGTCACGGTTGAACTTAATTAATTTTACATGGTTATACTGTTTCCTTTTTAACTTCTGGTTGTACTAGTGAGTGCAAATAACATTGATGTATGGTGCAAACTTTCAAACCTACCTTGAATGACAACCCTAAGGTAAAATCTTGAAGGTGAAGAATTTGCCTAAATTTCTGAAAATCTTTGGACCACCCTATATGAGATCAATTTATTGGAAATGGAAAGCATTGGTGGATCCTTGTTCAGTACAAGGATGTCAGTTCCATACTGATTTCATTAAATTCCATAGGGATTTTTTTGTTAAAGGTGTTAAAGGCCCTTTGTTTGGGCCTTCTCTGTCATTCTACTTTCAAAACATTTAACAAGCAAAAAATAACAATAAAATGTTGAAAATATTAATTTTGAACCTAGTTTTCCAGGTTCTCATTTTCACTTGTGAATGAAATCGGATTTTCTTCCCACAAATATCAGCAACCAGTACTATGGAAGGTAAGAATTTTTGCTTTGATTACAAGAAGGTCAATATACTGTTTAGTATGCAAATTCATGAAGGGCTGAGAGATAGTTTTCTGAGTCTATTAATCCTGGCTGCATAGGCATTTAGCTTGAAACGAAGGAGTAGAACTGAATAAGACTCAAATTAAGATCTTTGTGTCAAATGGAGATATGTGTCCCAGGACTTTGAGATAGCTGAAGGAACTGAGGACACTTTTTCATTTCTGGCCAGCTGCCTTAACTGTCACACTGCCCTTCCCTCACTTTTCCCCTCAACCTCCCACAAACCCAAAGAACCCTTTTTAAACAGACATATTTCAGCGTAAAAGGACAACTACTGCCTTGTATTGTGTTCATCATATACATGAAACTGAATTTAAACCTCAACATAACTTAGGTGAGTGTGGACAGACTACAATTCACTTAATGTTTCTGTTTATATTCAATGATATGGAGGAAGTTTTAGTTCAAATAGTTTTGACCAAATTTAGGAAATTTAAGGCAATATTAAAAAAAAAAAATCTCTGAATCATTCCCTTTGACTTATATGACTATTTTTCACCGAAGGCTTCCTTTAGATATGAAAATAAGTGGTAAAATTCTTTCCCTTAGCCCCAAGTTGAGCAGTGGGTGCTATTGTAACATGCTTTAATAGTACAGGGGAAGTGCAAGATGATTCTGAAAGGTAATATAAAAATAAAGCCACACGTGTCTGGAGTATTCATGCTAGAGGAGAACTGAACCTCGGTGTGTAGCTTCTACAGCAAATACCCCAGCCATTTCATTATTACAATAGGAGGTTGTACTAACTGCGAGTCCACCACCACACCAGAACGCAATTCTTCCTGAGTTTTATGAAGGCCTCGTTCCTGCTGGTATATAGAAATCAAGTTGAAAATGCCTGTTGTTTTAGGGCCTCCACTGGTTTTGTCTAATAATTATCTTAATTTGTGGAGCATGGTGGGGCTTGCAGAACAGCCAACATCCATTTTCTGGGGCTTCAGAATTTCTAAAAATCAAGGGATTTTTGAATAGGACTCAGTAACTCTAACTGTAGAGATCTTGATCTGAATTTGTGACTCTGAATTCCCTCTAAAGCAAGTAGAAACCCATAGACAATATGAAGGAGTGATTTGACTAATCTATTTTAGGTGTCTTCTTCAGCAGATGAAATGGACCCTACAGGTCTCTTCATTTTGAATATACTGGAGTTTAGGCTACTGTAGATGTTCACATGGTGAAATTTAGGGACCTCTTGGGTCAGAAAGGAGCTACATGCTTGCTTTTGGAAATTCTGTCAAAACACTCATTAAACATCAATGCTTTAACTTGCAAATTTGCATTTGGAAATCTAAAGATCAAATTACCATCATGTCTCTCAGAGGAATGAAGGTCCTGTTAGATTTCTGCCTAACTCAGAAGTTCTGAGTAGATGATTTAGAACTAAGTTATAGTGTATTTTTCTATCACCCTAATTCCTGCCCAACTTTTAGATTCATTCAGTTCTAATTAGTTTAAATAGTGGTTGGAGTGAATACACTAACTGTAAACCATCTGTCTGTTGATGGCTTACAGAAGAAAAGTACAGTTAGGGGTAAAGTTCAAAAATAAATTTCCTCTAAAACTGTCTTTCCAATATTTGCCTCCTCATTGTAATGCCTTATCTTGTACTTTCATTTTTCTTTGTTGGATACCCGTGTCTTCTGATTTAGTAATTGAAGAATGTCATTATGCTAACAATGCATTGAGATAAAAGATTTTTACCACAGGAAAAAAAAATACTAAGAAAAAGTGATATTGAATCCTTTTGCACAACTTTCAAGGCCATAAATTGGCATACTTGGGAAAGTTTTCTTTTTTTATTGTTCTTTTCTTTTTAAAGATGAATATAATAGTCACAAAAAAATCTTAAGACTAACAGGAATAGATATTTTCAGTACCCAGTCTCCCTCAGAATTTACATCTGTTCTTTTCCAAAAAAATGATGTGGTTCTCTGGTGCACTTTTAAATTCCTGATGGATAATGACCTTTAGTATATATAAAATGGTAAATGCAGAATTATATGATACTTTAGCAACTATGACTAATGCTGAAAATATTGAATTGAATTATGATTAGGTGAAATATTGTAATCCATTAAGTAAAATGATCTGGTTTTAATCCACTGAAAGGATGTATGAAAACACTGTGGTATAACTTGGATAATATACACAGCTTCTAGATGAAGAGGACACTAATGTCACAGAGAAGAACTTGAATAGGATCAGGTTAATTCAATAAAAAAATACAAGAAAGAAAAAAAAAAGTTGCTTTAAAGAAGAAACCTCACTGTTCTTTTTTGTTCTCATATGAGTCACTGAAAACTGTAATTGTACCTGTAATCTCTGACTTTGAGAAACCAGCATGCCATACTGCTTTTAATTCAAGTTCACTGCAAGAAAGGAAAGATGAGCTCATAAAAAGACCTTTCTTCTGACTTTAAGTCTAGATAATTATAGAAGAACAAGAAAACATTTATTGTTCTTTCTGATATGCTTCATGAGTCTTCCAGTCCACAGAGCTACTTGGGAGGAAATACGGACTAAATCCACAGGAGGACACATGAATCCATAGCTTTCATATGGGACAACTCATTCTCTAGTCCCTCTGGTCAATACCTTGGAACTAGGACATTGATCTAGTTCTACATTCATAGATCTTGATCTACAATCTACAATGTACTGGAAAACCAGGCTATCATGAGAAGAATACACTAAAATGTAAAGAAAACATACTGTTCAAATAATTGTTTGCCCCATCTGATCAGAATTTTCTTTTCTTTTCTTTTTTTTTTTTTTTTTTTTTTTTTTTTTTTTTTTTTTTTTTTTTTTTAATTATCTTCTTGTCCTTATTTATCCTTGGTTTACAAGAGGGAGTTTCATTTGAAGTATAGCCTGGATGAGCAGACAGTGTGGTGGATTGAACACTTGGCCGAACAGCTGGGCACTAGGTGGTTGTGGTCAGTTGCACAAAGTCTAGCTGGGGGACAGTAAATAGAGGGTCCAGTCTTGAGTTCAACATCTATAATGATCTGGGTGAGAGGGATGAGTGTACTCTCAGCAAGTTTGCTGGTGACACAAAGCTTGCAGGAGTGGCTGATAAGCCATAGAGTTGTGCTGCCATCCAGAGGGACCTTGACAGGCTGGAGAAATTGGGTGACTGGAACCTCATGAAGTTCAATGTAGGGAATTGTAAAGTCTTGTTCCTGGGAAGGAACAACCCCATGTACCAATAATGCCAGGTACCATGCAGATGGAGAACAGGTAGGCAGAAAAGGACCTGAGCGTCCTTGTGAAAAACAAGTTGACTGTGAACCAGCAGTATGTATCTTTATGTCAAAGAAGGCTAATGGTATCTTGAGCTGTGTTAGGGGGATTGTTGACAGCAGATCAAGGAATGTGATCTCTTTTTGGCACCAGTGAGACCATACTTGGAGTCCTGTTTTCTTTTCAGGGCTTCTCAGTACAAAAGAGAGATGGAACAACTAGAGAGAGTTCAGCAAAGGCCCATAAAGATGCCTAATGGGCTGGAGCATGTGTCCTATGAAAAAAGGCTGAGAGAGATGGGACTGTTCAGCCTGGAGAAGAGAAAGCTCGAGGAGGGGCTTTTCTCAATGTACATAAATACCTGGAGGGAAGGTGCAAAAATGATGGAGCTTTTCTCAGTGGTGCCCAGGGACAGAACTGCAGTTAACAGGCACAAATTGAAGTTAAAGATGATATTCCCTTTGAATATCAAGAAACACTTGGTTTTTTACTGTGAAGATGACTGGGCACTATCACAGTTTGCCAGGATAGGTTGTGGAGTCTCCATCCTTGGAAATAATCAAGGATGACATGGTCCTGGGCAAACAGCTCAATGTTGCCTTGCTTGAGAAGGGGTATTGGGCCAGATAACCTCCAGAAGTCCCTTCCATCTTCAGTGATTCTGTGATTCTTTGACTCTCACTTAGATTTGGATGTTCAGTCATGTGTACTGCACTGGCCAATCCTTTTTTCCCCAAAGAAAATTGTGGCTTCTTCCTTTTATTCTCTTACTCAGTGGTTCTGCAAATTACCTGAGATGTGAGAGATCTGTTCCTGATACAATCTACTGATGTCAAAATTGTTTAGGTAGCATTCTACAGGGTATTTTGGGACAGAACTCTCTAGCAAACTCCAATGAAGCTGTTAACTTTATATGCAATACCATTGAGTCAAAGAAAGCAAATAGGAGAAAAGCTTGTTAGAGTCCATTGGTCAGATCATTCACACAAAGATCATTGAAGATCTACTTCCTAAGCCAATTTTTAGCAAATCCAATGGAAAGATCCAGGGTGTCAAATAATTTTGGACTGGGAAAGAGTTTATGAAGCTTTGGGCATACATCTTGGATTTTTGGTAGCTAAACAGAGCGTAAGAAAATGAAAACTTTTAGTAAGTCTATCAGCTGATGAAATAGTACTGAATACACTTCTTGTTAACCATTTCAAAAGGAAATAAGTACAGAACCAAGCTACAGCCCAGCCAACACTGCAAAGGATGACAGGGCTCAGAAACTATGGTCAGACTCTCAGTGCTTCTGTACTTATTTTTCTCTTTACTCATGATTGTACAGTCTCTCAAGAAGTGCTTTTACATGCGGAACAATAGATGAAGCACTTCACAGTATCTGCAGACAAACTTGTTGGATTGCTTCCTCCTGTCTCTTCACTGTGTGTGGGATTTACTGATTGCACAAGATGTTTTTACTTGATGTGAAGGATGGTTATTACTGTAGAGGTTATTTAGGCTTTAATTACTCATTTCCCTTCATTCCCTCTCTCTTAATCTTATCCTTTTCACTAATGTTTTCATTATTCCTTCCTTTAGAAAAATCAATTAGTATTCCAGTCTGTAATATAGCAACTATAAATGTATTCCTTTATTTATCCATCCACAAAGGAAGAACCTAATTTGATACAAAAATCAGCAGCAAATTAGAAACTTTAGCTGTCATCAAACAAAGGAATAGAGACAGACAAGCAGAGAAAGAGCCTCACGGTTACTATTCTTTCCCAGTAGATAAGAGATCTGAACTCTATTTAATATTTAATAGTTTATTCGAAATACAACAGCAGTAAAAGAGATTAAGAACATCCAGCTACACTAAATAAAGTAATAGTATTAAGGTATTATATGGGTTTAAATAACGTGCAAAGAAAGAATATGAATACAGGTCTCGCACAGAGAGGGAGAAAAATAAGTAAATAGGATAAATAATAAAGAAGACAGCAGTACTATCTTCACTTCTGTCAGTGCTCCTTTGCTTTTGTGTTGGGATAGTTGTGTGTGGAAACTCTAAACTTAGTGGCTTTCTTACTGTAACAGGACCTTGGAATTCCTTTTTTTTTTATATGGGGATGTATCCATCCGGTCCCATCCAACATGTTTCTGACTTCTTTCCAAATGAGAAAGTGCCTATTAAAATTTAAGCATACTTAATGGATGCACACAGGTTTTTGGTTGGTTGGTTTTTTTTTTTTTTTTGTTTTTTTGTTTTTTTTTTTTTTTTT
>VZRU01008732.1:79716-93415 GCA_013398155.1 Pedionomus torquatus
CCTTCCCTTCCCTTCCCTTCCCTTCCCTTCCCTCAAAAGGGCTTACACTGCCTTTTATTGTCTTTAATATGTTTCAGATAGGTCAAATCGCTTACTATGCTGGACTTTTTATTTTTTAGTTCCTTAAAGATGATGGAAAGTGACCAAAACTCCGTAACACTGTGTAAAACCTTTCAATTTTACAGTAGCTTTTGTTGACCATTACCTGAAAACAGTTTGTAAAAATTGCATGTCCTGTGAAGATAGATTTCATGTATTAAATTGTTTTTTTCACCCAGGTCATCTTGTAGAACACTCAATTCAAAAGTGTCCTGAATTCAAGTGCATTATTTCTAAATAGTCTTTATCTTCAAAGTAAAAGGGTTCGCCTGATTTTGCCTATGATTTTCTGCTATTTGCTGAAAGGTAATGATTCTATAAGCTGTTGTGCTCTATTTGATCCGTGCAACAGTTCAAAATCTTACTAGGAATCTATGCATTTTTTTTTAGGCTGGAAGGAATTTTTTTTTAACTCCCTCTCTGCATAATTTTACATACTGCTTTTGTCATTCCCGTGGAGCGTTTCTTATTGCACATACAACTTCCATTGGAGAACTGCATACTCAGCACACTGCAATCTATCACCTGCAGACTCAGGAAGATAGAGGAGGAAGGAGACTCCTTTCATTGCCTCTGTCTGCTATATTTCATTCTTTTTCAAGATTTGTGGGATTTCATTTTTATAAACAGCAAGTGAAATGTGTCAAAAAAAAATAAAAATGTGTCAGTTCTGTCAAATGCAGCTGTCTCCATCACTTCATGGAAATTTGCTTCCACACTTTACAAAGACTGAAGTAAAACCCAAACGCACATAAACATTTCTGTACTTAGAAAAGAAAAGGAACCTGTCTTCATGTGCATAGAGGTCATGTACTCCACAACACTTCAGAGCGCTTGCCATCCCTTCTAACTGGGAAATACAATACCTGGCTGTCTCTTGTTCTAGTATATAGACTAGATTCACTCTATTTCATAGAAACATAGAATGGTTAGAGTTGGAAGGAACCTTAGAGATCATCAAGTTCCAAGCCCCCTGACCTGCCATGGGCAGGGATACCTCCCACTAGACCAAGCTGCTGGCCTTGAATTGGGGCATCCACAACTTCTTGGGACAACCTGTTCCAGTTGTCTCACCACGCTCACACTAAAGAATTTCTTTCTAGTATTTAATCTAGATTTCCCCTTTTTCACTTTAAAACCCCTCATCCTATCAGTACACTCCCTCATAAACAGTCCTTCCTCATCTCTACTGTAGACCCCCTTTAGGTACTGGAAAGCTGCTATAAAGTCACGCTGGAGCCTTCTCTTCCGCAGACCGAACAACCCCAACTCTCTCAGCCTATCTTCATAGCAGGGGTGCTCCAGCCCATGAGACCATCTTTATGGTCCTCTGCTGGTCCCATTTAATTTGAGAGATTTAACTTACATACCTTCATGAGGGTCCTGCTGTAATGTCTTTCTAGAGTGAACTGGGAGCAATGCAGGCACTGTCAGCCTTATGCATTCTCAGTAAGTGGCTTTTAGAGTTGCCTTGACCACCGAAGCAATCTTAGATTTGTGCACTCCTAACTTGTTTATAAAGATGCCTGAAATGTAGGTTGAAATGTAGGTTGTGAGCTGGGAATCACTTGTGACTCGCCATTTCTGGCTGTTACTAAAACTTAAATCTCTGCCTTTTGTAGTTTTTAATTTCATTAAATTTCAAGCTAAAATTTAAGAATGTTTTTGAAAAAAACACTATATACTAGCAAAGTCTGTGAAAACCATATTAAGAGGAAAATAATGAAAAGATTTGTAATGCATTTATGACATTTTATCGTAGCTGATAATAACAGGCAAAAAAAAATGTATTGCTTTTTATAGATGTAACTTTTTTTTTATTTCAAAAGCTAAAATTGTGCAAAAAAAAATTTTGGGGATTTTATTCCAACATTTTGTAAGTGATCCAAATGTTGTTCCTTACACCATTTGTCCAACGCATTCTATCAAATAAAATTGCTGTTGAATAAATGGATGTTGAAAGATTCATATTCAATATAAAACAATATTGATACATTTACAAACCCAAATACTCTGACCCTTAACATTACATTTTTTATGTCTTCAGAGCAGCTGTAATGAGGATGCACAATGTTGGGCAATTTGGGTTTTGCATATTAAACTACAGTTTAATATAAACATTTGAAGACTTCTAAACTGGATTTACATTAGCGAGAGATGAGACTATTAACCTCCTGAAAGGAGAGCAGCAAAGACTCTGAGGTTGTGTCCTAAGCACATACAGCTGAAGGTACTGAATTGTTTTCAATTATCTCTGCGTATAGTGAAAAACACTCTTGAGGAGCTTAATACATTAGCTACGTTATATTGAACTTACAAGATAGAATTGTACTCCAAAACATTTATTTTTCCTGCATGCTTGTATCCTTTATTGCTTTTTCAGATATTCACATATCTATCATTTAGGTGCATAACATCATATAGATGATGTTTCTGAAAATGAAATTCAAACTCAAATATAAGCCAGTTAAAGATGAGTATTCACGTGTTCTTAGTTAAGCTAAACTTAGCCTAGTAAACAGAAATAAATAAAAGAGAACACCACGACAGCTGTGTGGTGCTTGATTTTCTTTTACAACTTATAAGAACATTCCCCCCCACACACACTCCCGCCTTCAAAACACATAGATGACTTCTAAATAGATATGCAAAGCAGCCATTTGAAGATATTTCAATAGGAAACATCTACAGGATCTATACCGTGTTACTGCAGTGGTGTATCAGAACCCTCTTCTTACTACTGTAATGAAATGTTTAATCTGTTTATAAATGCGAAGAGGAAGGTTATCTTATCATTATGCATTTTAGGAAAGTGAGCACGGAAGCATGTCTGGTATCTGTGCATTGTCACAAAAAAAAATAATCTCATTTCATTAACAGCATTCACTGGGAACATGTCACAGTATCAACTTTTATTTTGACTGAGAAGATGCAAATGTTTCTAATAAGATCTTTTTGTCCTGAGTTAGCAAAAATGAATGCACCCGATGTAATAACACTACAGAAAATCATCATGAAAAGAGGATGCTGTTATCATAATGAAACAGACACTTTAAAGATATTCTACCCAAAGCCTTTATTTCTCTGTACAATGTTGACCTGCTGACAATGAAAATCAGTTTTTAATGTATTTTGTGTTAGCACTTTGTGTCAGGAAATCCCAGTGCTCTGCAACAAGCCCTCGTATTTATAGGTTAAGAAAAAGGATGAGATACTGCTGAAAAGGGACTATTAACACTGCTGATAATACACAGCAAATCCAGTAGATCTGGAACAATTCTTGATATTGGTTTTGACCACTTCTTTTTGTTTCCCACATGAAATATTTGTAAAGGGCCCTTCCATTTTAGCTGCATTTATTTGTTCTTGTCTTCTGCTTTTTTCTACTTCAGTCTCTCCTGAAGTAAAACATAACCTGAAAAGCAGTTCTGTTTGGAACTCTGATTGGCAGTCAGACCCTTTATAAAAACAGTCTACAGAAAATAGAGCCTTAGGCAGAGGAAGACCAACTTCTACCAGGTAACTGTCTTGAGACTGCAATTTTAATGGGATTACAGCACAAATAAAGAGAATAGGGCAAAACTATGAGGAGACAAATACCTCTGGAAAAGGTCTATGATGTTACTGTTTCAAAGTTTCAATTTTTTTTTTTTTTTAAATAACACAAGATACTCTTCATGGAAGGAAGTGCACAGGACTGTTTTCCCTAGTTTTGTCCCACTCAACCCCCACTGATTATTTAAATAAAAGTTTTGAAAGTACTTGGAGCACCATTTCAAGCCCAAATATCTTCAGTTCCTTGGAATTCTCCTCTAGTAGGCATGCATCGTTGTGCTTGGAAGATTTTTACATTTGAGCCTTTGCATTAAATACAATAAATTAGTTTCCAAAGGAGGGTTGGGGAGTGTCCTTACCAAAAGATGCCTTTAGCAACCCCTCTAAATACACAACTGAGACCACTCTCTGAATGATGACACAATTTTCTCACCTCATGAGTGAATGCTCTGCCATCATATAAATCATATAAAACATCTGCTTTTATTGTGTTCTATACGTGTCACTTGCATGCAACATTTTGGTTAAGAAAAAAAAAAGAGAAGGATAAAATCATGAGAGTATTTAGACAGTGAAATAAAAATGGATGGAGCCTTGCAAACGATAACAATGTGTTTGAAGGACAGATTTAAAGTCATGTGAGCTCCAGGCACCCACACTGACTGCAGGTATCTTCCTCCTCAACATGCTGTCTGTTCTGGTGCTGAGACATGGATTTCACTCCATGCATTATGATGTTTGGGGGAGCACTTAGCCCTGCAGCCTGTAGTTCACTCCATGGCCTAAATTTCTCTTCCTTGACTGAAACTGTGAAATTGTAGTTACGCTGAGTTATCTGTAAACTTAGTGGAGAGAAGTAAACAACTCTAGTTGTTTACTTACCAAACATCTAAATTGCCTACGAAAAATGATTCTCTATCTCTCTGCTCACAGAAGAGGGCATAGATGGCTCCACTAAATAACCAAAATAAGATGGGATTAATTTTGGCCTCAGGGTTTATCAGTTAGGTATGATAGTCCTTACATCTTAGACTTGCAGGTGTTTATTTGGCTCTGATGCTAAGGATCAGATGCCTCTGTATGATCTGCGTTTTATGTTCCCATCATAGCCTGTCAAGCTCTACTCAGCAGAGCTGCAAGGTTGACACAGTTGATGTGTCACTACCAGTGGGATGTACATGTCTCAATAGTTTCTTCACCTCATTTTATGTGCTGCTTTGCCGTCTTGGTGTGTAGATACTACTCTAGAAAGGCAAAAGTCTTCCTGACAGCCCTGTGCAGGAGTTCAAGATGCTCAAGGGCATTCTAGATAGCACTTGACATTAAGTTTCAGAACAGCAAAACCTCACCTTGAATGCTTACTTTAGAGTAAGCTGAAGCACTCTCTAGTGCTATTGACTTAGATTCGTAGCTCACTGGTCAATACCTGTCTGTAGACATTTCAACATAGATGTGTGAATATGGAGCACAATCACATCAGAGATTCACTTCATCGCACACAGGTGTTTAGTAAGACCCTCCTTAAATGTCCAAAGCATCCACACTGGGCTGGCAGATATGGTAGTTCATCGATAGAAAGCCTGTGCCCTTCCAGACTGGCAACTGGAGGCCGGGTGGCACACCTTAAGGAATCTCAAATAGCACTAGATACTGACACATAAGCAGAGAAATCAAGCATCTTTGCTCTTGTTCTGTATAAAGAGGTAAAAGTTCTCACTTCAGTGACTTGCTCTGATAATGAGTATTTAACCAAAACTTTGATGATGGTAACTAAGACAAAAAAGTTAGGACAGAAGACTGAATTTACAATGCTGGGCCACCAGGAGCAGAGTAATATCTAACTTGATGCTTAAAATGCAAGTCCCCTCAATGTGAACACAGTTTAAATGATATCATATAATTTATTTCTGTTAAATAACTACTACTTACCATCAGCATTAGCTAGACACAGGAAAACCTGCAACTCATACAGTTGAGCATATATTTGTTTTCACGAGCAGTGGAAGGAATGACTGAATGCATCATAAATGATTAATTATTTCTTCCTTCAGAATGATGTTTTCTTAGCACCTGTTCAAAGTACTCCATCATCAGATGTACTTAGGAGTTGAAATTTGTCCTTTAAAATTCATTCCCTGATGAAGCTGGAATGAATATACAGCAGAAATCACTGAAATATCTCTATTCAGTATGTTAGAAAGAGCATGCAGCCTGTAGATCTGTGCGGATAAGAATGCAAGTATTTTTCTCTTCTATAATGAGAAAAACATAGCTGCTTAACTTTGGTTTTGAGCCAAAATCTTTGAATCTCTCCCTCTCAGAATGCAAATGGCAGTTTTATCTTATCTGCTGGTTCAGTCTGGTAGAGAGAATGAAAGGAAATAGCAACACTGCCTACACAGGTATTTTTGCACATACTTTAACTCACAAAACTACAAATAATAACATGTTGCCAGCCATTTGAACTTTCATAACTCTGAGCAACATGTTAGGAACCTGTAAGTTAGAAGCTTTTAAATAGTTACCTCGGAACATTTCCCACAGTATTAAAACAAAGCATAAAACTAATTCCTGCAACTTTTACCTGTCTGAGCCACTGCTATTCATTCAAGAGATATAGGACCCTACTCTACAAGAAGTGGCGATGCTGAATATCTTTATTTCCACTTAAAATTTCACTGGACATTTCCTTTACAATCAAATTGCTTTGGTATGGAAGATGAATGCACTTAGCTCCTCAAACCCCAGCTCTGAGGGAGAGCTGTCTAAATCAAAGTTCTGCATTTCAGCCAGCTAATATTTCATAATTAATAGCTTTGCTTTGTTTTCCCCTGTAAGTTACATGGCTGAGAAGGAAGGTACAATGGCTGTGAGAAGCTGGTGACAAGCACAGTGCAGGGAAGGTGGCTGTTACCTTCCTGCGCGGCTCTGATAATACACCCGAATCGTGAAAAGAAACACTCTGCATATTCAATTGATGATTTCTTTGTGGCAGAGAAGCTGCGTATCTCAATTTATGCCAGACTGCGAGGTGGTTTTGTGATGCAGGCCACTGCTCCCTGAGAGTTCATCGCTTTGAACCAGGGAGTGAAATGCCAGTCATGAATTACACATCCTCTTAGTACTCTGGAGTATTTTAATGAAACCTTCCCAAAATAGCAGTTGGGGCAGAAAACTTACAATGAAACCCCAGTCAGCAATAAGGGGTTTGTCATTGCATTTGAGGAGGCCAAGTTTTACTCTAACACTGTACCTCTGATTGGATGTCTTAATTAAGATTGTGGGAGCTTTTTACATTGTCCTCAGTGGACGTTGGCACAGTCGCACATTTGATCCTTGGTATTGAAAAATGGACTTAAAAGGCCAAACAAGATTGTTTTCCGAGTTTTGACACAAGAAAAATCAACATGCTCCAATTCCCCTTCCACATTTTCAAATCTCATCCTTTATTGATATTTAGCCAGGTGTTAGTTTAATTTTGCATCAAAACAGTAACTTCAAAGAGCTCTTTTAAAAAGAATAAAGTGAAACAGAAAGAGAAGACTGAGCTGATTTTCTCTGCCCACTGCCACTGGGCTCGCTGCCCGTTTCTTGTCTTTTATTTTTTAATTTGTTAAATCTAATGCAAAAGTGTTTGCACAGCAAGTTTAGGAGGCTTTGGCAATACAAAGATTAGGACAATCTCATTTTTTATAAAAATGAACAAAGAGCACCCACTCACTCTCAGATTGTTCAATGGATACTGTAAATGAATGAGACATTTATTTTTGTGCCAGCTCAACTACCAGTGTCAACAAGATTTGCATATATTTTGGCAAGTGCACTGCACAAGGTGGTAATAAAATAGGCCTTTTATATTTGAGTCTAATTTACTTCAGTTATACTTGTTAAAAATGTGTTTTCACATGAAAGGGATTTCAGTAAGGGATACTTTGGAAACAGCAACGTCACAGAACTGTTTGCTATATAACCAGTATCTAGCATTTTTCCACTGAGAAAAAGCTTAGTTTTTATTTTTTCATAAGACTTTCCCAGGTTCTATGAATTTAAGACTCATGTGGTTTGGTTTTTTTTTTGTTTTGTTTTTTTTTTTTTTTTTTTTTTTTTTTTTTTTTAAATCACTACTAGGAGTAATATTGCAGGGTTAAATATGTTTTTTACTTACTGCTACCAGATGTATGGTTTTAAAGTAACATTAAAAAAAACAACAAAAACAACCCTTACTCTGCATAATGCGCCATCTTCAGTGACATTACCTACCCAAAGCCTACTCACAGGAAAGCAAAAATGTGCTTTTACTCTATGAAGTATTATTCAGGGTAAAGTCTTTTCCACAAGCAGAGGTGCTGGCTTGGCTGATGGTATGATTTCAAAGCAATTTTCTTTAAATGTGTAGAGAATTGTGTGAGCAAAATGCTTCACGAGCAGTACTTTGGTTTTAACAGTCTCATGCCATTGTATTTTATTATGCATTAGGAATGTGCTAGAACTAGAAAAAATAATTTAAAAAAAGCAACAAGAACAGCAGATTTAAAACTTAGCAAGCTTAATCAAACAAGTTCAAGAATATGTATCTGTCAAACCTCAATAAAAATATCTGCCCAGTGTCACATGAAAACACACAGAGGGATCAGTTCTATGGTTTTATTGTATTTCTTAAATCTTGGGTTTGCTCCTGTTTAAATTGTCTTGAGAAGATTCTGGACTGCTAATTCAAATCAGGGAAAAGCAATGAATAGAATCCTTTCTTTCAGTTACCTTGCCTCCTTACTGAAGAAAACAATGAAGAGGATCTAGCTTCCCCATCACAGCACTACAGAGCATCTGTAATACTGAAGCCATTTCCGAAGAATTAATGTCATTTTTCTTCAGAGATAATAAACAGTGTCACTTTGTGACAAATGCATTTCAGGCATACATACCATTTTCATACTTCAATAATATGAAAATAAATGAGAAAAAGGTGATTAACCACAACCCTTTGATAGGCTGAATTATTTTTTTCATGAAACACAGCTATCAAACCATGCTTAAACAGAAAATATTCTAACCTGGAAAAAAAAAGAAAAAAAAAAAAAAGCAGCTATTTCAGATAGGTAGAATTGGCAGAATCTGAGCATTATATATAATAGAATATATATTAATATACAGAATATTAATATTCTTCGGCTAAGCAGAATCAGGATCTTAAGAAGCTCCAAAATTTCAACAGGCTCAAGGTGAAGTAATGTGCTAATCACAGAGAGAAAAATCAAAAACTGCCTCAAAATTGCACTCCCTACTTTTAAAACAGATACCAGCTGCTGCCCCAGTTACATCAGCTGGAATACAATCTTCTTTGCCAGTAATTTCAAGAAGTACATCATAAACTCTCATTAATGATTCTTAAGTGTACTAATTCTGGAAAGAATATGTCAGACAACATAGCCAGCACCCAAGCACTTGTGAAATACGTATTTCTTGTAGCTAAAATAATATTTAGCTTTATAATTAAAGGTATGAGAGAGAGAAAGCACATAAATTATTATGAAAATATATAGCTTTAATTTGCAGACATATAAACACTTTTGGTACATTACAGACATATGATGCCAGAAATCAAAATAATCAGTTTTAAGCATAACACTAATTTATCTTTTTTCACACAGAGAAATTTGATGTAATCATCATACAAAAGATAGTTCTCAGCTCTTAAAATGAAGTGAAAGTGATACATCACCGATAAACCTGCTGCTTTGTTGCAGAGGATACAGCAAAGAATAAATTATCAAGAAAATATGCCACCAGTCTTACAAGTTAGATTTTGGATCTAATCCAAAACCAAAGCCAATGAAAAGGAGCCAGGAATGGTTGCCAAAAGTCAGAAACAAGATCTTTCACATGAAATACCAATCCAGA
Source organism: Pedionomus torquatus (assembly GCA_013398155.1). Taxonomy (NCBI): domain Eukaryota; kingdom Metazoa; phylum Chordata; class Aves; order Charadriiformes; family Pedionomidae; genus Pedionomus; species Pedionomus torquatus. The sequence goes on from VZRU01008732.1 coordinate 89,269, forward strand.
AAGGAGCAACAGTCAGAATAAACTAAGTCCTATAATTCCTTAGAATATGAAGCGATTTTTGTTTTCATCTGGCGGATCAGATTCAGAAGTATCACATGAAAAATCTATTACACAACCAAACTGATGGACTACTACTGACAGATTGCTCAAAGTACAAAAAATATCACCAAGTCTGTGACAACTAAAGATTTAGCCATTCCCTTGCTTCCTTGCATCTGGCATGTTTATGAGGATGAGCATGGGGTTCTGTCACTATTTGCTGTAGGAAATACTAAATATAATGCTTCCATAAAAATGACCAGCAGAGTGCTGGAGCAAATGATAATGTGGGTGAAATCTGGAGCAAATGAAAGATGATATATCACAGCAGTTCAGATTCTCATTACAATATCTTGCATTCTGCTCAACTGGAATTGCACTTCTTGTTAATGCCTTTTCTATCCTACTGTATAAGCTTTATGTGTGAGGTAATAAACATTCTCTTTTTTATTTATTTTTTTTTTAACTAGTGCATTTTAATGTCTTCATTTTTTTTTTTAGACATACATCGGGACAGACATTTCTCTATTTTTGCAGTTAAATGTCCGTATGCCCATGTGTATTTTCTATTAAAACCAATATATTTAAAATATACTCTGTGTTTCTCTCCTGGCCAGTACCTCGAACAGTTCCCTGCTCAGGAGCAGCTGATGCCCTCTTGCGGTTAAAAAGACTTTTAAAACTTGAGTTTAAAGAACCGTCTTACCTTCCCCTTTGTTACCATCACTGATCTTAGTGATTTATGAAAGCTGCAAATGATGTCCATGTTTTTATAGACAGGGTGCTAGCCGTTAGTTACTAAGGTTTCATAAAAAAGCTGTACACTGAATTTGAATTTAAAAAACTGTAAACAGCTATTTACATTTATAATATTATTAACTTATAAATTAGCAGTCCTTCGTTGCAACCTCTGTCAACACAACCCATGGCTAGGTGTTTCAGAGCGTTCCAAGGTTTTTCAGAAGTTGGATTTATCCACAAAGAAACATCAAATGTTAGAAATCTCCATCGGTTTCTTCTCCAACATGTGCAGGTTAATTCTTCCATTCAATGGGATTTGTACTTCCAAGTTTTCATCTGCTCTGTGATGCTTTTTCCCTTTTCTTAGACAGATGTAAATGCCCATCCCTGTTACTAAAGCAATTGAACCCAAGCTTATTATTGACAGAGCTACCAAGGTAGGCATGCAGGACGCTGACTCCATTTTTTTATGTGTAGGCTCTATTGATATCTGTGGCTGCTTTTCCTCTATGCTGATATCGGGCTCCTTTCTTAACAAGCTTTCAATGTAGCTCTCATTGCTAACAGTGTCATTGACGAAGAGGTTCACCATGACAGTGGAATGGAGAGGTTCTGGATAGCCATGATCACTAACTTTTACAAGCAGCCGATAGAGGCCATAGTCATTCTGCATCAGTGATTCTTCCAAGGTGATATTACCAGTTTTAGGGTCAATCCTAAATGACTCTGGTCGAGGGCCTCTTCTTCCTATGATGCTGTAAGCTATGACTGCATTCATGCCAGTGTCCTTATCGACAGCATAGACCTCAGTGATAGGAGAGCCAGGAAGGGTCGAGGGAAGGACCAACAAGTAAGACATATTAGATTGAGGAAACAAGACCAAAGGGGGGTTGTCATTTATGTCCAGAAGAAGAATAGTTATTTTTGCAGTAGAAGAGAGGGCAGGATCACCACCATCAACTGCTTCAATCCACAGAACGTAGGAGCTTTGCTGCTCCCTGTCCAGTGAGACTTTAGCTCTCAAAACTCCTTTTCCAGTATCTATGACAAAAATATCACTTCCATTCAGAACTGAAAGGGCAACCCATCCGTTTTGCCCTGCATCAGCATCTGTGACACTTATAACTCCAATTTCACCAAAACCTGGGAAGTTTTCTGGCACAAAAAAGCTGAAATCCTTATTGATAAATCTTGGACTATTATCATTTTTATCCAGTACAGTGATGGTGACAGTTGCTATTGATTCCCTTGGAGGGAACCCAGAATCTACTGCTTTGACCGTGTATCTGTATTTCTCTTTTTCTTCCCTGTCCAATTGCGTGGAAACAGTAAGAACTCCTGTGGTTTTATCTAAAGAAAAATAGGAAGGGGCATCAGGCCCTAAAAAATAGGACACTTGCCCTCTTTCTCCACTGTCAGCATCTGTAGCGTGCAGTTTGGTCAAGAAAGCATTAGGAACATTGTTCTCCTCGATGGATAATTCAATCAGCTGTTGAGAAAAAACTGGTGAGTTGTCATTGTCATCCAGAATCTGTACTTTGACTATTTTGCTGACATGAAATCCTTCAGAGTTCCACGCAACTACAGAGATTTCATACAGCTGCTGTGTCTCATAGTCCAAAGGCTTTGTGGTCTCTAACAGGTATTCATTATTGTATGGCTTGTATGGTGAAAGTCTGAAAGGCCCATCACCATCCAAATAGCAATTGACTTTATATTTTTCATCAGGGTCCTTGATGGTAAAAAAGGCGATCGGGGTGTTGATAGGCTCCAACTCCTTTAAGTACACCACCCCTTCTGCCTCATTAGCAATGAAACGAGGGACAACTTCGGGTGGCCTCATCATGACTTTGATGATGGTCACTAGCACTGTGATCACAGCAGGGATACAACCAGGACCATTGCCCAATATAATCAGCCTGTGGAGTCTTGGAGTGTCCCCATCAACTTTACTGGAGAGTGTGATGGCTCCTGTGCTTTCGTCCAGATGAAACAAGTCTCTAGATGACTGGGGAACCTTCTGGCTGTAGGAGTAGGTGATCTGGGCATTGGATCCAAGGTCCATGTCTACTGCATGGACAGTGGCCACATGTGTCCCTAGACTGGAATTCCCATAAAGGGTGATGTTTAGCTGCGAGTCACTGAACTGGGGGCAGTTATCATTGATGTCGCTGATGCCAATAGTGAGGGTGGCACTGCCCATAAGTGGAGGAGTCCCCCCATCCTCAGCAATGATAACAGTGACATACTCCTCCCGTGTCTCTCTGTCCAGAGCCCCCATGACAATCAGGTAGGGATTTCTCTCCCCACTCTCATTCTCCTCCACATCCAGGGTGAAGACACCGTAGTTATCTCGCAGGCGGTAAGTCTGGACACCGTTGGTGCCCACATCAGGGTCAAGGGCAGGGTGCTCGATAGCCAGACGGGTGTTCACAGGTGCATTCTCCGGCACGGAGAGGCGGATGTGGGGCACAGGGAAGCGGGGCGCATTGTCGTTGACATCCCGGATAGCAATTTTCACCTTCACTAGGCGGAAGTATTCCTGTGGCAGCACCAGCACATCCAGAAGCAGCAGGCATGACTCTGATGAAGGGGAGGAGGAGACAGCAGCTTCTCCCCCAAAGACGGTGACCCCACTGCTCTCCACACACAGAGCTTCCCGGTCAATCTCCACGGCTGAGGTGTGCAGCTCTCCGGAACGGTTGTCCAACTGCACGTACTGTTCCCCCAGACCACGAGAAGCCAGCGTGAAGGACAGTTGGGGCTGGGAGGCCACAGGGCGCTGCCCACTAGCTGTTGGCAACCGCAGGTCACGGGCCAGGCTGCCAATGAGCACCCCGGCGGGCAGCCCCTCGTTGAGGCTGTAGAAGAGCTCAGTCGCGCGGCTGTAACTGGCAAAGCAGTTGAAAGGTCCAACGAAGAGCAGGAAGAGAAGCAAGTGCTGGGGAGAGAGAGGCACAGGGGTGTGGGGAAGGGGTGGTGTTAGAAGAAGGAGGGGAGCCAGGAAGCAGCTTCCCCCCTCCCCGCTGCCCACTGCTTCCCCACTGCCACTTCGAGCAGGGAGTGCAGCCTCTGCGACATGAAGCCATCCTCCTCTCCCCCCGCCCCCATCTTCTGCCCCTATTACAGCAGCTACTTCCAGGGCATCGCCATCTGTACCCTCCAGGCAACACCAGCTGCATTCCCCACAGCAAATACTCACTGCCAGGGATGGCCCGGGGGCACCGTGCCTCCTCCCCCCACCACCAGCAGCACTTGCGCCCCGACGTGCCATCTTCCCTCTTCTTCTCCCCAGCCTCCCACCTCGCCCCTCTCCTCACCAACGCTCTCCCACCCGCAGGCACACCCCAAGCCGGGGCATCCCCCT